>CM033988.1:28513714-28669539 GCA_019706035.1 Raphanus raphanistrum subsp. raphanistrum | reverse complement strand
TAGTGGTTCCAAATAAAGCTTCTTAGTTCGTGGTTCATCCTGGTTTGATAAGAATCATGAAGATAATGGCATATGTTCGAACAGGCTAATCTGGAATCATCTGGATAAAAAGTGGGATATCTTCTTACTCACAACTCCTATTTGATTTATTCAACTTCTTGGTTATTCTCCACTTGGATAAGAATCATGAAGATATTTCCATATGTCCGAATAGGCTAATCTGGAATCATCTCGATAGAAGGTGGGATTTCTTCTTGCTCACAACACTTATGAGATTTATTCAACTTCCTGGTTATTCTCCACTGATTAGTGGTTCAAAATAAAGCTTCTTAGATCGTGGTTCATATTGGTTTGATAAGAATCATGAAGATATTGCCATATGTCCGAACACGCTAATCTGGAATCATCTGGATAGAAAGTGGGATATCTTCTCACTCACAACCCCTATGAGATTTATTTAACTTCCTGGTTATTCTCCACTGAATAGTGGTTCCAAATAATGCTTCTTAGATCGTGGTTCATCCTGGTTTGATAAGAATCATGAAGATAATGGCATATGTTCGAACAGGCTAATCTGGAATCATCTGGATAGAAAGTGGGATATCTTCTTACTCACAACTCCTATTTGATTTATTCAACTTCCTGGTTATTCTCCACTGATCAGTGGTTTCAAATAAAGCTTCTTAGAACGTGGTTCATCCTGGTTTGATAAGAATCATGAAGATATTGCCATATGTTCGAACAGGCTAATCTGGAATCATCTGGAATCATCTGGATAGAAAGTGGGATATCTTCTTACTCACAACTCCTATGAGATTTATTTAACTTCCTAGTTATTCTTCACTGAATAGTGGTTCCAAATAAAGCTTCTTAGATAGAGGTTCATCCTGGTTTGATAAGAATCATGAAGATAATGGCATATGTCCGAACAGGCTAATCTGGAATCATCTGGATAGAAGGTGGGATATCTTCTTGCTCACAACACTTATGAGATTTATTCAACTTCCTGGTTATTCTCCACTGATCAGTGGTTCCAAATAAAGCTTCTTAGATCGTGGTTCATCCTGGTTTGATAAGAATCATGAAGATATTGCCATATGTCCGAACAGGCTAAACTGGAATTATCTGGATAGAAAGTGGGATATTTTCTTACTCACAACTCCTATGAGATATATTCAACTTCCTGGTTATTCTCCACTGATTATTGGTTCCCAATCAAGCTTCTTACATATTGTTTCATCCTGGTTTGATAAGAATCATGAAGATATTGTCATATGTCCGAACAGACTAATCTGGAACCATCTGGATAGAAAGTGGGATATCTTCTTACTCACAACTCCTATGAGATTCTTCAACTTCCTGGTTATGATCCACTGATTATTGGTTCCAAATAAAGCTTCTTAGATCGTGGTTAATCCTGGTTTGATAAGAATCATGAAGATAATGGCATATGTCCGAACAGGCTAATATGGAATCATCTGGATAGAAGGTGTGATATCTTCTTGCTCACAACACTTATGAGATTTATTCAACTTCCTGGTTATTCTCCACAGATTAGTGGTTCCAAATAAAGCTTCTTAGATCGTGGTTCATCCTGGTTTGATAATAATCATGAAGATATTGCCATATGTCCGAACATGCTAATCTGGAATCATCTGGATAGAAAGTGGGATATCTTCTTACTTACAACTCATATGAGATTTATTCAACTTCCTGGTTATTCTCCACTGATTAGTGATTCCAAATAAAGCTTCTTAGATCGTGGTTCATCCTGGTTTGATAAAAATCATGAAGATAATGGCATATGTCCGAACAGGCTAATATGGAATCATCTCGATAGAAGGTGGGATTTCTCAACACTTATGAGATTTATTCAACTTCCTGGTTATTCTCCACTGATTAGTGGTTCCAAATAAAGCTTCTTAGATCGTGGTTCATATTGGTTTGATAAGAATCATGAAGATAATGGCATATGTTCGAACAGGCTAATCTGGAATCATCTGGATAAAAGTGGGATATCTTCTTACTCACAACTCCTATTTGATTTATTCAACTTCTTGGTTATTCTCCACTTGGATAAGAATCATGAAGATATTTCCATATGTCCGAATAGGCTAATCTGGAATCATCTCGATAGAAGGTGGGATTTCTTCTTGCTCACAACACTTATGAGATTTATTCAACTTCCTGGTTATTCTCCACTGATTAGTGGTTCCAAATAAAGCTTCTTAGATCGTGGTTCATATTGGTTTGATAAGAATCATGAAGATATTGCCATATGTCCGAACACGCTAATCTGGAATCATCTGGATAGAAAGTGGGATATCTTCTCACTCACAACCCCTATGAGATTTATTTAACTTCCTGGTTATTCTCCACTGAATAGTGGTTCCAAATAATGCTTCTTAGATCGTGGTTCATCCTGGTTTGATAAGAATCATGAAGATAATGGCATATGTTCGAACAGGCTAATCTGGAATCATCTGGATAGAAAGTGGGATATCTTCTTACTCACAACTCCTATTTGATTTATTCAACTTCCTGGTTATTCTCCACTGATCAGTGGTTTCAAATAAAGCTTCTTAGAACGTGGTTCATCCTGGTTTGATAAGAATCATGAAGATATTGCCATATGTTCGAACAGGCTAATCTGGAATCATCTGGAATCATCTGGATAGAAAGTGGGATATCTTCTTACTCACAACTCCTATGAGATTTATTTAACTTCCTAGTTATTCTTCACTGAATAGTGGTTCCAAATAAAGCTTCTTAGATAGAGGTTCATCCTGGTTTGATAAGAATCATGAAGATAATGGCATATGTCCGAACAGGCTAATCTGGAATCATCTGGATAGAAGGTGGGATATCTTCTTGCTCACAACACTTATGAGATTTATTCAACTTCCTGGTTATTCTCCACTGATCAGTGGTTCCAAATAAAGCTTCTTAGATCGTGGTTCATCCTGGTTTGATAAGAATCATGAAGATATTGCCATATGTCCGAACAGGCTAAACTGGAATTATCTGGATAGAAAGTGGGATATTTTCTTACTCACAACTCCTATGAGATATATTCAACTTCCTGGTTATTCTCCACTGATTATTGGTTCCCAATCAAGCTTCTTACATATTGTTTCATCCTGGTTTGATAAGAATCATGAAGATATTGTCATATGTCCGAACAGACTAATCTGGAACCATCTGGATAGAAAGTGGGATATCTTCTTACTCACAACTCCTATGAGATTCTTCAACTTCCTGGTTATGATCCACTGATTATTGGTTCCAAATAAAGCTTCTTAGATCGTGGTTAATCCTGGTTTGATAAGAATCATGAAGATAATGGCATATGTCCGAACAGGCTAATATGGAATCATCTGGATAGAAGGTGTGATATCTTCTTGCTCACAACACTTATGAGATTTATTCAACTTCCTGGTTATTCTCCACAGATTAGTGGTTCCAAATAAAGCTTCTTAGATCGTGGTTCATCCTGGTTTGATAATAATCATGAAGATATTGCCATATGTCCGAACATGCTAATCTGGAATCATCTGGATAGAAAGTGGGATATCTTCTTACTTACAACTCATATGAGATTTATTCAACTTCCTGGTTATTCTCCACTGATTAGTGATTCCAAATAAAGCTTCTTAGATCGTGGTTCATCCTGGTTTGATAAAAATCATGAAGATAATGGCATATGTCCGAACAGGCTAATATGGAATCATCTCGATAGAAGGTGGGATTTCTCAACACTTATGAGATTTATTCAACTTCCTGGTTATTCTCCACTGATTAGTGGTTCCAAATAAAGCTTCTTAGATCGTGGTTCATATTGGTTTGATAAGAATCATGAAGATAATGGCATATGTTCGAACAGGCTAATCTGGAATCATCTGGATAAAAAGTGGGATATCTTCTTACTCACAACTCCTATTTGATTTATTCAACTTCTTGGTTATTCTCCACTTGGATAAGAATCATGAAGATATTTCCATATGTCCGAATAGGCTAATCTGGAATCATCTCGATAGAAGGTGGGATTTCTTCTTGCTCACAACACTTATGAGATTTATTCAACTTCCTGGTTATTCTCCACTGATTAGTGGTTCCAAATAAAGCTTCTTAGATCGTGGTTCATATTGGTTTGATAAGAATCATGAAGATATTGCCATATGTCCGAACACGCTAATCTGGAATCATCTGGATAGAAAGTGGGATATCTTCTCACTCACAACCCCTATGAGATTTATTTAACTTCCTGGTTATTCTCCACTGAATAGTGGTTCCAAATAATGCTTCTTAGATCGTGGTTCATCCTGGTTTGATAAGAATCATGAAGATAATGGCATATGTTCGAACAGGCTAATCTGGAATCATCTGGATAGAAAGTGGGATATCTTCTTACTCACAACTCCTATTTGATTTATTCAACTTCCTGGTTATTCTCCACTGATCAGTGGTTTCAAATAAAGCTTCTTAGAACGTGGTTCATCCTGGTTTGATAAGAATCATGAAGATATTGCCATATGTTCGAACAGGCTAATCTGGAATCATCTGGAATCATCTGGATAGAAAGTGGGATATCTTCTTACTCACAACTCCTATGAGATTTATTTAACTTCCTAGTTATTCTTCACTGAATAGTGGTTCCAAATAAAGCTTCTTAGATAGAGGTTCATCCTGGTTTGATAAGAATCATGAAGATAATGGCATATGTCCGAACAGGCTAATCTGGAATCATCTGGATAGAAGGTGAGATATCTTCTTGCTCACAACACTTATGAGATTTATTCAACTTCCTGGTTATTCTCCACTGATCAGTGGTTCCAAATAAAGCTTCTTAGATCGTGGTTCATCCTGGTTTGATAAGAATCATGAAGATATTGCCATATGTCCGAACAGGCTAAACTGGAATTATCTGGATAGAAAGTGGGATATTTTCTTACTCACAACTCCTATGAGATATATTCAACTTCCTGGTTATTCTCCACTGATTATTGGTTCCCAATCAAGCTTCTTACATATTGTTTCATCCTGGTTTGATAAGAATCATGAAGATATTGTCATATGTCCGAACAGACTAATCTGGAACCATCTGGATAGAAAGTGGGATATCATCTTACTCACAACTCCTATGAGATTCTTCAACTTCCTGGTTATGATCCACTGATTATTGGTTCCAAATAAAGCTTCTTAGATCGTGGTTAATCCTGGTTTGATAAGAATCATGAAGATAATGGCATATGTCCGAACAGGCTAATATGGAATCATCTGGATAGAAGGTGTGATATCTTCTTGCTCACAACACTTATGAGATTTATTCAACTTCCTGGTTATTCTCCACTGATTAGTGGTTCCAAATAAAGCTTCTTAGATCGTGGTTCATCCTGGTTTGATAATAATCATGAAGATATTGCCATATGTCCGAACAGGCTAATCTGGAATCATCTGGATAGAAAGTGGGATATCTTCTTACTTACAACTCATATGAGATTTATTCAACTTCCTGGTTATTCTCCACTGATTAGTGATTCCAAATAAAGCTTCTTAGATCGTGGTTCATCCTGGTTTGATAAAAATCATGAAGATAATGGCATATGTCCGAACAGGCTAATATGGAATCATCTCGATAGAAGGTGGGATTTCTCAACACTTATGAGATTTATTCAACTTCCTGGTTATTCTCCACTGACTAGTGGTTCCAAATAAAGCTTCTTAGATCGTGGTTCATATTGGTTTGATAAGAATCATGAAGATATTGCCATATGTCCGAACATGCTAATCTGGAATCATCTGGATAGAAAGTGGGATATCTTCTTACTCACAACTCCTATTTGATTTATTCAACTTCCTGGTTATTCTCCACTGATCATTAGTTTCAAAAAAGCTTCTTAGATCGTGGTTCATCCTGGTTTGATAGGAATTATGAAGATATTGCCATATGTCCGAACAGGCTAATCTGGAATCATCTGGATAGAAAGTGGGATATCTTCTCACTCACAACCCCTATGAGATTTATTTAACTTCCTGGTTATTCTCCACTGAATAGCGGTTCCAAATAATGTTTCTTAGATCGTGGTTCATCCTGGTTTGATAAAAATCATGAAGATAATGACATATGTCCGAACATGCTAATCTGGAATCATCTGGATAGAAGGTGGGATATCTTCTTGCTCACAACACTTATGAGATTTATTCAACTTCCTGTTTATTCTCCACTGATCAGTGGTTCCAAATAAAGCTTCTTAGATCGTGGTCCATTCTGGTTTGATAAGAATCGTGAAGATATTGCCATATGTCCGAACAGGCTAATCTGGAATCATCTAGATAGAAAGTGGGATATCTTCTTACTCATAACTCCTATGAGATTTATTCAACTTCCTGGTTATTCTCCACTGATTAGTTGTTCCCAATCAAGCTTCTTACATATTGTTTCATCCTGGTTTGATAAGCATCAAGAAGATATTGCCATATGTCCGAACAGGCTAATCTGGAATCATCTGGATAGAAAGTGGGATATCTTCTTACTCACAACTCCTATTTGATTTATTCAACTTCCTGGTTATTCTCCACTGATCAGTGGTTTCAAATAAAGCTTCTTAGATCGTGGTTAATCCTGGTTTGATAAGAATCATCAAGATATTGCCATATGTCCGAACAGGCTGCTCTGGAATCATCTGGATAGAAAGTGGGATATCTTTTTACTCACAACTCCTATGAGATTTATTTAACTTCCTAGTTATTCTCCACTGAATAGTGGTTCCAAATAAAGCTTCTTAGATCGTGGTCCATCCTGGTTTGAAAAGAATCATGAAGATAATGGCATATGTTCGAACATGCTAATCTGGAATCATCTAGATAGAAAGTGGGATATCTTCTTACTCACAACACTTATGAGATTTATTCAACTTCCTGGTTATTCTCCACTAATCAGTGGTTCCAAATAAAGCTTCTTAGATCGTGGTTCATCCTTGTTTGATAAGAATCATGAAGATATTGCCATATGTCCGAACAGGCTAATCTGGAATCATCTGGATAGAAAGTGGGATATCTTCTTACTCACAACTCCTATGAAATTTATTTAACTTCCTGGTTATTCTCCACTGAATAGTGGTTCCAAATAAAGCTTCTTAGATCGTGGTTCATCCTGGTTTGATAAGAATCATGAAGATAATGGCATATGTTCGATCAGGCTAATCTGGAATCATCTGGATAGAAAGTGGGATATCTTCTTACTCACAACTCCTATGAGATTTATTCAACTTCCTGGTTATTCTCCACTGATCAGTGGTTCCAAATAAAGCTTCTTAGATCGTGGTTCATCCTGGTTTGATAAGAATCATGAAGATATTGCCATATGTCCGAACAGGCTAATCTGGAATCATCTGTATAGAAAGTGGGATATCTTCTTACTCACAACTCCTATGAGATTTATTTAACTTCCTGGTTATTCTCCACTGAATACTGGTTCCAAATAAAGCGTCTTAGATCGTGGTTCATCCTGGTTTGATAAGAATCATGAAGATATTGCCATATGTCCGAACATGCTAATCTGGAATCATCTGGATAGAAAGTGGGATATTTTCTTACTCACAACTCCTATGTGATATATTCAACTTCCTGGTTATTCTCCACTGATTATTGGTTCCCAATCAAGCTTCTTACATATTGTTTCATCCTGGTTTGATAAGAATCATGAAGATATTGCCATATGTCCGAACAGACTAATCTGGAATCATCTGGATAGAAAGTGGAATATCTTCTTACTCACAACTCTTATGAGATTTATTTAACTTCCTGGTTATTCTCCACTGAATAGTGGTTCCAAATAAAGATTCTTAGATCGTGGTTCATCTTGGTTTGATAAGAATCATGAAGATAATGGCATATGTCCGAATAGGCTAATCTGGAATCATCTGGATAGAAGGTGGGATATCTTCTTGCTCACAACACTTATGAGATTTATTCAACTTCCTGGTTATTCTCCACTGATCAGTGGTTCCAAATAAAGCTTCTTAGATCGTGGTTCATCCTTGTTTGATAAGAATCATGAAGATATTGCCATATGTCCGAACAGGCTAATCTGGAATCATCTGTATAGAAAGTGGGATATCTTCTTACTCACAACTCCTATGAGATTTATTTAACTTCCTGGTTATTCTCCACTGAATATTGGTTCCAAATAAAGCGTCTTAGATCGTGGTTCATCCTGGTTTGATAAGAATCATGAAGATATGGCCATATGTCCGAACATGCTAATCTGGAATCATCTGGATAGAAAGTGGGATATTTTCTTACTCACAACTCCTATGTGATATATTTAACTTCCTGGTTATTCTCCACTGATTATTGGTTCCCAACAAAGCTTCTTACATATTGTTTCATCCTGGTTTGATAAGAATCATGAAGATATTGCCATATGTCCGAACAGACTAATCTGGAACCATCTGGATAGAAAGTGGGATATCTTCTTACTCACAACTCTTATGAGATTTATTTAACTTCCTGGTTATTCTCCACTGAATAGTGGTTCCAAATAAAGATTCTTAGATCGTGGTTCATCCTGGTTTGATAAGAATCATGAAGATAATGGCATATGTCCGAACAGGCTAATCTGGAATCATCTGGATAGAAGGTGGGATATCTTCTTGCTCACAACACTTATGAGATTTATTCAACTTCCTGGTTATTCTCCACTGATCAGTGGTTCCAAATAAAGCTTCTTAGATCGTGGTTCATCCTGGTTTGATAAGAATCATGAAGATATTGCCATATGTCCGAACATGCTAATCTGGAATCATCTCGATAGAAGGTGGGATTTCTTCTTGCTCACAACACTTTGAGATTTATTCAACTTCCTGGTTATTCTCCACTGATTAGTGGTTCCAAATAAAGCTTCTTAGATCGTGGTTCATATTGGTTTGATAAGAATCATGAAGATATTGCCATATGTCCGAACAGGCTAATCTGGAATCATCTGGATAGAAAGTGGGATATCTTCTTACTCACAATTCCTATGAGATTTATTTAACTTCCTGGTTATTCTCCAGTGAATAGTGGTTCCAAATAAAGCTTCTTAGTTCGTGGTTCATCCTGGTATGATAAGAATCATGAAGATAATGGCATATGTTCGAACAGGCTAATCTGGAATCATCTGGATAGAAAGTGGGATATCTTCTTACTCACAACTCCTATTTGATTTATTCAACTTCTTGCTTATTCTCCACTTATCAGTGGTTCCAAATAGAGCTTCTTAGTTCGTGGTTCATCCTGGTTTGATAAGAATCATGAAGATAATGGCATATGTTCGAACAGGCTAATCTGGAATCATCTGGATAGAAAGTGGGATATCTTCTTACTCACAACTCCTATTTGATTTATTCAACTTCCTGGTTATTCTCCACTGATCAGTGGTTCCAAATAAAGCTTCTTTGATCGTGGTTCATCCTTGTTTGATAAGAATCATGAAGATATTGCCATATGTCTGAACAGGCTAATCTGGAATCATCTGGATAGAAAGTGGGATATTTTCTTACTCACAACTTCTATGAGATATATTCAACTTCCTGGTTATTCTCCACTGATTATTGGTTCCCAATCAAGCTTCTTACATATTGTTTCATCCTGGTTTGATAAGAATTATGAAGATATTGCCATATGTCCGAACAGACTAATCTGGAATCATCTGGATAGAAAAAGGGATATCTTCTTACTCACAACTCCTATGAGATTTCTTCAACTTCCTGGTTATGCTCCACTGATTAGTGGTTCCAAATAAAGCTTCTTAGATCGTGGTTAATCCTGGTTTGATAAGAATCATGAAGATATTGCCATATGTTCGAACAGGCTAATCTGGAATCATCTGGATAGAAAGTGGGAAATCTTCTTACTCACAATTCCTATGTGATTTATTTAACTTCCTGGTTATTCTCCACTGAATAGTGGTTCCAAATAAAGCTTCTTAGATCGTGGTTCATCCTGGTTTGATAAAAATCATGAAGATAATGGCATATGTCCGAACATGCTAATATGAAATCATCTGGATAGAAGGTGGGATTTCTTTTTGCTCACATCATTTATGAGATTTATTCAACTTTCTGGTTATTCTCCACTGATTAGTGGTTCCAAATAAAGCTATTTAGATCGTGGTTCATCCTGGTTTGATAAGAATCATGAAGATATTGCCATATGTCCGAACAGGCTAATCTGGAATCATCTGGATAGAAAGTGGGATATCTTCTTACTCACAATTCCTATGAGATTTATTTAACTTCCTGGTTATTCTCCACTGAATAGTGGTTCCAAATAAAGCTTCTTAGTTCGTGGTTCATCCTGGTTTAATAAGAATCATGAAGATATTGCCATATGTTCGAACAGGCTAATCTGGAATCATCTGGATAGAAAGTGGGATATCTTCTTACTCACAATTCCTATGAGATTTATTTAACTTCCTGGTTATTCTCCACTGAATAGTGGTTCCAAATAAAGCTTCTTAGATCGTGGTTCATCCTGTTTTGATAAAAGTCATGAAGATAATGGCATATGTCCGAACATGCTAATATGAAATCATCTGGATAGAAGGTGTGATATCTTCTTGCTCACAACACTTATGAGATTTATTCAACTTCCTGGTTATTCTCCACTGATTAGTGGTTCCAAATAAAGCTTCTTAGATCGTGGTTCATCCTGGTTTGATAATAATCATGAAGATATTGTCATATGTCCGAACAGGCTAATCTGGAATCATCTGGATAGAAAGTGGGATATCTTCTTACTTACAACTCATATGAGATTTATTCAACTTCCTGGTTATTCTCCACTTATCAGTGGTTTCAAATAAAGCTTCTTAGATCGTGGTTCATCCTGGTTTAATAAGAATCATGAAGATATTGCCATATGTTCGAACAGGCTAATCTGGAGTCATCTGGATAGAAAGTGGGATATCTTCTTACTCACAATTCCTATGAGATTTATTTAACTTCCTGGTTATTCTCCACTGAATAGTGGTTCCAAATAAAGCTTCTTAGATCGTGGTTCATCCTGGTTTGATAAAAATCATGAAGATAATGGCATATGTCCGAACATGCTAATATGAAATCATCTGGATAGAAGGTGGGATTTCTTTTTGCTCACAACATTTATGAGATTTATTCAACTTTCTGGTTATTCTCCACTGATTAGTGGTTCCAAATAAAGCTATTTAGATCGTGGTTCATCCTGGTTTGATAAGAATCATGAAGATATTGCCATAAGTCCGAACAGGCTAATCTGGAATCATCTGGATAGAAAGTGGGATATCTTCTTACTCACAATTCCTATGAGATTTATTTAACTTCCTGGTTATTCTCCACTGAATAGTGGTTCCAAATAAAGCTTCTTAGTTCGTGGTTCATCCTGGTTTGATAAGAATCATGAAGATAATGGCATATGATCGAACAGGCTAATATGGAATCATCTGGATAGAAAGTGGGATATCTTCTTACTCACAACTCCTATTTGATTTATTCAACTTCCTGGTTATTCTCCACTTATCAGTGGTTTCAAATAAAGCTTCTTAGATCGTGGTTCATCCTGGTTTGATAAGAATCATGAAGATATTGCCATATGTTCGAACAGGCTAATCTGGAATCATCTGGATAGAAAGTGGGATATTTTCTTACTCACAACTCCTATGAGATTTATTCAACTTCCTGGTTATTCTCCACTAATCAGTGGTTCCAAATAAAGCTTCTTAGATCGTGGTTCATCCTGGTTTGATAAGAATCATGAAGATATTGCCATATGTCCGAACAGGCTAATCTGGAATCATCTGGATAGAAAGTGGGATATCTTCTCACTCACAACCCGTATGAGATTTATTTAACTTCCTGGTTATTCTCCACTGAATAGTGGTTCCAAATAGAGCTTCTTAGATCGTGGTTCATCCTGGTTTGATAAGAATCATGAAGATAATGGCATATGTCCGACCATGCTAATCTGGATTCATCTGGATAGAAGGTGGGATATCTTCTTGATCACAACACTTATGAGATTTATTCAACTTCCTGGTTATTCTCCACTGATCATTGGTTCCAAATAAAGCTTCTTAGATCGTGGTTCATCCTGGTTTAATAAGAATCATGAAGATATTGCCATATGTTCGAACAGGCTAATCTGGAATCATCTGGATAGAAAGTGGGATATCTTCTTACTCACAATTCCTATGAGATTTATTTAACTTCCTGGTTATTCTCCACTGAATAGTGGTTCCAAATAAAGCTTCTTAGTTCGTGGTTCATCCTGGTTTGATAAGAATCATGAAGATAATGACATATGTCCGAACAGGCTAATCTGGAATCATCTGGATAGAAGGTGTGATATCTTCTTGCTCACAACACTTATGAGATTTGTTCAACTTCCTGGTTATTCTCCACTGATTAGTGGTTCCAAATAAAGCTTCTTAGATCGTGGTTCATCCTCGTTTGATAAGAATCATGAAGATATTGCCACATGTCCGAACAGGCTAATCTGGAATCATCTGGATAGAAAGTGGGATATCTTCTTACTTACAACTCATATGAGATTTATTCAACTTCCTGGTTATTCTCCACTGATTAGTGGTTCCAAATAAAGCTTCTTAGATCGTGGTTCATCCTGGTTTGATAAAAATCATGAAGATAATGGCATATGTCCGAACATGCTAATATGGAATCATCTGGATAGAAGGTGGGATTTCTTCTTGCTCACAACACTTATGAGATTTATTCAACTTCCTGGTTATTCTCCACTGATCAGTGGTTCCAAATAAAGCTTCTTAGATCGTGTTTCATACTGGTTTGATAAGAATCATGAAGATATTGCCATATGTCCGAACAGGCTAATCTGGAATCATCTGGATAGAAAGTGGGATATTTTCTTACTCACAACTCCTATTTGATTTATTCAACTTCCTGGTTATTCTCCACTGATCATTGGTTTCAAATAAAGCTTCTTAGATCGTGGTTCATCCTGGTTTGATAAGAATTATGAAGATATTGCCATATGTCCGAACAGGCTAATCTGGAATCATCTGGATAGAAAGTGGGATATCTTCTCACTCACAACCCCTATAAGATTTATTTAACTTCCTGGTTATTCTCCACTGAATAGTGGTTCCAAATAAAGCTTCTTAGATTGTGGTTCATCCTGGTTTGATAAGAATCATGAAGATATTGCCATATGTTCGAACAGGCTAATCTGGAATCATCTGGATAGAAAGTGGGATATCTTCTTACTCACAATTCCTATGAGATTTATTTAACTTCCTGGTTATTCTCCACTGAATAGTTGTTCCAAATAAAGCTTCTTAGTTCGTGGTTCATCCTGGTTTGATAAGAATCATGAAGATAATGGCATATGTCCGAACAGGCTAATCTGGAATCATCTGGATAGAAAGTGTGATATCTTCTTGCTCACAACACTTATGAGATTTGTTCAACTTCCTGGTTATTCTCCACTGATTAGTGGTTCCAAATAAATCTTCTTAGATCGTGGTTCATCCTGGTTTGATAAAAATCATGAAAATAATGGCATACGTCCGAACAGGCTAATATGGAATCATCTGGATATAAGGTGGGATTTCTTTTTGCTCACAACATTTATGAGATTTATTCAACTTCCTGGTTATTCTCCACTGATTAGTGGTTCCAAATAAAGCTATTTAGATCGTGGTTCATCCTGGTTTGATAAGAATCATGAAGATATTGCCATATGTCCGAACAGGCTAATCTGGAATCATCTGGATAGAAAGTGGGATATCTTCTTACTCATAATTCCTATGAGATTTATTTAACTTCCGGGTTATTCTCCACTGAATAGTGGTTCCAAATAAAGCTTCTTAGTTCGTGGTTCATCCTGGTTTTATAAGAATCATGAAGATAATGGCATATGTTCGAACAGGCTAATCTGGAATCATCTGGATAGAAAGTGGGATATCTTCTTACTCACAACTCCTATTTGATTTATTCAACTTCCTGGTTATTCTCCACTGATCATTGGTTTCAAATAAAGCTTCTTAGATCGTGGTTCATCCTGGTTTAATAAGAATCATGAAGATATTGCCATATGTTCGAACAGGCTAATCTGGAATCATCTGGATAGAAAGTGGGATATCTTCTTACTCACAATTCCTATGAGATTTATTTAACTTCCTGGTTATTTTCCACTGAATAGTGGTTCCAAATAAAGCTTCTTAGTTCGTGGTTCATCCTGGTTTGATAAGAATCATGAAGATAATGGCATATGTCCGAACAGGCTAATCTGGAATCATCTGGATAGAAGGTGTGATATCTTCTTGCTCACAACACTTATGAGATTTGTTCAACTTCCTGGTTATTCTCCACTGATTAGTGGTTCCAAATAAAGCTTCTTAGATCGTGGTTCATCCTGGTTTGATAATAATCATGAAGATATTGCCATATGTCCGAACAGGCTAATCTGGAATCATCTGGATAGAAAGTGGGATATCTTCTTACTTACAACTCATATGAGATTTATTCAACTTCCTAGTTATTCTCCACTGATTAGTGGTTCCAAATAAAGCTTCTTAGATCGTGGTTCATCCTGGTTTGATAAAAATCATGAAGATAATGGCATATGTCCGAACAGGCTAATATGGAATCATTTGGATAGAAGGTGGGATTTCTTCTTGCTCACAACACTTATGAGATTTATTCAACTTCCTGGTTATTCTCCACTGATTAGTGGTTCCAAATAAAGCTTCTTAGATCGTGTTTCATATTGGTTTGATAAGAATCATGAAGATATTGCCATATGTCCGAACAGGCTAATCTGGAATCATCTGGATAGAAAGTGGGATATCTTCTTACTCACAACTCCTATTTGATTTATTCAACTTCCTGGTTATTCTCCACTGATCATTGGTTTCAAATAAAGCTTCTTAGATCGTGGTTCATCCTGGTTTGATAAGAATTATGAAGATATTGCCATATGTCCGAACAGGCTAATCTGGAATCATCTGGATAGAAAGTGGGATATCTTCTCACTCAAAACCCCTATAAGATTTATTTAACTTCCTGGTTATTCTCCACTGAATAGTGGTTCCAAATAAAGCTTCTTAGATTGTGGTTCATCCTGGTTTGATAAGAATCATGAAGATATTGCCATATGTCCGAACAGGCTAATCTGGAATCATCTGGATAGAAAGTGGGATATCTTCTTACTCACAATTCCTATGAGATATATTCAACTTCCTGGTTATTCTCCACTGATTAGTGGTTCCAAATAAAGCTTCTTAGATCGTGGTTCATCCTGGTTTGATAAGAATCGTGAAGATATTGTCATATGTCCGAACAGACTAATCTGGAACCATCTGGATAGAAAGTGGGATATCTTCTTACTCACAACTCCTATGAGATTCTTCAACTTCCTGGTTATGCTCCACTGATTATTGGTACCAAATAAAGCTTCTTAGATCGTGGTTAATCCTGGTTTGATAAGAATCTTGAAGATAATGGCATATGTCCGAACAGGCTAATCTGGAATCATCTGGATATATGGTGTGATATCTTCTTGCTCACAACACTTATGAGATTTATTCAACTTCCTGGTTATTCTCCACTGATTAGTGGTTCCAAATAAAGCTTCTTAGATCGTGGTTCATCCTGGTTTGATAATAATCATGAAGATATTGTCATATGTCCGAACAGGCTAATCTGGAATCATCTGGATAGAAAGTGGGATATCTTCTTACTTACAACTCATATGAGATTTATTCAACTTCCTGGTTATTCTCCACTGATTAGTGGTTCCAAATAAAGCTTCTTAGATCGTGGTTCATCCTGATTTGATAAAAATCATGAAGATAATGGCATATGTCCGAACATGCTAATATGGAATCATCTGGATAGAAGGTGGGATTTCTTCTTCCTCACAACACTTATGAGATTTATTCAACTTCCTGGTTATTCTCCACTGATGAGTGGTTCCAAATAAAGCTTCTTAGATCGTGGTTCATATTGGTTTGATAAGAATCATGAAGATATTGCCATATGTCGGAACAGACTAATATGGAATTATCTGGATAGAAAGTGGGATATCTTCTTACTCACAATTCCTATGAGATTTATTTAACTTCCTGGTCATTCTCCACTGAATAGTGGTTCCAAATAAAGCTTCTTAGTTCGTGCTTCATCCTGGTTTGATAAAAATCATGAAGATAATGGCATATGTTCGAACAGGCTAATCTGGAATCATCTGGATAGAAAGTGGGATATCTTCTTACTCAGAACTCCTATTTGATTTATTCAACTTTCTGGTTATTCTCCACTGATCATTGGTTTCAAATAAAGCTTCTTAGATCGTGGTTCATCCTGGTTTAATAAGAATTATGAAGATATTGCCATATGTCCGAACAGGCTAATCTGGAATCATCTGGATAGAAAGTGGGATATCTTCTCACTCACAACCCCTATGAGATTTATTTAACTTCCTGGTTATTCTCCACTGAATAGTGGTTCCAAATAGAGCTTCTTAGATCGTGGTTCATCCTGGTTTGATAAGAATCATGAAGATAATGGCATATGTCCGAACATGCTAATCTGGATTCATCTGGATAGAAGGTGGGATATCTTCTTGCTCACAACACTTATGAGATTTATTCAACTTCCTGGTTATTCTTCACTGATCAGTGGTTCCAAATAAAGCTTCTTAGATCGTGGTTCATCTTGGTTTGATAAGAATCATGAAGATATTGCCTTATGTCCGAACAGGCTAATCTGGAATCATCTGGATAGAAAGTGGGATATTTTCTTACTCACAACTCCTATGAGATATATTCAACTTCCTGGTTATTCTCCACTGATTATTGGTTCCCAATCAAGCTTCTTACATATTGTTTCATCCTGGTTTGATAAGAATTATGAAAATATTGCCATATGTCCGAACAGACTAATCTGGAATCATCTGGATAGAAAATGGGATATCTTCTTACTCTATGAGATTTCTTCAACTTCCTGGTTATGCTCCACTGATTAGTGGTTCTAAATAAAGCTTCTTAGATCGTGGTTAATCCTGGTTTGATAAGAATCATGAAGATAATGGCATATGTCCGAACTGGCTAATCTGGAATCATCTGGATAGAAGGTGTGATATCTTCTTACTTACAACTCATATGAGATTTATTCAACGTCCTGGTTATTCTCCACTGATTAGTGGTTCCAAATAAAGCTTCTTAGATCTTGGTTCATCCTGGTTTGATAAAAATCATGAAGATAATGGCATATGTCCGAACAGGCTAATATGGAATCATCTGGATAGAAGGTGGGATTTCTTTTTGCTCACAACATTTATGAGATTTATTCAACTTCCTGGTTATTCTCCACTGATTAGTGGTTCCAAATAAAACTATGTAGATCGTGGTTCATCCTGGTTTGATAAGAATCATGAAGATATTGCCATATGTCCGAACAGGCTAATCTGGAATCATCTGGATAGAAAGTGGGATATCTTCTTACTCACAATTCCTATGAGATTTATTTAACTTTCTGGTTATTCTCCACTGAATAGTGGTTCCAAATAAAGCTTCTTAGTTCGTGGTTCATCCTGGTTTGATAAGAATCATGAAGATAATGGCATATGTTCGAAAAGGCTAATCTGGAATCATCTGGATAGAAAGTGGGATATCTTCTTACTCACAACTCCTATTTGATTTATTCAACTTTCTGGTTATTCTCCACTGATCATTGGTTTCAAATAAAGCTTCTTAGATCGTGGTTCATCCTGGTTTTGATAAGAATTATGAAGATATTGCCATATGTCCGAACAGGCTAATCTGGAATCATCTGGATAGAAAGTGGGATATCTTCTCACTCACAACTCCTATGAGATTTATTTAACTTCCTGGTTATTCTCCACTGAATAGTGGTTCCAAATAGAGCTTCTTAGATCGTGGTTCATCCTGGTTTGATAAGAATCATGAAGATAATGGCATATGTCCGACCATGCTAATCTGGATTCATCTGGATAGAAGGTGGGATATCTTCTTGTTCACAACACTTATGAGATTTATTCAACTTCCTGGTTATTCTCCACTGATCATTGGTTCCAAATAAAGCTTCTTAGATCGTGGTTCATCCTGGTTTGATAAGAATCATGAAGATATTGCCATATGTCCGAACAGGCTAATCTGGAATCATCTGGATAGAAAGTGAGATATTTTCTTACTCACAACTCCTATGAGATATATTCAACTTCCTGGTTATTCTCCACTGATTATTGGTTCCCAATCAAGCTTCATACATATTGTTTCATCCTGGTTTGATAAAAATTATGAAGATATTGCCATATGTCCGAACAGACTAATTTGGAATCATCTGGATAGAAAAAGGGATATCTTCTTACTCACAACTCCTATGAGATTTCTTCAACTTCCTGGTTATGCTCCACTGATTAGTGGTTCCAAATAAAGCTTCTTAGATCGTGGTTAATCCTGGTTTCACTACAAGAAATATGAGTATTGGTAGCACTTCGCCGTGGCACGAATTCACCAACTGCTACCAAAAATGTCAAAATTAGACCGCAACTCTATCGTAGCACTAAATTCGAGCTAAGATATAATTTCATTTAGCGGGAAATTAAAATTCGGAGAATTCATTTATTGTAACACTTTTGTACGAAAAATTTAGTTTTATCCGCCTAACACTTAGAAAAAAAACATTTTGCCACCGAAAAAAATACCTTTTTCTTGTCTACACCAAAAAAAAATCATCGATCTTGTCTCTACCATTATCTTTCTAACAACCTCTCCTCGACCTGAGATCTCATTCACCCACCATTCCTCTCCTTTGATTTATCTCTCGTTATCCTTTATCTTTCTTCTATTTGGCTCTTCATTTTCTCCATTTTTTCCTCAATCGAAATTGTAAATCGATAATAGGGTTTACAAAGCCTTCATGCCCCGATGATGGTGATGACCAGAGCCTTAAATCAGATTCAAAATTGAACCCACCTTCCAACCATTCGACTCTAGATCAGACCCCAAATCGTCTCTATATGCAGTTCAAAGATACAAACTTTCAACTGCATATAGAGACAAAAGCTATGGCAATGGCGAAGAAACACCAATTAGAAAACCGAGTCTTTCCTCTCCACGCTCATCATATCCTACAGACGAATGCTCGGCCACGCATCGAAGACCTTCGAGGAGATGGAGCAGCTCGGGACGCCCAGATCCGTCGTCTCCTTCAACGCATTGCTCGCCGCGTGTCTCCATTATGACGAGTTCGAAAAGGTCCCCCAACTGTTCGACGAAATGCCTCAGAGGTATAGTGACATCGCTCCTGATAAAGTCTCTTACCGGATGTTGATAGTCGTATTGTGATGTTGGGTCGGTGGATAAGGCGATGGAGACTATGAGGGTTATGGAGGAGAAAGGTGTCGAAGTTAACATAATAGGATGGAAGATGCGAGAGGAGTGGCTAGGGCCGTGAAGAAGAAGTACCCTCCGCGTTTGGTAACTGAGAGGAGTGACTAGTGTCTCGCTGCTAGCTCTTCCTCTTGATTCTTGCTTCATTTCCCAGAAATAATCAGATAAAGGTTACTGCTTCCATTACTCGATTCTCAGCTATACTTTTTTTGGGGAATATATGACTAGGACTTTGTTGCCTTGGTTTGAATTTTTGCTTGGTAGTTTGATCTTTAGACATCCTAGATATGCAGATTTGAGGTCTTTCATTTATAGAGATGTTGGTGTTAATACTGGTATTAAGGTAGAATATGCGACCTAGCTCTACTTTGTTCCCACATATCACATGTGTTGTCTTTCATTTATAGAGATGTTGGTGTTAATACTGGTATTAAGATAGCATATACGACCTAGCTCTGCTCTGTTCCCATATATCACATGTGTTGTCTTCAGTGAAAAATAATGGTTACATGTTGCTGTGTTTGCAGATATTGGTAATCCAGATGCAACAACATTGTTCACACATCTGGTTTTAGCTTGAACAGATGTGTTTCAATGCAGCGGCGTTGAGACTGGTCCAAGACAGAGTGTGAAGCAGAACTAGAGGCAGAGGAGCTCGTGAGATTTAAATGGAGAAGCTCATTATTGAGGATGGTGGTCCGTAGGAGCAGATCTGTGTTTTGATATTGAAGAAGATGAGAAGCTGGTTGGAGAATATGAGATGGGAACAGATATTAGAGTTTGAGACTGAATGTTATAATCTATGCAACTATCGAGAAGTTGAATGTTTGAGATGGGAACAGTTATTAGAGTTCAAGATTGAATGTTATTTTTTTCCAAGTCATAATCTATAAACATGTTTTAAATTCTAAACTCTAGAATACCCTTAAAAACTATAATTTGCACACTTAACCTCAATTGTTAAATTTAAATTCATAATTTAATCTTTTAAGTCTAAATTTATAACTACCTACACACAAACCTTAAATTTTTAATCAAACTCTATACCCTAAATTCAAGTTCTAGACCCTAAACATCCCCTAAACTCCAAGATCCAACACTTATGATAAATTTCATAATGAACATTTAAAAGTAATAACTAAACAAAAGTATATAGATGACCAATAAAAAGTTTTATTTAATTGTACTTTCTATTTTAAAAAAAACTCTATACCCTAAACATCTAACCCTAAACATGTTTCATAATACATACAAGGTCATATATCTAATCTTTTCAAATAATATAATTACTAACCTAGAACATATCCCTTGTATAAATTAAAACTTTATTACATTATTTTTCAAATATTAATCTTAAGTTTTAACTTAACTGCACCTACTTCACAAATCTCAAATCATATACTATAAACTTAACTACAACTATATAAACTTATAGTCAACAATGTAAACTTAACTACAACTATATAAACTTAACTACAACTATGTCAAATACAAAATATATTTAAAAACTCAAACCATATACTTAATTTTGATCTTTAACTTTAAACCTTAAACCACAAACATCATCTTAAACTATATCATAAAACATTATAATTTTTAATTTTTATATTTTAATCAATTACACAATGTGTCAAAAATTTGATACAAAATTTATATTTCGAATTTTAAATTATAATATCTGATTATTTCTAGTTCTAGATAGTTTTTATGATAACTATATGTTCTTCTTTTTTTGAGCCATTGATCAATTTAGATCAAAGGCCCAAATTAACTCTTCTATCAATCCTCGTCTTTGTTTTCTATTGGTTAGGCGAGAATCACCATCTGCACCGTTAGATGGTATCCAATCTAACGTTTGAGATTAATTGCTTTTTCATTTGTTTTTTAATTATTTTTCTCAGATCTGCGTGCTTCTCTTTGTGTTTGAGAAAGAGAGAGAGACAGGAGAAGACGCGACGACCGTTCACGACCTCCACCTCTTCTACCTCATCTCCTCCTCTGCTCTAACCTTCTTGCTCCTCTCTTCCATCAACCTCACTTCCAAAACCCCATCTTCTCATCTTTTTCGTTTTCACTTCTTTCTTCCTTCTAAGACAAATCTCCATCTCTTCTGTTTCTAGTATCTTATTATTTTTTTCCAGAAAATCTTCTCTCCTCTCTTTCTTTTCGATATGTTCGATCTTCTATTGGATCTATATGAACCGCCTCCGATCAATTTCCCCTCCGTCTGTGACAAAGATCTGACTATCTCTCTAACACAATCTTAGTTCTTGTACAAAATGAACAACAAATCAACACAGGCGGAGAGAAGAAGAAGCAGTCTCCCTATCTCTCTCACACAAGGTGCGCTAATAAGAAGTAAGTTAGATTTCTAGGCTTCTTAAGCTTTTGATTTTAATTACCATTATGATGAGATCTGGGTTTTTGCAGGTATGAAATTCTTGGAATAATGTTAGGAGAAAGGGATAAAAACTTTCCAGAAGTCTCTTCCTAATGGTCGGCCTGAAGCAATAACATTTCTGAGATGCAGAAGCCGAGGAATACGCGACGGAGCAGTTCCTCAGATGGAGGTGGTGGCAGCGAAAGAGGCAGAGCCGAGGAGGCGGAGCGGAGGAAGCCGAAGTAGTTAGGGTTTTTTGTATTTTTTTAACCGGGTTGTTATGTAAACCGGTTTAATTCATAAACCAAAATTATTTGTAAACCAGGTTTAATTTTTAAACCGAAATCAGTTGTAAACTACATTTTAATTAATAAATAAAATTCAATATTAATTTTAAATTTGGATTAATTTTTATATATATTATAATTCAATTTTAAATTAACTACTAATCAAATGATTAAACTTAATTATTTTAAAACAGAAATGAGATATACCAGCGTTATATAATTGTCATTATAAAATATTTTGTAATACTAAAGAAATGCCATGACAAAATATATCATAGCACGAATACAGTGTTATAAGAACATTAATTTATAACTCATAAATAACGCTATAATATCTCAATCTTTTATATCACACGAAAATGCGCTATGATATGGGAGGGGTCTACCATAGCTGCGGCTGTCATAGCGTAAGTGTTTTCGCTACGAAATCGCTATGATAGCGTTTTTACGGTGCTACTAATACTGATATTTCTTGTAGTGTTTGATAAGAATCATGAAGATATTGCCATATGTTCGAACAGGCTAATCTGGAATCATCTGGATAGAAAGTGGGATATCTTCTTACTCACAATTCCTATGTGATTTATTTAACTTCCTGGTTATTCTCCACTGAATAGTGGTTCCAAATAAAGCTTCTTAGATCGTGGTTCATCCTGGTTTGATAAAAATCATGAAGATAATGGCATATGTCCGAACATGCTAATATGGAATCATCTGGATAGAAGGTGGGATTTCTTTTTGCTCACAACATTTATGAGATTTATTCAACTTGCTGGTTATTCTCCACTGATTTGTGGTTCCAAATAAAGCTATTTAGATCGTGGTTCATCCTGGTTTGATAAGAATCATGAAGATATTGCCATATGTCCGAACAGGCTAATCTGGAATCATCTGGATAGAAAGTGGGATATCTTCTTACTCACAATTCCTATGAGATTTATTTAACTTCCTGGTTATTCTCCACTGAATAGTGGTTCCAAATAAAGCTTCTTAGTTCGTGGTTCATCCTGGTTTGATAAGAATCATGAAGATAATGGCATATGTTCGAACAGGCTAATATGGAATCATCTGGATAGAAAGTGGGATATCTTCTTACTCACAACTCCTATTTGATTTATTCAACTTCCTGGTTAGTCTCCACTGATCAGTGGTTTCAAATAAAGCTTCTTAGATCGTGGTTCATCCTGGTTTGATAAGAATCATGAAGATATTGCCATATGTTCGAACAGGCTAATCTGGGATCATCTGGATAGAAAGTGGGATATTTTCTTACTCACAACTCCTATGAGATATATTCAACTTCCTGGTTATTCTCCACTGATTATTGGTTCCCAATCAAGCTTCATACATATTGTTTCATCCTGGTTTGATAAGAATTATGAATATATTGCCATATGTCCGAACAGACTAATCTGGAATCATCTGGATAGAAAATGGGATATCTTCTTACTCACAACTCCTATGAGATTTCCTCAACTTCCTGGTTATTTTCCACTGATCAGTGGTTTCAAATAATGCTTCTTAGATCGTGGTTCATCCTGGTTTGATAAGAATCATGAAGATATTGCCATATGTTCGAACAGGCTAATCTGGAATCATCTAGATAGAAAGTGGGATATCTTCTTACTCACAATTCCTATAAGATTTATTTAACTTCCTTGTTATTCTCCACTGAATAGTGGTTCCAAATAAAGCTTCTTAGTTCGTGGTTCATCCTGGTTTGATAAGAATCATGAAGATAATGGCATATGTCCGAACAGGCTAATCTGGAATCATCTGGATAGAAGGTGTGATATCTTCTTGCTCACAACACTTATGAGATTTGTTCAACTTCCTGGTTATTATCCACTGATTAGTGGTTCGAAATAAAGCTTCTTAGATCGTGGTTCATCCTGGTTTGATAAAAATCATGAAGATAATGGCAAATGTCCGAACAGGCTAATATGGAATCATCTGGATAGAAGGTGGGATTTCTTTTTGCTCACAACATTTATGAGATTTATTCAACTTCCTGGTTATTCTCCATTGATCAGTGGTTCCAAATAAAACTATTTAGATCGTGGTTCATCCTGGTTTGATAAGAATCATGAAGATATTGCCATATGTCCGAACAGGCTAATCTGGAATCATCTGGATAGAAAGTGGGATATCTTCTTACTCACAATTCCTATGAGATTTATTTAACTTCCTGGTTATTCTCCACTGAATAGTTGTTCCAAATAACGCTTCTTAGTTTGTGGTTCATCCTGGTTTGATAAGAATCATGAAGATAATGGCATATGTTCGAACAGGCTAATCTGGAATCATATGGATAGAAAGTGGGATATATTCTTACTCACAACTCCTATTTGATTTATTTAACTTCCTGGTTATTCTCCACTGATCAGTGGTTTCAAATAAAGCTTCTTAGATCGTGGTTCATCCTGGTTTGATAAGAATCATGAAGATATTGCCATATGTTCGAACAGGCTAATCTGGAATCATCAGGATAGAAAGTGGGATATCTTCTTACTCACAATTCCTATGAGATTTATTTAACTTCCTGGTTATTCTCCACTGAATAATGGTTCCAAATAAAGCTTCTTAGTTCGTGGTTCATCCTGGTTTGATAAGAATCATGAAGATAATGACATATGTCCGAACAGGCTAATCTGGAATCATCTGGATAGAAGGTGTGATATCTTCTTGCTCACAACACTTATGAGATTTGTTCAACTTCCTGGTTATTCTCCACTGATTAGTGGTTCCAAATAAAGCTTCTTAGATCGTGGTTCATCCTGGTTTGATAATAATCATGAAGATATTGCCATATGTCCGAACAGGCTAATCTGGAATCATCTGGATAGAAAGTGGGATATCTTCTTACTTACAACTCATATGAGATTTATTCAACTTCCTGGTTATTATCCACTGATTAGTGGTTCCAAATAAATCTTCTTAGATCGTGGTTCATCCTGGTTTGATAAAAATCATGAAGATAATGGCATATGTCCGAACAAGCTAATATGGAATCATCTGGATAGAAGGTGGGATTTCTTCTTGCTCACAACACTTATGAGATTTATTCAACTTCCTGGTTGTTCTCCACTGATTAGTGGTTCCAAATAAAGCTTCTTAGATCGTGTTTCATATTGGTTTGATAAGAATCATGAAGATATTGCCATATGTCCGAACAGGCTAATCTGGAATCATCTCGATAGAAAGTGGGATATCTTCTTACTCACAACCCCTATTAGATTTATTTAACTTCCTGGTTATTCTCCAATGAATAGTGGTTCCAAATAAAGCTTCTTAGATCGTGGTTCATCCTGGTTTTATAAGAATCATAGAGATATTGCCATATGTCCGAACATGCTAATCGGGAATCATCTAGATAGAAAGTGGGATATCTTCTTACTCACAACTCCTATGAGATTTATTTAAATTCCTGGTTATTCTCCACTGGATAGTGGTTCCAAATAAAGCTTCTTAGATCGTGGTTCATCCTGGTTTGATAAGAATCATGAAGATAGTGGCATGTGTTCGAACATGCTAATCTGGAATCATCAGGATAGAAAGTGGGATATCTTCTTACTCACAACTCCTATGAGATTTATTTAACTTCCTGGTTATTCTCCACTGAATAGTGGTTCCAAATAAAGCTTCTTAGATCGAGGTTCATCCTGGTTTGATAAGAATCATGAAGATAATGGCATATGTCCGAACATGCTAATATAGAATCATCTGGATAGAAGGTGGGATATCTTCTTGCTCACAACATTTATGAGATTTATTCAACTTCCTGGTTATTATCCACTGATTAGTGGTTCCAAATAAAGCTATTTAGATAGTGGTTCATCCTGGTTTGATAAGAATCATGAAGATATTGCCATATGTCCGAACAGGCTAATCTGGAATCATCTAGATAGAAAGTGAGATATCTTCTTACTCACAACTACTATAAGATATATTTAACTTCCTGGTTATTCTTCACTGAATAGTGGTTCCAAATAAAGCTTCTTAGATCGAGGTTCATCCTGGTTTGATAAGAATCATGAAGATAATGGCATATGTCCGAACAGGCTAATCTGGAATCATCTGGATAGAAGGTGGGATATCTTCTTGCTCACAACACTTATGGGATTTATTCAACTTCCTGGTTATTCTCCACTGATCAGTGGTTCCAAATAAAGCTTCTTAGATCGTGGTTCATCCTGGTTTGATAAGAATGATGAAGATATTGCCATATGTCCGAACAGACTAATCTGGAATCATCTGGATAGAAAGTGGGATATTTTCTTACTCACAACTCCTATGAGATATTTTCAACTTCCTGGTTATTCTCCACTGATTATTGGTTCTCAATCAAGCTTCTTACATATTGTTTCATCCTGGTTTGATAAGAATCATGAAGATATTGCCATATGTCCGAACAGGCTAATCTGGAATCATCTTGATAGAAAGTGGGATATCTTCTTACTCACAACTCCTATGAGATTTCTTCAACTTCCCGGTTATGCTCCAATGATTAGTGGTTCCAAATAAAGCTTCTTAGATCGTGGTTAATCCTGGTTTGATAAGAATCATGAAGATAATGACATATGTCCGAACATGCTAATCTGGAATCATCTGGATAGAAGGTGTGATATCTTCTTACTTACAACTCATATGAGATTTATTGAACTTCCTGGTTATTCTCCACTGATCAGTGGTTCCAAATAAAGCTTCTTAGATCGTGGTTCATCCTGGTTTGATAAAAATCATGAAGATAATGGCATATGTCCGAACAGGCTAATATGGAATCATCTGGATAGAAGGTGGGGTTTCTTTTTGCTCACAACATTTATGAGATTTATTCAACTTCCTTGTTATTCTCCACTGATTAGTGGTTCCAAATAAAGCTATTTAGATCCTGGTTCATCCTGGTTTGATAAAAATCATGAAGATAATGGCATATGTCCCAACAGGCTAATCTGGAATCATCTGGATAGAAAGTGAGATATCTTCTTACTCACAATTCCTATGAGATTTATTTAACTTCCTGGTTATTCTCCACTGAATAGTGGTTCCAAATAAAGCTTCTTAGTTCGTGGTTCATCCTGGTTTGATAAGAATCATGAAGATAATGGCATATGTTCGAACAGGCTAATCTGGAATCATCTGGATAGAAAGTGGGATATCTTCTTACTCACAACTCCTATTTGATTTATTCAACTTCCTGGTTATTCTCCACTGATCAGTGGTTTCAAATAAAGCTTCTTAGATCGTGGTTCATCCTGGTTTGATAAGAATCATGAAGATATTGCCATATGTTCCAACAGGCTAATATGGAATCATCTGGATAGAAAGTGGGATATCTTCTTAATCACAACTCCTATGAGATTTATTTAACTTCCTGGTTATTCTCCACTGAATAGTGGTTCAAAATAAAGCTTCTTAGATCGTGGTTCATTCTGGTTTGATAAGAATCATGAAGATATTGCCATATGTTCGAACAGGCTAATCTGGAATCATCTGGATAGAAAGTGGGATATCTTCTTACTCACAACTCCTATGAGATTTATTTAACTTCCTGGTTATTCTCCACTGAATAGTGGTTCCAAATAAAGCTTCTTAGATCGTGGTTCATCCTGGTTTGATAAGAATCATGAAGATATTGCCATATGTCCGAACAGGCTAATCTGGAATTATCTGGATAGAAAGTGAGATATTTTCTTACTCACAACTCCTATGAGATATATTCAACTTCCTGGTTATTCTCCAGTGATTATTGGTTCCCAATCAAGCTTCTTACATATTGTTTCATCCTGGTTTGATAAGAATCATGAAGATATTTCCATATGTCTGAACAGACTAATCTGGAATCATCTGGATAGAAAGTGGAATATCTTCTTACTCACAACTCCTATGAGATTTCTTCAACTTCCTGGTTATGCTCCACTGATCAGTGGTTCCAAATAAAGCTTCTTAGATCGTGGTTAATCCTGGTTTGATAAGAATCATGAAGATAATGGCATATGTCCGAACAGGCTAATCTGGAATCATCTAGATAGAAGGTGTGATATCTTCTTACTTACAACTCATATGAGATTTATTCAACTGCCTGGTTATTCTCCGCTGAATAGTGGTTCCAAATAAAGCTTCTTAGATCGTGTTTCATCCTGGTTTGATAAAAATCATGAAGATAATGGCATATGTCCGAACAGGCTAATATAGGATCATCTGGATAGAAGTTGGGATATCTTCTTGCTCACAACATTTATGAGATTTATTCAACTTCCTGGTTATTATCCACTGATTAATGGTTCCAAATAAAGCTATTTAGATCGTGGTTCATCCTGGTTTGATAAGAATCATGAAGATAATGACATATGTTCGAACAGGCTAATCTGGAATCATCTGGATAGAAAGTGGGATATCTTCTTACTCACAATACCTATGAGATTTATTTAACTTCCTGGTTATTCTCCACTGAATAGTGGTTCCAAATAAAGCTTCTTAGTTCGTGGTTCATCCTGGTTTGATAAAAATCATGAAGATAATGGCATATGTCCGAACAGGCTAATATGGAATCATCTGGATAGAAGGTGGGATTTCTTTTTGCTCACAACATTTATTAGATTTTTTCAACTTCCTGGTTATTCTCCACTGATTAGTGGTTCCAAATAAAGCTATTTATATTGTGGTTCATCTTGGTTTGATAAGAATCATGAAGATATTGTCATATGTCCGAACATGCTAATCTGGAATAATCTGGATAGAAAGTGGGATATCTTCTTACTCACAATTCCTATGAGATTTATTTAACTTCCTGGTTATTCTCCACTGAATAGTGGTTCCAAATAAAGCTTCTTAGTTCGTGGTTCATCCTGGTTTGATAAGAATCATGAAGATAATGGCATATGTTCGAACAGGCTAATCTAGAATCATCTGGATAGAAAGTGGGATATCTTCTTACTCACAACTCCTATTTGATTTATTCAACTTCCTGGTTATTCTCCACTGATCAGTGGTTTCAAATAAAGCTTCTTAGATCGTGGTTCATCCTGGTTGGTAAGAATCATGAAGATATTGCCATATGTTCGAACAGGCTAATCTGGAATCATCTGGATAGAAAGTGGGATATCTTCTTACTCACAACTCCTATGAGATTTATTTAACTTCCTGGTTATTCTCCACTGAATAGTGGTTCCAAATAAAGCTTCTTAGATCGTGGTTCATCCTGGTTTGATAAGAATAATGAAGATAATGGCATATGTCCGAACAGGCTAATCTGGAATCATCTGGATAGAAGGTGGGATATCTTCTTGCTCACAACACTTATGAGATTTATTCAACTTCCTGGTTATTCTCCACTGATCAGTGGTTCCAAATAAAGCTTCTTAGATCGTTGTTCATCCTGGTTTGATAATAATCATGAAGATATTGCCATATGACCGAACAGGCTAATCTGGAATCATATGGATAGAAAGTGGGATATTTTCTTACTCACAACTCCTATGAGATATATTCAACTTTCTGGTTATTCTCCACTGATTATTGGTTCCCAATCAAGCTTCTTACATATTGTTTCATCCTGGTTTGATAAGAATCATGAAGATATTGCCATATGTCCGAACAGACTAATCTGGAATCATCTGGATAGAAAGTGGGATATCTTCTTACTCACAACTCCAATGAAATTTCTTCAACTTCCTGGTTATGCTCCACTGATTAGTGGTTCCAAATAAAGCTTCTTAGATCGTGGTTAATCGTGGTTTGATAAGAATCATGAAGATAATGGCATATGTCCGAACAGGCTAATCTGGAATCATCTGGATAGAAGGTGTGATATCTTCTTACTTACAACTTATATGAGATTTATTCAACTTCCTGGTTATTCTCCACTGATCAGTGGTTCCAAATAAAGCTTCTTAGATCGTGGTTCATCCTGGTTTGATAAAAATCATGAAGATAATGGCATATGTCCGAACAGGCTAATATGGAATCATCTGGATAGAAGGTGGGATTTCTTTTTGCTCACACCATTTATGAGATTTATTCAACTTCCTTGTTATTCTCCACTGATTAGTGGTTCCAAATAAAGCTATTTAGATCGTGGTTCATCCTGGTTTGATAAAAATCATGAAGATAATGGCATATGTCCCAACAGGCTAATCTGGAATCATCTGGATAGAAAGTGATATATCTTCTTACTCACAATTCCTATGAGATTTATTTAACTTCCTGGTTATTATCCACTGAATAGTGGTTCCAAATAAAGCTTCTTAGTTCGTGGTTCATCCTGGTTTGATAAGAATCATGAAGATAATGGCATATGTTCGAACAGGCTAATCTGGAATCATCTGGATAGAAAGTGGGATATCTTCTTACTCACAACTCCTATTTGATTTATTCAACTTCCTGGTTATTCTCCACTGATCAGTGGTTTCAAATAAAGCTTCTTAGATCGTGGTTCATCCTGGTTTGATAAGAATCATGAAGATATTGCCATATGTTCCAACAGGCTAATATGGAATCATCTGGATAGAAAGTGAGATATCTTCTTACTCACAACTCCTATGAGATTTATTTAACTTCCTGGTTATTCTCCACTGAATAGTGGTTCAAAATAAAGCTTCTTAGATCGTGGTTCATCCTGGTTTGATAAGAATCATGAAGATAATGGCATATGTCCGAACATGCTAATCTGGAATCATCTGGATAGAAGGTGGGATATCTTCTTGCTCACAACACTTATGAGATTTATTCAACTTCCTGGTTATTCTCCACTGATCAGTGGTTCCAAATAAAGCTTCTTAGATCGTGGTTCATCCTGGTTTGATAAGAATCATGAAGATATTGCCATATGTCCGAACAGGCTAATCTGGAATCATCTGGATAGAAAGTGAGATATTTTCTTACAGCTCCTATGAGATATATTCAACTTCCTGGTTATTCTCCAGTGATTATTGGTTCCCAATCAAGCTTCTTACATATTGTTTCATCCTGGTTTGATAAGAATCATGAAGATATTGCCATATGTCCGAACAGACTAATCTGGAATCATCTGGATAGAAAGTGGGATATCTTCTTACTCACAACTCCTATGAGATTTCTTCAACTTCCTGGTTATGCTCCACTGATCAGTGGTTCCAAATGAAGCTTCTTAGATCGTGGTTAATCCTGGTTTGATAACAATCATGAAGATAATGGCATATGTCCGAACAGGCTAATCTGGAATCATCTAGATAGAAGGTGTGATATCTTCTTACTTACAACTCATATGAGATTTATTCAACTTTCTGGTTATTCTCCGCTGATTAGTGGTTCCAAATAAAGCTTCTTAGATCGTGTTTCATCCTGGTTTGATAAAAATCATGAAGATAATGACATATATCCGAACAGGCTAATATAGAATCATCTGGATAGAAGGTGGGATATCTTCTTGCTCACAACATTTATGAGATTTATTCAACTTCCTGGTTATTATCCACTGATTAGTGGTTCCAAATAAAGCTATTTAGATCGTGGTTTATCCTGGTTTGATAAGAATCATGAAGATAATGGCATATGTCCGAACAGGCTAATCTGGAATAATCTGGATAGAAAGTGGGATATCTTCTTACTCACAATACCTATGAGATTTATTTAACTTCCTGGTTATTCTCCACTGATTAGTGGTTCCAAATAAAGCTTCTTAGTTCGTGGTTCATCCTGGTTTGATAAGAATCATGAAGATAATGGCATATGTTCGAACATGCTAATCTGGAATCATCTGGATAGAAAGTGGGATATCTTTTTGTTCACAACTCCTATTTTATTTATTCAACTTCCTGGTTATTCTCCACTGATCAGTGGTTTCAAATAAAGCTTCTTAGATCGTGGTTCATCCTGGTTTGATAAGAATCATGAAGATAATGGCATATGTTCGAACAGGCTAATCTGGAATCATCTGGATAGAAAGTGGGATATCTTCTTACTCACAACTCCTATTTGATTTATTCAACTTCCTGGTTATTCTCCACTGATCAGTGGTTTCAAATAAAGCTTCTTAGATCGTGGTTCATCCTGGTTTGATAAGAATCATGAAGATATTGCCATATGTTCCAACAGGCTAATATGGAATCATCTGGATAGAAAGTGAGATATCTTCTTACTCACAACTCCTATGAGATTTATTTAACTTCCTGGTTATTCTCCACTGAATAGTGGTTCAAAATAAAGCTTCTTAGATCGTGGTTCATCCTGGTTTGATAAGAATCATGAAGATAATGGCATATGTCCGAACATGCTAATCTGGAATCATCTGGATAGAAGGTGGGATATCTTCTTGCTCACAACACTTATGAGATTTATTCAACTTCCTGGTTATTCTCCACTGATCAGTGGTTCCAAATAAAGCTTCTTAGATCGTGGTTCATCCTGGTTTTATAAGAATCATGAAGATATTGCCATATGTCCGAACAGGCTAATCTGGAATCATCTGGATAGAAAGTGAGATATTTTCTTACAACTCCTATGAGATATATTCAACTTCCTGGTTATTCTCCAGTGATTATTGTTTCCCAATCAAGCTTCTTACATATTGTTTCATCCTGGTTTGATAAGAATCATGAAGATATTGCCATATGTCCGAACAGACTAATCTGGAATCATCTGGATAGAAAGTGGGATATCTTCTTACTCACAACTCCTATGAGATTTCTTCAACTTCCTGGTTATGCTCCACTGATCAGTGGTTCCAAATAAAGCTTCTTAGATCGTGGTTAATCCTGGTTTGATAACAATCATGAAGATAATGGCATATGTCCGAACAGGCTAATCTGGAATCATCTAGATAGAAGGTGTGATATCTTCTTACTTACAACTCATATGAGATTTATTCAACTTTCTGCTTATTCTCCGCTGATTAGTGTTTCCAAATAAAGCTTCTTAGATCGTGTTTCATCCTGGTTTGATAAAAATCATGAAGATAATGGCATATATCCGAACAGGCTAATATAGAATCATCTGGATAGAAGGTGGGATATCTTCTTGCTCACAACATTTATGAGATTTATTCAACTTCCTGGTTATTATCCACTGATTAGTGGTTCCAAATAAAGCTATTTAGATAGTGGTTCATCCTGGTTTGATAAGAATCATGAAGATAATGGCATATGTCCGAACAGGCTAATCTGGAATAATCTGGATAGAAAGTGAGATATCTTCTTACTCACAACTCCTATGAGATTTATTTAACTTCCTGGTTATTCTCCACTGAATAGTGGTTCAAAATAAAGCTTCTTAGATCGTGGTTCATCCTGGTTTGATAAGAATCATGAAGATAATGGCATATGTTCGAACATGCTAATCTGGAATCATCTGGATAGAAAGTGGGATATCTTCTTACTCACAACTCCTATGAGATTTCTTAAACTTCCTGGTTATGCTCCACTGATCAGTGGTTCCAAATAAAGCTTCTTAGATCGTGGTTAATCCTGGTTTGATAAGAATCATTAAGATAATGGCATATGTCCGAACAGGCTAATCTGGAATCATCTAGATAGAAGGTGTGATATCTTCTTACTTACAACTCATATGAGATTTATTCAACTGCCTGGTTATTCTCCGCTGAATAGTGGTTCCAAATAAAGCTTCTTAGATCGTGTTTCATCCTGGTTTGATAAAAATCATGAAGATAATGGCATATGTCCGAACAGGCTAATATAGGATCATCTGGATAGAAGTTGGGATATCTTCTTGCTCACAACATTTATGAGATTTATTCAACTTCCTGGTTATTATCCACTGATTAATGGTTCCAAATAAAGCTATTTAGATCGTGGTTCATCCTGGTTTGATAAGAATCATGAAGATAATGACATATGTTCGAACAGGCTAATCTGGAATCATCTGGATAGAAAGTGGGATATCTTCTTACTCACAATACCTATGAGATTTATTTAACTTCCTGGTTATTCTCCACTGAATAGTGGTTCCAAATAAAGCTTCTTAGTTCGTGGTTCATCCTGGTTTGATAAAAATCATGAAGATAATGGCATATGTCCGAACAGGCTAATATGGAATCATCTGGATAGAAGGTGGGATTTCTTTTTGCTCACAACATTTATTAGATTTTTTCAACTTCCTGGTTATTCTCCACTGATTAGTGGTTCCAAATAAAGCTATTTATATTGTGGTTCATCTTGGTTTGATAAGAATCATGAAGATATTGTCATATGTCCGAACATGCTAATCTGGAATAATCTGGATAGAAAGTGGGATATCTTCTTACTCACAATTCCTATGAGATTTATTTAACTTCCTGGTTATTCTCCACTGAATAGTGGTTCCAAATAAAGCTTCTTAGTTCGTGGTTCATCCTGGTTTGATAAGAATCATGAAGATAATGGCATATGTTCGAACAGGCTAATCTAGAATCATCTGGATAGAAAGTGGGATATCTTCTTACTCACAACTCCTATTTGATTTATTCAACTTCCTGGTTATTCTCCACTGATCAGTGGTTTCAAATAAAGCTTCTTAGATCGTGGTTCATCCTGGTTGGTAAGAATCATGAAGATATTGCCATATGTTCGAACAGGCTAATCTGGAATCATCTGGATAGAAAGTGGGATATCTTCTTACTCACAACTCCTATGAGATTTATTTAACTTCCTGGTTATTCTCCACTGAATAGTGGTTCCAAATAAAGCTTCTTAGATCGTGGTTCATCCTGGTTTGATAAGAATAATGAAGATAATGGCATATGTCCGAACAGGCTAATCTGGAATCATCTGGATAGAAGGTGGGATATCTTCTTGCTCACAACACTTATGAGATTTATTCAACTTCCTGGTTATTCTCCACTGATCAGTGGTTCCAAATAAAGCTTCTTAGATCGTTGTTCATCCTGGTTTGATAATAATCATGAAGATATTGCCATATGACCGAACATGCTAATCTGGAATCATATGGATAGAAAGTGGGATATTTTCTTACTCACAACTCCTATGAGATATATTCAACTTTCTGGTTATTCTCCACTGATTATTGGTTCCCAATCAAGCTTCTTACATATTGTTTCATCCTGGTTTGATAAGAATCATGAAGATATTGCCATATGTCCGAACAGACTAATCTGGAATCATCTGGATAGAAAGTGGGATATCTTCTTACTCACAACTCCAATGAAATTTCTTCAACTTCCTGGTTATGCTCCACTGATTAGTGGTTCCAAATAAAGCTTCTTAGATCGTGGTTAATCGTGGTTTGATAAGAATCATGAAGATAATGGCATATGTCCGAACAGGCTAATCTGGAATCATCTGGATAGAAGGTGTGATATCTTCTTACTTACAACTTATATGAGATTTATTCAACTTCCTGGTTATTCTCCACTGATCAGTGGTTCCAAATAAAGCTTCTTAGATCGTGGTTCATCCTGGTTTGATAAAAATCATGAAGATAATGGCATATGTCCGAACAGGCTAATATGGAATCATCTGGATAGAAGGTGGGATTTCTTTTTGCTCACACCATTTATGAGATTTATTCAACTTCCTTGTTATTCTCCACTGATTAGTGGTTCCAAATAAAGCTATTTAGATCGTGGTTCATCCTGGTTTGATAAAAATCATGAAGATAATGGCATATGTCCCAACAGGCTAATCTGGAATCATCTGGATAGAAAGTGATATATCTTCTTACTCACAATTCCTATGAGATTTATTTAACTTCCTGGTTATTATCCACTGAATAGTGGTTCCAAATAAAGCTTCTTAGTTCGTGGTTCATCCTGGTTTGATAAGAATCATGAAGATAATGGCATATGTTCGAACAGGCTAATCTGGAATCATCTGGATAGAAAGTGGGATATCTTCTTACTCACAACTCCTATTTGATTTATTCAACTTCCTGGTTATTCTCCACTGATCAGTGGTTTCAAATAAAGCTTCTTAGATCGTGGTTCATCCTGGTTTGATAAGAATCATGAAGATATTGCCATATGTTCCAACAGGCTAATATGGAATCATCTGGATAGAAAGTGAGATATCTTCTTACTCACAACTCCTATGAGATTTATTTAACTTCCTGGTTATTCTCCACTGAATAGTGGTTCAAAATAAAGCTTCTTAGATCGTGGTTCATCCTGGTTTGATAAGAATCATGAAGATAATGGCATATGTCCGAACATGCTAATCTGGAATCATCTGGATAGAAGGTGGGATATCTTCTTGCTCACAACACTTATGAGATTTATTCAACTTCCTGGTTATTCTCCACTGATCAGTGGTTCCAAATAAAGCTTCTTAGATCGTGGTTCATCCTGGTTTGATAAGAATCATGAAGATATTGCCATATGTCCGAACAGGCTAATCTGGAATCATCTGGATAGAAAGTGAGATATTTTCTTACAGCTCCTATGAGATATATTCAACTTCCTGGTTATTCTCCAGTGATTATTGGTTCCCAATCAAGCTTCTTACATATTGTTTCATCCTGGTTTGATAAGAATCATGAAGATATTGCCATATGTCCGAACAGACTAATCTGGAATCATCTGGATAGAAAGTGGGATATCTTCTTACTCACAACTCCTATGAGATTTCTTCAACTTCCTGGTTATGCTCCACTGATCAGTGGTTCCAAATGAAGCTTCTTAGATCGTGGTTAATCCTGGTTTGATAACAATCATGAAGATAATGGCATATGTCCGAACAGGCTAATCTGGAATCATCTAGATAGAAGGTGTGATATCTTCTTACTTACAACTCATATGAGATTTATTCAACTTTCTGGTTATTCTCCGCTGATTAGTGGTTCCAAATAAAGCTTCTTAGATCGTGTTTCATCCTGGTTTGATAAAAATCATGAAGATAATGACATATATCCGAACAGGCTAATATAGAATCATCTGGATAGAAGGTGGGATATCTTCTTGCTCACAACATTTATGAGATTTATTCAACTTCCTGGTTATTATCCACTGATTAGTGGTTCCAAATAAAGCTATTTAGATCGTGGTTTATCCTGGTTTGATAAGAATCATGAAGATAATGGCATATGTCCGAACAGGCTAATCTGGAATAATCTGGATAGAAAGTGGGATATCTTCTTACTCACAATACCTATGAGATTTATTTAACTTCCTGGTTATTCTCCACTGATTAGTGGTTCCAAATAAAGCTTCTTAGTTCGTGGTTCATCCTGGTTTGATAAGAATCATGAAGATAATGGCATATGTTCGAACATGCTAATCTGGAATCATCTGGATAGAAAGTGGGATATCTTTTTGTTCACAACTCCTATTTTATTTATTCAACTTCCTGGTTATTCTCCACTGATCAGTGGTTTCAAATAAAGCTTCTTAGATCGTGGTTCATCCTGGTTTGATAAGAATCATGAAGATATTGCCATATGTTCGAACAGGCTAATCTGGAATCATCTGGATAGAAAGTGGGATATCTTCTTACTCACAACTCCTATAAGATTTATTTAACTTCCTGGTTATTCTCCACTGAATAGTGGTTCCAAATAAAGCTTCTTAGATCGTGGTTCATCCTGGTTTGATAAGAATCATGAAGATAATGGCATATGTCCGAACATGCTAATCTGGAATCATCTGGATAGAAGGTGGGATATCTTCTTGCTCACAACACTTATGAGATTTATTCAACTTCCTGGTTATTCTCCACTGATCAGTGGTTCCAAATAAAGCTTCTTAGATCGTGGTTCATCCTGGTTTTATAAGAATCATGAAGATATTGCCATATGTCCGAACAGGCTAATCTGGAATCATCTGGATAGAAAGTGAGATATTTTCTTACAACTCCTATGAGATATATTCAACTTCCTGGTTATTCTCCAGTGATTATTGTTTCCCAATCAAGCTTCTTACATATTGTTTCATCCTGGTTTGATAAGAATCATGAAGATATTGCCATATGTCCGAACAGACTAATCTGGAATCATCTGGATAGAAAGTGGGATATCTTCTTACTCACAACTCCTATGAGATTTCTTCAACTTCCTGGTTATGCTCCACTGATCAGTGGTTCCAAATAAAGCTTCTTAGATCGTGGTTAATCCTGGTTTGATAACAATCATGAAGATAATGGCATATGTCCGAACAGGCTAATCTGGAATCATCTAGATAGAAGGTGTGATATCTTCTTACTTACAACTCATATGAGATTTATTCAACTTTCTGCTTATTCTCCGCTGATTAGTGTTTCCAAATAAAGCTTCTTAGATCGTGTTTCATCCTGGTTTGATAAAAATCATGAAGATAATGGCATATATCCGAACAGGCTAATATAGAATCATCTGGATAGAAGGTGGGATATCTTCTTGCTCACAACATTTATGAGATTTATTCAACTTCCTGGTTATTATCCACTGATTAGTGGTTCCAAATAAAGCTATTTAGATAGTGGTTCATCCTGGTTTGATAAGAATCATGAAGATAATGGCATATGTCCGAACAGGCTAATCTGGAATAATCTGGATAGAAAGTGGGATATCTTCTTACTCACAATACCTATGAGATTTATTTAACTTCCTGGTTATTCTCCACTGAATAGTGGTTCCAAATAAAGCTTCTTAGTTCGTGGTTCATCCTGGTTTGATAAGAATCATGAAGATAATGGCATATGTTCGAACATGCTAATCTGGAATCATCTGGATAGAAAGTGGGATATCTTCTTACTCACAACTCCTATGAGATTTCTTCAACTTCCTGGTTATGCTCCACTGATCAGTGGTTCCAAATAAAGCTTCTTAGATCGTGGTTAATCCTGGTTTGATAACAATCATGAAGATAATGGCATATGTCCGAACAGGCTAATCTGGAATCATCTAGATAGAAGGTGTGATATCTTCTTACTTACAACTCATATGAGATTTATTCAACTTTCTGGTTATTCTCCGCTGATTAGTGGTTCCAAATAAAGCTTCTTAGATCGTGTTTCATCCTGGTTTGATAAAAATCATAAAGATAATGGCATATATCCGAACAGGCTAATATAGAATCATCTGGATAGAAGGTGGGATATCTTCTTGCTCACAACATTTATGAGATTTATTCAACTTCCTGGTTATTATCCACTGATTAGTGGTTCCAAATAAAGCTATTTAGATCGTGGTTCATCCTGGTTTGATAAGAATCATGAAGATAATGGCATATGTCCGAACAGGCTAATCTGGAATAATCTGGATAGAAAGTGGGATATCTTCTTACTCACAATACCTATGAGATTTATTTAACTTCCTGGCTATTCTCCACTGAATAGTGGTTCCAAATAAAGCTTCCTAGTTCGTGGTTCATCCTGGTTTGATAAGAATCATGAAGATAATGGCATATGTTCGAACATGCTAATTTGGAATCATCTGGATAGAAAGTGGGATATCTTTTTGCTCACAACTCCTATTTGATTTATTCAACTTCCTGGTTATTCTCCACTGATCAGTGGTTTCAAATAAAGCTTCTTAGATCGTGGTTCATCCTGGTTTGATAAGAATCATGAAGATATTGCCATATGTTCGAACAGGCTAATATGGAATCATCTGGATAGAAAGTGGGATATCTTCTTACTCACAACTCCTATTAGATTTATTTAACTTCCTGGTTATTCTCCACTGAATAGTGGTTCCAAATAAAGCTTCTTAGATCGTGGTTCATCCTGGTTTGATAAGAATCATGAAGATAATGGCATATGTCCGAACAGGCTAATCTGGAATCATCTGGATAGAAGGTGGGATATCTTCTTGCTCACAACACTTATGAGATTTATTCAACTTCCTGGTTATTCTCCACTGATCAGTGGTTCCAAATAAAGCTTCTTAGATCGTGGTTCATCCTGGTTTTATAAGAATCATGAAGATATTGCCATATGTCCGAACAGGCTAATCTGGAATCATCTGGATAGAAAGTGAGATATTTTCTTACAACTCCTATGAGATATATTCAACTTCCTGGTTATTCTCCAGTGATTATTGGTTCCCAATCAAGCTTCTTACATATTGTTTCATCCTGGTTTGATAAGAATCATGAAGATATTGCCATATGTCCGAACAGACTAATCTGGAATCATCTGGATAGAAAGTGGGATATCTTCTTACTCACAACTCCTATGAGATTTCTTCAACTTCCTGGTTATGCTCCACTGATCAGTGGTTCCAAATAAAGCTTCTTAGATCGTGGTTAATCCTGGTTTGATAACAATCATGAAGATAATGGCATATGTCCGAACAGGCTAATCTGGAATCATCTAGATAGAAGGTGTAATATCTTCTTACTTACAACTCATATGAGATTTATTCAACTTTCTGGTTATTCTCCGCTGATTAGTGGTTCCAAATAAAGCTTCTTAGATCGTCTTTCATCCTGGTTTGATAAAAATCATGAAGATAATGGCATATATCCGAACAGGCTAATATAGAATCATCTGGATAGAAGGTGGGATATCTTCTTGCTCACAATATTTATGAGATTTATTCAACTTCCTGGTTAGTATCCACTGATTAGTGGTTCCAAATAAAGCTATTTAGATCGTGGTTCATCCTGGTTTGATAAGAATCATGAAGATAATGGCATATGTCCGAACAGGCTAATCTGGAATAATCTGGATAGAAAGTGGGATATCTTCTTACTCACAATACCTATGAGATTTATTTAACTTCCTGGTTATTCTCCACTGAATAGTGGTTCCAAATAAAGCTTCTTAGTTCGTGGTTCATCCTGGTTTGATAAGAATCATGAAGATAATGGCATCTGTTCGAACATGCTAATCTGGAATCATCTGGATAGAAAGTGGAATATCTTTTTGCTCACAACTCCTATTTGATTTGTTCCACTTCCTGGTTATGCTCCACTGATCAGTGGTTCCAAATAAAGCTTCTTAGATCGTGGTTAATCCTGGTTTGATAACAATCATGAAGATAATGGCATATGTCCGAACAGGCTAATCTGGAATCATCTAGATAGAAGGTGTGATATCTTCTTACTTACAACTCATATGAGATTTATTCAACTTTCTGGTTATTCTCCGCTGATTAGTGGTTCCAAATAAAGCTTCTTAGATCGTGTTTCATCCTGGTTTGATAAGAATCATGAAGATAATGGCATATGTCCGAACAGGCTAATATGGAATAATCTGGATAGAAAGTGGGATATCTTCTTACTCACAATACCTATGAGATTTATTTAACTTCCTGGTTATTCTCCACTGAATAGTGGTTCCAAATAAAGCTTCTTAGTTCGTGGTTCATCCTGGTTTGATAAGAATCATGAAGATAATGGCATCTGTTCGAACATGCTAATCTGGAATCATCTGGATAGAAAGTGGGATATCTTTTTGCTCACAACTCCTATTTGATTTGTTCAACTTCCTGGTTATTCTCCACTGATCAGTGGTTTCAAATAAAGCTTCTTAGATCGTGGTTCATCCTGGTTTGATAATAATCATGAAGATATTGCCATATGTTCGAACAGGCTAATCTGGAATCATCTGGATAGAAAGTGGGATATATTCTTACTCACAACTCCTATGAGATTGATTTAACTTCCTGGTTATTCTCCACTGAATAGTGGTTCCAAATAAAGCTTCTTAGATCGTGGTTCATCCTGGTTTGATAAGAATCATGAAGATAATGGCATATGTCCGAACATGCTAATCTGGAATCATCTGGATAGAAGGTGGGATATCTTCTTGCTCACAACACTTATGAGATTTATTCAACTTCCTGGTTATTCTCCACTGATCAGTGGTTCCAAATAAAGCTTCTTAGATCGTGGTTCATCCTGGTTTTATAAGAATCATGAAGATATTGCCATATGTCCGAACAGGCTAATCTGGAATCATCTGGATGGAAAGTGAGATATTTTCTTACAACTCCTATGAGATATATTCAACTTCCTGGTTATTCTCCAGTGATTATTGGTTCCCAATCAAGCTTCTTACATATTGTTTCATCCTGGTTTGATAAGAATCATGAAGATATTGCCATATGTCCGAACAGACTATTCTGGAATCATCTGGATAGAAAGTGGGATATCTTCTTACTCACAACTCCTATGAGATATCTTCAACTTCCTGGTTATGCTCCACTGATCAATGGTTCCAAATAAAGCTTCTTAGATCGTGGTTAATCCTGGTTTGATAACAATCATGAAGATAATGGCATATGTCCGAACAGGCTAATCTAGAATCATCTAGATAGAAGGTGTGATATCTTCTTACTTGCAACTCATATGAGATTTATTCAACTTTCTGGTTATTCTCCGCTGATTAGTGGTTCCAAATAAAGCTTCTTAGATCGTGTTTCATCCTGGTGTGATAAAAATCATGAAGATAATGGCATATATCCGAACAGGCTAATATAGAATCATCTTGATAGAAGGTGGGATATCTTCTTGCTCACAACATTTATGAGATTTATTCAACTTCCTGGTTATTATCCACTGATTAGTGGTTCCAAATAAAGCTATTTAGATCGTGGTTCATCCTGGTTTGATAAGAATCATGAAGATAATGGCATATGTCCGAACAGGCTAATCTGGAATAATCTGGATAGAAAGTGAGATATCTTCCTACTCACAATACCTATGAGATTTATTTAACTTCCTGGTTATTCTCCACTGAATAGTGGTTCCAAATAAAGCTTCTTAGTTCGTGGTTCATCCTGGTTTGATAAGAATCATGAAGATAATGGCATATGTTCGAACATGCTAATCTGGAATCATCTGGATAGAAAGTGGGATATCTTTTTGCTCACAACTCCTATTTGATTTATTCAACTTCCTGGTTATTCTCCACTGATCAGTGGTTTCAAATAAAGCTTCTTAGATCGTGGTTCATCCTGGTTTGATAAGAATCATGAAGATATTGCCATATGTTCGAACAGGCTAATCTGGAATCATCTGGATAAAAAGTGGGATATCTTCTTACTCACAACTCCTATGAGATTTATTTAACTTCCTGGTAATTCTCCACTGAATAGTGGTTCCAAATAAAGCTTCTTAGATCGTGGTTCATCCTGGTTTGATAAGAATCATGAAGATAATGGCATATGTCCGAACATGCTAATCTGGAATCATCTGGATAGAAGGTGGGATATCTTCTTGCTCACAACACTTATGAGATTTATTCAACTTCCTGGTTATTCTCCACTGATCAGTGGTTCCAAATAAAGCCTCTTAGATCGTGGTTCATCCTGGTTTGATAATAATCATGAAGATATTGCCATTTGACCGAACAGGCTAATCTGGAATCATCTGGATAGAAAGTGGGATATTTTCTTACTCACAACTCCTATGAGATATATTCAACTTTCTGGTTATTCTCCACTGATTATTGGTTCCCAATCAAGCTTCTTACATATTGTTTCATCCTGGTTTGATAAGAATCATGAAGATATTGCCATATGTCCGAACAGACTAATCTGGAATCATCTGGATAGAAAGTGGGATATCTTCTTACTCACAACTCCTATGAAATTTCTTCAACTTCCTGGTTATGCTCCACTGATTAGTGGTTCCAAATAAAGCTTCTTAGATCGTGGTTAATCCTGGTTTGATAAGAATCATGAAGATAATGGCATATGTCCGAACAGGCTAATCTGGAATCATCTGGATAGAAGGTGTGATATCTTCTTACTTACAACTCATATGAGATTTATTCAACTTCCTGTTTATTTTCCACTGAATAGTGGTTCCAAATAAAGCTTCTTAGTTCGTGGTTCATCTTGGTTTGATAAGAATCATGAAGATAATGGCATATGTTCGAACAGGCTAATCTGGAATCATCTGGATAGAAAGTGGGATATCTTCTTACTCACAACTCCTATTTGATTTATTCAACTTCCTGGTTATTCTGCACTGATCAGTGGTTTCAAATAAAGCTTCTTAGATCGTGGTTCATCCTGGTTTGATAAGAATCATGAAGATATTGCCATATGTTCCAACAGGCTAATCTGGAATCATCTGGATAGAAAGTGGGATATCTTCTTACTCACAATTCCTATGAGATTTATTTAACTTCTTGGTTATTCTCCACTGAATAGTGGTTCAAAATAAAGCTTCTTAGATCGTGGTTCATCCTGGTTTGATAAGAATCATGAAGATAATGGCATATGTCCGAACAGGCTAATCTGGAATCATCTGGATAGAAGGTGGGATATCTTCTGGCTCACAACACTTATGAGATTTATTCAACTTCCTGGTTATTCTCCACTGATCAGTGGTTCCAAGTAAAGCTTCTTAGATCGTGGTTCATCCTGGTTTGATAAGAATCATGAAGATATTGCCATATGTCCGAACAGGCTAATCTGGAATCATCTGGATAGAAAGTGAGATATTTTCTTACAACTCCTATGAGATATATTCAACTTCCTGGTTATTATCCAGTGATTATTGGTTCCCAATCAAGCTTCTTACATATTGTTTCATCCTGGTTTGATAAGAATCATGAAGATATTGCCATATGTCCGAACAGACTAATCTGGAATCATCTGGATAGAAAGTGGGATATCTTCTTACTCACAACTCCTATGAGATTTCTTCAACTTCCTGGTTATGCTCCACTGATCAGTGGTTCCAAATAAAGCTTCTTAGATCATGGTTAATCCTGGTTTGATAACAATCATGAAGATAATGGCATATGTCCGAACAGGATAATCTGGAATCATCTAGATAGAAGGTGTGATATCTTCTTACTTACAACTCATATGAGATTTATTCAACTTTCTGGTTATTCTCCGCTGATTAGTGGTTCCAAATAAAGCTTCTTAGATCGTGTTTCATCCTGGTTTGATAAAAATCATGAAGATAATGGCATATATCCGAACAGGCTAATATAGAATCATCTGGATAGAAGGTGGGATATCTTCTTGCTCACAACATTTATGAGATTTATTCAACTTCCTGGTTATTATCCACTGATTAGTGGTTCCAAATATAGCTATTTAGATCGTAGTTCATCCTGGTTTGATAAGAATCATGAAGATAATGGCATATGTCCGAACAGGCTAATCTGGAATAATCTGGATAGAAAGTGGGATATCTTCTTACTCACAATACCTATGAGATTTATTTAACTTCCTGGTTATTCTCCACTGAATAGTGGTTCCAAATAAAGCTTCTTAGTTCGTGGTTCATCCTGGTTTGATAAGAATCATGAAGATAATGGCATATGTTCGAACATGCTAATCTGGAATCATCCGGATAGAAAGTGGGATATCTTTTTGCTCACAACTCCTATTTGATTTATTCAACTTCCTGGTTATTCTCCACTGATCAGTGGTTTCAAATAAAGCTTCTTATATCGTGGTTCATCCTGGTTTGATAAGAATTATGAAGATATTGCCATATGTTCGAACAGGCTAATCTGGAATCATCTGGATAGAAGGTGGAATATCTTCTTGCTCACAACACTTATGAGATTTATTCAACTTCCTGGTTATTCTCCACTGATCAGTGGTTCCAAATAAAGCTTCTTAGATCGTGGTTCATCCTGATTTGATAAGAATCATGAAGATAATGGCATATGTCCGAACAGGCTAATCTGGAATCATCTGGATAGAAGGTGGGATATCTTCTTGCTCACAACACTTATGAGATTTATTCAACTTCCTGGTTATTCTCCACTGATCAGTGGATCCAAATAAAGCTTCTTAGATCGTGGTTCATCCTGGTTTGATAATAATCATGAAGATATTGCCATATGACCGAACAGGCTAATCTGGAATCATCTGGATAGAAAGTGGGATATTTTCTTACTCACAATTCCTATGAGATATATTCAACTTTCTGGTTATTCTCCACTGATTATTGGTTCCCAATCAAGCTTGTTACATACTGTTTCATCCTGGTTTGATAAGAATCATGAAGATATTCCCATATGTCCGAACAGACTAATCTGGAATCATCTGGATAGAAAGTGGGATATCTTCTTACTCACAACTCCTATGAAATTTCTTTAACTTCCTGGTTATGCTCCACTGATTAGTGGTTCCAAATAAAGCTTCTTAGATCGTGGTTAATCCTGGTTTGACAAGAATCATGAAGATAATAGCATATGTCCGAACAGGCTAATCTGGAATCATCTGGATAGAAGGTGTGATATCTTCTTACTTACAACTCATATGAGATTTATTCAACTTCCTGTTTATTCTCCACTGATTAGTGGTTCCAAATAAAGCTTCTTACATCGTGGTTCATCCTGGTTTGATAAAAATCATGAAGATAATGGCATATGTCCGAACAGGCTAATATAGAATCATCTGGATAGAAGGTGGGATTTCTTCTTGCTCACAAAATTTATGAGATTTATTCAACTTCCTGGTTATTCTCCACTGATTAGTGGTTCCAAATAAAGCTATTTAGATCGTGGTTCATCCTGGTTTGATAAGAATCATGAAGATATTGCCATATGTCCGAACAGGCTAATCTGGAATCATCTGGATAGAAAGTGGGATATCTTCTTACTCACAATTCCTATGATATTTATTTAACTTCCTGGTTATTCTCCACTGAATAGTGGTTCCAAATAAAGCTTCTTAGTTCGTGGTTCATCCTGGTTTGATAAGAATCATGAAGATAATGGCATATGTTCGAACAGGCTAATCTGGAATCAGCTGGATAGAAAGTGGGATATCTTCTTACTCACAACTCCTATTTGATTTATTCAACTTCCTGGTTATTCTCCACTGATCAGTGGTTTCAAATAAAGCTTCTTAGATCGTGGTTCATCCTGGTTTGATAAGAATCATGAAGATATTGTCATATGTCCGAACAGGCTAATCTGGAATCATCTGGATAGAAAGTGGGATATCTTCTTACTCACAACTCCTATGAGATTTATTTAACTTCATGGTTATTCTCCACTGAATAGTGGTTCCAAATAAAGCTTCTTAGATCGTGGTTTATCCTGGTTTGATAAGAATCATGAAGATAATGGCATATGTCCGAACATGCTAATCTGGAATCATCTGGATAGAAGGTGGGATATCTTCTTGCTCACAACACTTATGATGTTTATTCAACTTCCTGGTTATTCTCCACTGATCAGTGGTTCCAAATAAAGCTTCTTAGATCGTGGTTCATCCTGGTTTGATAAGAATCATGAAGATATTGCCATATGTCCGAACAGCCTATTCTGGAATCATCTGGATAGAAAGTAGGATATCTTCTTACTCACAACTCCTATGATATTTATTCAACTTCCTGGTTATTCTCCACTGATTACTGGTTCCCAATCAAGCTTCTTACATATTGTTTCATCCTGGTTTGATAAGAATCATGAAGATATTGCCATATGTCCGAACATGCTAATCTGCAATCATCTGGATAGAAAGTGGGATATCTTCTTACTCACAATTCCTATGAGGTTTATTTAACTTCCTGGTTATTCTCCACTGAATAGTGGTTCCAAATAAAGCTTCTTAGTTTGTAGTTCATCCTGGTTTGATAAGAATCATGAAGATAATTGCATATGTCCGAACTGGCTAATCTGGAATCATCTGGATAGAAAGTGGTATATCTTCTTACTCACAACTCCTATTTGATTTATTCAACTTCCTGGTTATTTTTGACTGATCAGTGGTTTCAAATAAAGCTTCTTAGATCGTGGTTCATCCTGGTTTGATAAGAATCATGAAGATATTGCCATATGTCCGAACATGCTAATCTGGAATCATCTGGATAGAAAGTGGGATATCTTCTTACTGACAACTCCTATGAGATTTATTTAACTTCGTGGGTATTCTCCACTGAATAGTTGTTCCAAATAAAGCTTCTTAGATCGTGGTTCATCCTGGTTTGATAAGAATCATGAAGATAATGGCATATGTCCGAACAGGCTAATCTGGAATCATAAGGATATAAGGTGAGATATCTTCTTGCTCACAACACTTATGAGATTTATTCAACTTCCTGGTTATTCTCCACTGATCAGTGGTTCCAAATAAATCTTCTTAGATCGTGGTTCATCCTGGTTTGATAAGAATCATGAAGATATTGCCATATGTCCGAACAGGCTAATCTGGAATCATCTGGATAGAAAGTGGGATATTTTCTTACTCACAACTCCTGTGAGATATATTCAACTTCCTGGTTATTCTACACTGATTATTGGTTCCCAATCAAGCTTCTTACAAATTGTTTCATCCTGGTTTGATAAGAATCATGAAGATATTGCCATATGTCCGAACAGACTAATCTGGAATCATCTGGATAGAAAGTGGGATATCTTCTTACTCACAACTCCTATGAGATTTCTTCAACTTCCTGGTTATGCTCCACTGATTAGTGGTTCCAAATAAAGCTTCTTAGATTGTGGTTAATCCTGGTTTGATAAGAATCATGAAGATAATGGCATATCTCCGAACAGGCTAATCTGGAATCATCTGGATAGAAGGTGTGATATCTTCTTACTTACAACTCATATGAGATTTATTCAACTTCCTGGTTATTCTCCACTGATTAGTGGTTCCAAATAAAGCTTCTTAGATCGTGGTTCATCCTGGTTTGATAAAAATCATGAAGATAATGGCATATGTCCGAACAGGCTAATATGGAATCATCTGGATAGAAGGTGGGATTTCTTCTTGCTCACAACATTTATGAGATTTATTCAATTTCCTGGTTATTCTCCACTGATTAGTGGTTCCAAATAAAGCTATTTAGATCGTGGTTCATCCTGGTTTGATAAGAATCATGAAGATATTGCCATATGTCCGAACAGGCTAATCTGGAATCATCTGGATAGAAATTGGGATATCTTCTTACTCACAATTCCTATGAGATTTATTTAACTTCCTGGTTATTCTCCACTGAATAGTGGTTCCAAATAAAGCTTCTTAGTTCGTGGTTCATCCTGGCTTGATAAGAATCATGAAGATAATGGCATATGTTCGAACAGGCTAATCTGGAATCATCTGGATAGAAAGTGGGATATCTTCTTACTCACAACTCCTATTTGATTTATTCAACTTCCTGGCTATTCTCCACTGATCAGTGGTTTCAAATAAAGCTTCTTAGATCGTGGTTCATCCTGGTTTGAAAAGAATCATGAAGATATTGTCATATGTCCAAACAGGCTAATATGGAATCATCTGGATAGAAAATGGGATATCTTCTTACTCATAACTCCTATGAGATTTATTTAACTTCCTGGTTATTCTCCACTGAATAGTGGTTCCAAATAAAGATTCTTAGATCGTGGTTCATCCTTGTTTGATAAGAATCATGAAGATAATGGCATATGTCCGAACAGGCTAATCTGGAATCATCTGGATAGAAGGTGGGATATCTTCTTGCTCACAACAATTATGAGATTTATTCAACTTCCTGGTTATTCTCCATTGATCAGTGGTTCCAAATAAAGCTTCTTAAATCGTGGTTCATTCTGGTTTGATAAGAATCATGAAGATATTGCCATATGTCCGAACAGGCTAATCTGGAATCATCTGGATATAAAGTGGGATATTTTCTTACTCACAACTCCTATGAGATATATTCAACTTCCTGTTTATTCTCCACTGATTATTGGTTCCCAATCAAGCTTCTTACATATTGTTTCATCATGGTTTGATAAGAATCATGAAGATATTGCCATATGTCCGAACAGACTAATCTGGAATCATCTGGATAGAAAGTGGGATATTTTCTTACTCACAACTCCTATGAGATTTCTTCAACTTCCTGGTTATGCTCCACTGATTAGTGGTTCCAAATAAAGCTTCTTAGATTGTGGTTAATCCTGGTTTGATAAGAATCATGAAGATAATGGTATATGTCCGAACAGGCTAATCTGGAATCATCTGGATAGAAGGTGTGATATCTTCTTACTTACAACTCATATGAGATTTATTCAACTTCCTGGTTATTCTCCACTGATTAGTGGTTCCAAATAAAGCTTCTTAGATCGTGGTTCATCCTGGTTTGATAAAAATCATGAAGATAATGGCATATGTCCGAACAGGCTAATATGGAATCATCTGGATAGAAGGTGGGATTTCTTCTTGCTCACAACATTTATGAGATTTATTCAACTTCCTGGTTATTCTCTACTGATTAGTGGTTCCAAATAAAGCTATTTAGATCGTGGTTCATCCTGATTTGATAAGAATCATGAAGATATTGCCATATGTCCGAACAGGCTAATCTGGAATCATCTGGATTGAAAGTGGGATATCTTCTAACTCACAATTCCTATGAGATTTATTTAACTTCCTGGTTATTCTCCACTGAATAGTGATTTCAAATAAAGCTTCTTAGTTCGTGGTTCATCCTGGTTTGATAAGAATCATGAAGATAATGGCATATGTTCGAACATGCTAATCTGGAATCATCTGGATAGAAAGTGGGATATCTTCTTACTCACAACTCCAATTTTATTTATTCAACTTCCTGGGTATTCTCCACTGATCAGTGGTTTGAAATAAAGCTTCTTAGATCGTGGTTCATCCTGGTTTGATAAGAATCATGAAGATATTGCCATATGTCCGAACAGGCTAATCTGGAATCATCTGGATAGAAAGTGGGATATCTTCTTACTCACAACTCCCATGAGATTTATTTAACTTCCTGGTTATTCTCCACAGAATAGTGGTTCTAAATAAAGATTCTTAGATCGTGGTTCATCCTGGTTTGATAAGAATCATGAAGATAATGGCATATGTCCGAATAGGCTAATCTGGAATCATCTGGATAGAAGGTGGGATATCTTCTTGCTCACAACACTTATAAGATTTATTCAACTTCCTGGTTATTCTACACTGATCAGTGGTTCCAAATAAAGCTTCTTAGATCGTGGTTCATTCTGGTTTGATAAGAATCATGAAGATATTGCCATATGTCCGAACAGGCTAATCTGGAATCATCTGGATAGAAAGTGGGATATCTTCTTTCTCACAACTCCTATGAGATTTATTCAACTTCCTGGTTATTCTCCACTGATTAGCGGTTCCCAATCAAGCTTCTTACATATTGTTTCATCCTGGTTTGATAAGAATCATGAAGATATTGCCATATGTCCGAACAGGCTAATCTGCAATCATCTGGATAGAAAGTGGGATATCATCTTACTCACAACTCCTATTTGATTTATTCAACTTCCTGGTTATTTTCCACTGATCAGTGGTTTCAAATAAAGCTTCTTAGATCGTGGTTCATCCTGGTTTGATAAGAATCATGAAGATATTGTCATATGTCCGAACAGGCTAATCTGGAATCATCTAGATAGAAAGTGGGATATCTTCTTACTCACAACTCCTATGAGATTTATTTAACTTCGTGGTTATTCTCCACTGAATAGTGGTTCCAAATAAAGCTTCCTAGATCGTGGTTCATTCTGGTTTGATAAGAATCATGAAGATAATGTCATATGTTCGAACAAGCTAATCTGGAATCATCTGGATAGAAAGTGGGATATTTTCTTACTCACAACTCCTATGAGATATATTCAACTTCCTGGTTATTCTCCACTGATTATTGGTTCCCAATCAAGCTTCTTACGTATTGTTTCATCCTGGTTTGATAAGAATCATGAAGATATTGCCATATGTCCGAACAGGCTAATCTGGAATCATCTGGATAGAAAGTGGGATATCTTCTCACTCACAACCCCTATGAGATTTATTTAACTTCCTGGTTATTCTCCACTGAATTGTGAGTAAGAAGATATCCCACTTTCTATCCAGATGATTCCAGATTAGCCTGTTCGGACATATGGCAATATCTTCTTGCTCACTACACTTATGATATTTATTCAACTTCCTGGTTATTCTACACTGATCAGTGGTTCCAAATAAAGCTTCTTAGATCGTGGTTCATCCTGGTTTGATAAGAATCATGAAGATAATGCCATATGTCCGAACAGGCTAATCTGGAATCATCTGGATAGAAAGTGGGATATCTTCTTGCTCACAACTCCTATGAGATTTATTCAACTTCCTGGTTATTCTCCACTGATTAGTGGTTCCCAATCAAGCTTCTTACATATTGTTTCATCCTGGTTTGATAAGAATCATGAAGATATTGGCATATGTCCGAACAGGCTAATCTGCAATCATCTGGATAGAAACTGGGATATCATCTTACTCACAACTCCTATTTGATTTATTCAACTTCCTGGTCATTTCCACTGATCAGTGGTTTCAAATAAAGCTTCTTAGATCGTGGTTCATCCTGGTTTGATAAGAATCATGAAGATATTGCCATATGTCCGAACAGGCTAATCTGGAATCATCTAGATAGAAAGTGGGATATCTTCTTACTCACAACTCCTATGAGATTTATTTAACTTCGTGGTTATTCTCCACTGAATAGTGGTTCCAAATAAAGCTTCCTAGATCGTGGGTCATTCTGGTTTGATAAGAATCATGAAGATAATGGCATATGTTCGAACAGGCTAATCTGGAATCATCTGGATAGAAAGTGGGATATTTTCTTACTCACAACTCCTATGAGATATATTCAACTTCCTGGTTATTCTCCACTGATTATTGGTTCCCAATCAAGCTTCTTACGTATTGTTTCATCCTGGTTTGATAAGAATCATGAAGATATTGCCATATGTCCGAACAGGCTAATCTGGAATCATCTGGATAGAAAGTGGGATATATTCTCACTCACAACCCCTATGAGATTTATTTAACTTCCTGGTTATTCTCCACTGAATTGTGAGTAAGAAGATATCCCACTTTCTATCCAGATGATTCCAGATTAGCCTGTTCGGACATATGGCAGTATCTTCTTGCTCACAACTCTTATGATATTAATTCAACTTCCTGGTTATTCTACACTGATCAGTGGTTCCAAATAAAGCTTCTTAGATCGTGGTTCATCCTGGTTTGATAAGAATCATGAAGATAATGCCATATGTCCGAACAGGCTAATCTGGAATCATCTGGATAGAAAGTGGGATATCTTCTTGCTCACAACTCCTATGAGATTTATTCAACTTCTTGGTTATTCTCCACTGATTAGTGGTTCCCAATCAAGCTTCTTACATATTGTTTCATCCTGGTTTGATAAGAATCATGAAGATATTGCCATATGTCCGAACAGGCTAATCTGTAATCATCTGGATAGAAAGTGGGATATCATCTTACTCACAACTCCTATTTGATTTATTCAACTTCCTGGTTATTTTCCACTGATCAGTGGTTTCAAATAAAGCTTCTTAGATCGTGGTTAATCCTGGTTTGATAAGAATCATGAAGATATTGCCATATGTCCGAACAGGCTAATCTGGAATCATCTAGATAGAAAGTGGGATATATTCTTACTCACAACTCCTATGAGATTTATTTAACTTCGTGGTTATTCTCCACTGAATAGTGGTTCCAAATAAAGCTTCCTAGATCGTGGTTCATTCTGGTTTGATAAGAATCATGAAGATAATGGCATATGTTCGAACATGCTAATCTGGAATCATCTGGATAGAAAGTGGGATATTTTCTTACTCACAACTCCTATGAGATATATTCAACTTCCTGGTTATTCTCCACTGATTATTGGTTCCCAATCAAGATTCTTACGTATTGTTTCATCCTGGTTTGATAAGAATCATGAAGATATTGCCATATGTCCGAACAGGCTAATCTGGAATCATCTGGATAGAAAGTGGGATATCTTCTCACTCACAACCCCTATGAGATTTATTTAACTTCCTGGTTATTCTCCACTGAATAGTGGTTCCAAATAAAGCTTCTTAGATCGTGGTTCATCCTGGTTTGATAAGAATCATGAAGATAATGGCATATGTCCGAACATGCTAATCTGGAATCATCTGGATAGAAGGTGGGATATCTTCTTGCTCACAACACTTATGAGATTTATTCAACTTCCTGGTTATTCTCCACTGATCAGTGGTTCCAAATAAAGCTTTTTAGCTCGTGGTTCATCCTGGTTTGATAATAATCGTGAAGATAATGGCATATGTCCGAACAGGCTAATATGGAATCATCTGGATAGAAGGTGGGATTTCTTTTTGCTCACAACACTTATGAGATTTATTCAACTTCCTGGTTATTCTCCACTGATTAGTGGTTCTAAATAAAGCTTCTTAGATCGTGGTTCATCCTTGTTTGATAAGAATCATGAAGATATTGCCATATGTCCGAACATGCTAATCTGGAGTCATCTGGATAAAAAGTGCGATATCTTCTTACTCACAATTCCTACGAGATTTATTTAACTTCCTGGTTATTCTCCACTGAATAGTGGTTCCAAATAAAGCTTCTTAGTACGTGGTTCATCCTGGTTTGATAAGAATCATGAAGATAATGGCATATGTTCGAACAGGCTAATCTGGAATCATCTGGATAGAAAGTGGGATATCTTCTTACTCACAACTCCTATTTGATTTATTCAACTTCCTGGTTATTCTCCACTGATCACTGGTTCCAAATAAAGCTTCTTAGAACGTGGCTCATCCTGGTTTGATAATAATCATGAAGATATTGCCATATGTCCGAAAATGCTAATCTGGAATCATCTGGATAGAAAGTGGGATATCTTCTCACTCACAACTCCTATGAGATTTATTTAACTTCCTATTTATTCTCCACTGAATAGTGGTTCCAAATAAAGCTTCTTAGATCTTGGTTCATCCTGGTTTGATAAGAATCATGAAGATAATGGCATATGTCCGAACAGGCTAATCTGGAATAATCTGGATAGAAGGTGGGATATCTTCATTCTCACAACACTTATGAGATTTATTCAACTTCCTGGTCATTCTCCACTGATCAGTGGTTCTAAATAAAGCTTCTTAGATCGTGGTTCATTCTGGTTTGATAAGAATCATGAAGATATTGCCATATGTCCGAACAGGCTAATCTGGAATCATCTGGATAGAAAGTGGGATATCTTCTTACTCACAACTCCTATGAGATTTATTCAACTTCCTGGTTATTCTCCACTGATTAGTGGTTTCCAATCAAGCTTCTTACATATTGTTTCATCCTGGTTTGATAAGAATCATGAAGATAAGCCATATGTCCGAACAGGCTAATCTGGAATCATTTGGATAGAAAGTGGGATATCTTCTTACTCACAACTCCTATGAGATTTATTCAACTTCCTGGTTATTCTCCACTGATTATTGGTTCCAAATAAAGCTTCTTAGATCGTTGTTCATCCTGGCTTAATAAGAATCATGAAGATATTGCCATATGTCCGAACAGGCTAATCTGGAATCATCTGGATTGAAAGTGGGATATCTTCTTACTCACAACTCCTATGATATTTATTTAACTTCCTGGTTATTCTCCACTGAACAGTGGTTCCAAATAAAGCTTCTTAGATCGTAGTTCATCCTGGTTTGATAAGAATCATGAAGATAATGGCATATGTTCGAACAGGCTAATCTGGAATCATCTGGATAAAAAGTGGGATATCTTCTTACTCACAACTCCTATGAGATTTATTCAACTTTCTGGTTATTCTCCACTGATTAGTGGTTCCCAATCAAGCTTCTTACATATTGGTTCATCCTGGTTTGATAAGAATCATGAAGATAATGGAATATGTCCGAACAGGCTAATCTGGAATCATCTGGATAGAAGGTGGGATATCTTCTTGCTCAAGACACTTATGAGATTTATTCAAATTCCTGGTTATTCTCCACTGATTAGTTGTTCCAAATAAAGCTTCGTAGATCGTGGTTCATCCTGGTTTGATAAGAATCATGAAGATAATGGCATATGTTCGAACATGCTAATCTGGAATCATCTGGATAGAAAGTGGGATATCTTCTTACTCACAACTCCTATGAGATTTATTCAACTTCCTGGTTATTCTCCACTGATTAGTGGTTCCCAATCAAGCTTCTTACATATTGGTTCATCATGGTTTGATAAGAATCATGAAGATATTGCCATATGTCCGAACATGCTAATCTGGAATCATCTGGATAGAAAGTGGGATATCTTCTTACTCACAACTCCTATGAGATTTATTCAACTTCCTGGTTATTCCCCACTGATTAGTGGTTCCAAATAAAGCTTCTTAGATCGTGGTCATCCTTGTTTTGATAAGAATCATGAAGATAATGGCATATGTCCGAACAGGCTAATCTCGAATCATCTGGATAGAAGGTGGGATATCTTCTTTCTCACAACACTTATGAGATTTATTCAACTTCCTGGTTATTCTTGATAGTGCTCAAATTACCAGTTGAGCTTACTCTCTCAAATAAGAGGTACAGCTGTAGTACTTAGGGATCGAATCACGAGGAGCTAGGGAACCAATTAAATAAAATCAACTAATCAATCCTAGGCAAGGTTGGTTTATATGATAGAAATGAAAATAACAAATCCTAAAATGAGCAAGGTAGTTGTTCTAACTAACAATATGAAGGGTTGTTTAAATGGGATAAAGAGTGCTAGACATAGGGTTTCTATTCAGGAATGGAGATTATAATCTCTATAAATGCTTTAATAAGTTGCTTGCATGATACTATAGATCTCACCCGCTTAACATATGTGAATGAATCACTGGTTAAAATATCTAGATCTCTGGCCACACCTTTCGCATGATGACACAGAAAAAGAGTCGGTCGATATCCTTTTGAGATATCGAGCGATACACCTTTCGCGGCGCCGATCGATTTACCAGTAGGGTATCGATCGACGGCTTCTAGATCTGCCTAGGCGCGAACCGAATATGACCGCGAGGTCTCAAGGAGGAACTGTCGTTCTTCTCAACGGGAAACAGGCATCGCTCAAATGGATAATTCAAGATAATCTAAGATCCTAGTGATCTATGTTCTAGTTAGCTACTCTAAAACAAGCATAGGGTACAATCCATTTGATGAGTATCACAACTTAGCAATTATAGTTTGGGGCTAATCCCACAAACCTATTTAAACCCTAGGTCTAACAAGTAGACTACTCAGACATAGCTAAGCAATTCATAACAATAGATAGATGAAAGAATTGCATAGATAGAATAAAGTAGAAATACAAAAGGAGATGAGAAATCTCTCCAATCTCTCTCAAACAAATAAAACTCTAGTCTCTCTCTCACACTCTCTGCTTTGGTTGTGAAAAGCTTCAAGCTTCAAAGGGTTTCAAAACTTGCCGTCAAAAAGACTTTGCAGGGGTATTTAAGCATTTCCATTAGGTTAAAAACTCGTCAGGGGCAATCTCGTAATTTGGTGAAGTCTTGGTGAAGTAGTCGGCTAAACCATTTCGTCCTCGATATCGATCGACAACACTGAATGTGTATCGATCGATTATAATCTTCTAGTACGCGGATCTTCTCAGCTACATCGATCGACAACTCATGATGAGTATCGATCGATTGTAATCGCAATGTTGACTTCCGACTTAGTCTTGAATGGTCAACTCGGGTGTATCATCTCTTGTACTCCAAAATGCTCCAAAAACATCACTTTCTCACAAAATGCTCCTGAACCTGAAAACATACCTAACAGGCTAGAAAACAGATTAAATATATAGTAAAACACTAGTATACCATGGTTAAAAACGGGTGAAATCCATGGTATATCAACTCCCCCAGACTTACTCCTTTGCTTGTCCTCAAGCAAAAACAGTAGTCTTTGGAAAAGGTTTGGAAATAGCAGGAACTCAAGGATTCAATATATTGAAGTCATCACTCTATGGGTTTGCAATTCATGTCTAAAATCCTAATCACAGAAGTTCATTATGCCTTATCCTAGCTTAGCAACTAAACTCATCTAGTCAACAACTTAGCAATTCTCATCTGACATTCCCCTCTACTAACCTCATTTCTTAACATAAAATAAAGTGCAGGCTTTACCTTGGGAGTATCGATCAAAGAACATATGGATTCAACTCAAACAAGTATCTGAACACACATGTAGTCTTCTCTGATTCCTTTCTCCCCTCTTCTTTCTTCACTGAATCTCTTAATAGTTTCAATTTCAACAGGTTTCGATGCCACAAAGGTCATCTAGTCCATCTCATTGACATTTTCATTGTAACTCATACATTTTGACAAAGTGTAGCGAATAATGGGGTCTTTGGTAATTTACCTATCCCTCTGCCTCTCAAGAAATCATTTCAATCTTTTATAACATAAACTTAGATCTCGAGATGCCGAAGAGAGCGAAGGCAGGGAACCAGAAACACACAGACTTTTTACCTTCCAGACTTGTAAGAGGATTCCGATCCAGTGATATCCAAGCCCCAAGACAAGCAAATAAGTCAGTATTAGTGTTGGAGGTCGGCTTTGGTTCATTCAAACAATCTTAGCTAGTGAATATAGATAGCAAGTTGATCCACTTTAGCATCTTTAGTACTATCTGCAATCAGTAATCTAGAAATGGTGCTAAAGAGTGGTCAGACAATCAAATATAAATCCATATCAATGTTCATATTTAATACTTATGCGAAAAATAATTTTGAAAAACATTTTAATAAAAACCAAAATAAAAACGCATATTAGTAAACTCCCCCTAGACTTAAATTACACTGTCCCAGTGTAACATCCGGTGGTGAGGTAAATAAAATAAAACATAATAAATATAACAAGTTAGAATGAATAAACCTGATCGACAAGATGTCTATCGATTCGTAGTGGTATACGTCGATCGTTAGTAATGGTCGTATGGTGTAGAGCGAAATGAATGGTGAATGTCGGTCGATGGAATTATCATTCTACTTGGATCTAATAATACTGCAAAATAAATTCGAAAAAGAAAAGAAGAGGAAATAAAAGCAAAAATAAAATAAGATAAAGAAAAAGAAAACCTGATAGTGGGTTGCCTCCCACTCAGCGCTTGGTTGTAGTCATTTAGCTTGACTGTGGCAGGTGAGTGACTCATGGGGTGCAGTGGGGGTTTTTGTTTGCTGGTGGGCAAACACTTCCCTCATCTTTGGACTCAGCAGCAGTGAAGCTTCTTGTGGCATCACCTGATCTTGTCCATCTAGGAGATATCTTTGCTAAATCGGCTTTGATGACTTGCAACCTTCTGGCCAAATCTTCTGTGTCTAACTGATGCTGATAGAAGTTAAATCTAGAATGCTCAGGTAGATCTGCATGTTGGCCTTGGTACTCAAGATTGCTCTGCATAGTGCATATCTCATTCTTCAAGAGACCAGTAGCTCTGCAAAGGTTGGTCACGCTTTTATTGAGAGTCTTCTCAACGTTATCACTTCTTTCTATGAGTCTCTCCTCCATAGAATTCATGGTTTCGTAAAGCTGATCTTTGATATCATCAACCTCTGCTGCAGTGCATACTCTCTTCGCTGGTGGTGGCTCGCTGTCGATCGATATTGGTCTAGGCCTGTCGATCGATGCTTCGTAGCTGTCACGGAGATCAATATAAGCTTGAACAATGCTCATGTCTCTTTCTAGCTTGTCCAGCTGCCGTGACATTGTGTGTTGGCATCGCAGGATAGGAGAACTGAAAATTTCATGCTTCCTTACATACGCTTTCATCCTATCTTCCAGTTCTGCAAACCTTTTGTCGATCGATGATGAAGTATATGTGTCGATCGATGAAAAAGTAGCAAGCTTAGCTTTATCATTCTGGCGAATTGTATCCAACTCTTTCTGTAGAAGATCGATCCTCTTGCTTAACCATTTGACATTGTTGTTGAGAGGGCTGTAGACGTCTCCAATCCGTGTATTGATGTAAGCAACCTCCCATTCAGCTTTCGTAGGTGATGAACATTCTGGTCGGTCCATGGATGTAGTCTTGCCAATGTCGATCGATGGTACAGGTACTCTGTCGGTCGATACTGGTGGCGTAGCCTCTTTCTCAAGCGTGGTCAATATGTTTCCAAGCTCCACTCTTATCTCAGCCATATCATTATGGAAGTCTTTGAAACTGTCATCCTAAGGCTGGAAAGTGTCTTCCACCAATGTGCGCATGTTTGCCTCAAGGTGCGCCTGAGCTCTCCATACATCAGTCACCATATCATCCACCTCCTCTCTACTGTAGGGCACTGGTGGTGGTGTGTATGCATGGTAAGGGCGTGTGTGTATTGGAAGTTGTAAGCAACCTCTGTGAAAAAGGGATGCTCTATCCAAAAGTCTCTTTACTTGCTCCTTGGTAACATGGATGATTTCACCATCAACTCCTCTAGCATAGCCAAACTCATCTCTGTAGACACCATATTCATCCGTAGCCTCCCACTTGAATCTCCTGGATCCATCGGTAGTGAAGGCACGTCGTCCAAACTCTAGTCGTCTGTCAGGCGATCGGACTCTCGGTCTGTCGATCGATCCTGGATATCCGCCGTCGATCGACGGTGTTGAAACGATGTCGATCGATTGTGAATGTCGAGGTTGACCGAAGTGTTGAGGAACTGGATCCTCCCTTGTGTTGGTGTTGTGATTGTCCTGGACGTGTTGTAGGATGTTTGGATGGCTACGTTGCTGTGTGAACAGGTTTTCTGGTCCATTGGCAACTTGGAGGATGTCTGCTATGTCCTCTCTGGTTATGTGCAGAACTCTTCCATCCATAGCTCTTGCATAGCCATCTGTGTCCCTGAAAATTCCAAATTCATCAGGTGTTAGTGAAACGTTCCTGATATCATAAGGTTCATGAGATCTCGGTTGAGCTCTGTTGATGGTGTCGATCGATGGGTGTGTGGTGGTGGCGGTCGATGGTGCACGTCTAGCTGCATAGTTGGATCGATTGATCATGTTGTTGCAGTCTTCCATTGATGAATCTCTGAATGCTGGAAGCTGCTGGGTAGAAGGTGAAAAGTTTTGAATTTTCGTGGCTTGAGTTGTCAACCTTTTATACCCATGTGTTGCCCTAATCGGTGAAATTCCGATTTTGTCCTTTAAGTCGTCCGGGTTAATATCGATCGATATTATACTGGCAATGTCGATCGATGGACGATGTCGTTTTGCTGCATGAAGTAGATAATCGATCGATGGTGGGCGTTTGATGTCGATCGATTGTGGGGAAAATCTGTCATTCTCCAAGTAGATTTCCCAAGCTCTCTCTTCCCAATAGTCTTCATCATGTTCTTCACTGTGGTCTCCACTGTGGGAAAAGGTGGCTGTGTCTACTGCAAAACTCTCATGAAATCCGCTATCTGCCCCACTCCTTATTGAGTAATCATCTTCCTTTCGGTTGGGTGGGATGGAGAAATTCGGGTAGCAATGATCTGGTAGATCGAGTTCATCATCCGGTGGGTCTCTGTCGATCGGTGATCCATAGTTATTGTCGATCTCCTCTGACTTGAATGTGTCGATCGATGACGTCAAAGTACTGTCGATCGATCCCGTGTACTCTGTCTCGTACTCAACTTCACAATGACAAACTGCGATGATACCAGTATCATCTTCCTTTACCACTAATTTGGCTGGTGGTTTGTCAAGCTTGACAGGGTCGTAGTGGATATCTGGATCTATCATAGTCAAGCACATCCTGTTGGTCTTCATGTCACATATGGCTCCTACTGTAGCCATAAATGCTCTTCCAAGTAAGAGGGAAGAGTTCCAATTTAGCTTGATGTCTAGGACATGAAAATCCACAGGGACGATAGCATCACCAATGTGCACCTCTAGGTCTTTGATGAAGCCTCCAGAGTTTCTCTGAGAGTAATCCACGAAAGTAAAGATCTGTGGTGAAGGTTCTACTTGCAGGCCCAGATGGTCTGCCATGACCTTTGGTAAGATGCTGACTGATGAACCAGTGTCACATAGTGCGTGAGGAAATTCAATACCTTGTACCACACAGGGTATTGCAAACTTCCCAGGATCACTCTTCTTAAGCAAAGTAATCCTTTTCCTCATCTCTTCTCTTACGTTGTCAAACCTTCTCCTAATGTCAGTTTCAGTCTCCCTTGTTTCTCTAAAGAACATCCACAATCTCTTTGTGAAATAAACCTCCTCAAAAGGTTTCTCTGGTGGGATTCCAATAACTCTCTTAGTGAAACCATCAATCTCCTTTTCATTAGCTTCCCTCTTAAGGTTCTTAGGAATCTTCTCCTTCCGTCTCCTTAACCTTCTTCATTCAGTTCCCTCTGATGTAGGTGTAGTGTCTGAAGGGTTACTAGTTATTTCGGTAGGGGTAGCTTGTGGTTTCGGTGTGGGTCTGAGTGCATTGATTCGGTTGCTGTCTATCGATGGTAGTTGCACTCGGTATATGAGAGGTGCGTGTCGATCGATGTGGACTAGTTGGTGTCAATCGATACGGTTCTCTTCATTGTGTCGATCGATGAGTGGCTCGTCTCGTCGGTCGATATCTTCGTAGGTGTGGGTGGGTGGGTATGGATGAGAAGCCGTGAATTCAGCATGTGTCAATATCCTAACCGCGTTGCAGTCTGCAAACGTATCCGGAAAAGACATCGTCGATGTCGATCGATGTGGACTAGTTGGTGTCGATCGACACCATTGTGATCCACCGAGACTTAGCGAACTTTCCAATTCAAAGTCTCCTTCTTGTAGCTTCTCCTTATTCACCACTTGCCAGAAATCATCATCTACGATAGCATTGACGTGGTGTTTCCTATTTCCTTCCCTTACTTCCTTAGAAGTTCCAATCCTCCTGATAGAGTCTTCAGTCTAGACAATCTGTTTCTCAAGTTTCTTAACTTGAGTGCAGATGGTATCTATCCTCGTGGTCAGATTGTTAAAGACAAAATCAATCTTCCCATTGAAGTCTACTGTAAGCTTCTGCTGACCTTCCAGAACTCTATCAATCATGGCATCAAATTTACTCTCCTGGGTGGGTGGCGGTGGGTTTTGGTAAGCTGAGTTGCCGTAGTTCCTTCTGTTGGTGAAGGGTTTCTGATACTGTGAACTCTGGTTGTAGTTACTCTTCTGACTACTGCCAAAGAAGTTTCTGTCTCCACTCTGGTTTCCATATCTCTGAAATCCAGTACCTCCAATGTTCACATCTTCATTTGTATCATCCTCTCTAGCCTCTCCTTCTTCAGCTGAGCAGACTGGCTGCCCCAGAAATGCGTGTAAAGCATCTATCTTGGCTCTGACTTCATTCATCTGGTCTTCACCGATGGCTGCAACCGATTTCTTCTTGTTAGAGTCAGTGTTCTTGGTGCTGCTGCTGTTGGCTAGGTTCTCAATAAGTCTCACAGCCTCTATTGGATTCCAAGTGTTGAAGTTCCCCTCACTAGCAGTATCAAGAGCCATCTGATACCTTAAGGCGATACCTCTGTAAAAAGTGCTTAACAACTGCACTTCATTGAATCCATGGTGTGGACAGTCTCGCTGGAAGAACTTGAATCTGATCCACGCGTCTTTAAAAGTCTCACTAGGCTTTTGCGCGAAAGTGGCTATTTTGCTCCTTAAGTCTTCAGCGCGTGCCTCATCAAAGAAATTACGCAAGAAGGCGTTTTTGATGTCGGCCCAGGATGTCAGTGATCCTGTAGGTAGCTGCTTGAGCCAGTGCGAAGCTTCTCCAATTAGTGAGTATTTGAAGAGCTTGCAGAGTAGGTAGTCCTCGGGGACTCCATCCATATGAATAGCAGCGATAAGATCGTCGAACCTCTCCAGATGGTCCATAGGATGCTCGTGTGATTGCCCAGAATAAGGTATCTGAGACACGAGAGAGTAGTACTGAGGCTTGAGCTCGAAGTTCGGCTTCTGAATCTCTGGAAGTCGAATGGCTGATCTGTTGGTGTAGTACTCGTCTGGACGGTTATAGTCTGCCAACGATCGTGTTTGAGCTTCTCCTGTAGCCTCAGCTTCAGTTTCAGGGATTATGTTTCCCTGTGCATCTAGCTTCTGACCTGTTGCATTACGCAGATGACCATCTTGGTCATACATGTTTCCATTCTCGCCCTGCATGAGAATGACAATCGCGACCATGCTTCGCGGAGTAGTGTCGATCGATATACGGTTAGAAGTATCGATCGATGTTGATCGGTGAATGGTATCGGTCGAAGGTGCTGTCTGAGTGTCGGTCGACTGTTGAACGTGAGTATCACTCGACGGTAATGCGGTTCTGTCGATCGATTCGGAGCGTAGGTCTTTGCGGATTGAGCGTTCCAAGTGTGCAGGATCCTCTGAGAATAAAAGTTGATTTCCCTTGTTGCTTCTGGTACTGCTGGGCATGTACCTGAAAAGACAAGAAAAAATTTAAATAAGAAAGGGGGTAAAAGAAAAACCTAAGATTAATAAGATTAAATCTAATGGCGATCAAAGCTCCCCGGCAACGGCGCCAAATTTGATAGTGCTCAAATTACCAGTAGAGCTTACTCTCTCAAATAAGAGGTACAACTGTAGTACTTAGGGATCGAATCACGAGGAGCTAGGGAACCAATTAAATAAAATCTACTAATCAATCCTAGGCAATGTTGGTTTATATGATAGAAATGAAAATAACAAATCCTAAAATGAGCAAGGTAGTTGTTCTAACTAACAATATGAAGGGTTGTTTAAATGGGATAAAGAGTGCTAGACATAGGGTTTCTATTCAGGAATGGAGATTATAATCTCTATAAATGCTTTAATAAGTTGCTTGCATGATACTATAGATCTCAGCCGCTTAACATATGTGAATGAATCACTGGTTAAAATATCTAGATCTCTGGCCACACCTTTCGCATGATGACACAGAAAAAGAGTCGGTCGATATCCTTTTGAGATATCGAGCGATACACCTTTCGCGGCGCCGATCGATTTACCAGTAGAGTATCGATCGACGGCTTCTAGATCTGCCTAAGCGCGAACCGAATATGACCGCGAGGTCTCAAGGAGGAACTGTCATTCTTCTCAACGGGAAACATGCATCGCTCAAATGGATAATTCAAGATAATCTAAGATCCTAGTGATCTATGTTCTAGTTAGCTACTCTAAAACAAGCATAGGGTACAATCCATTTGATGAATATCACAACTTAGCAATTATAGTTTGGGGCTAATCCCACAAACCTATTTAAACCCTAGGTCTAACAAGTAGACTACTCAGACATAGCTAAGCAATTCATAACAATAGATAGATGAAAGAATTGCATAGATAGAATAAAGTAGAAATACAAAAGGAGATGAGAAATCTCTCAAATCTCTCTCAAACAAATAAAACTCTAGTCTCTCTCTCACACTCTCTGCTTTGGTTGTGAAAAGCTTCAAGCTTCAAAGGGTTTCAAAACTTGCCGTCAAAAAGACTTTGCAGGAGTATTTAAGCATTTCCATTAGGTTAAAAACTCGTCAGGGGCAATCTCGTAATTTGGTGAAGTCTTGGTAAAGTAGTCGGCTAAACCATTTCGTCCTCGATATCGATCGACAACACTGAATGTGTATCGATCGATTATAATCTTCTAGTACGCGGATCTTCTCAGCTACATCGATCGACAACTCAGGATGAGTATCGATCGATTGTAATCGCAATGTTGACTTCCGACTTAGTCTTGAATGGTCAACTCGGGTGTATCATCTCTTGTACTCCAAAATGCTCCAAAAACATCACTTTCTCACAAAATGCTCCTGAACATGAAAACATACCTAACAGGCTAGAAAACAGATTAAATATATAGTAAAACACTAGTATACCATGGTTAAAAACGGGTGAAATCCATGGTATATCAATTCTCCACTGATTAGTGGTTCCAAATAAAGCTTCTTAGATCGTGGTTCATCCTGGTTTGATAAGAATCATGAAGATAATGGCATATGTCCGAACAGGCTAATCTGGAATCATCTGGATAGAAGGTGGGATATCTTCTTGCTCACAACACTTATGAGATTTATTCAACTTCCTGGTTATTCTCCATTGATTAGTGGTTCCAAATAAAGCTTCTTAGATCGTGTTTCATCCTGGTTTGATTAGAATCATGAAGCTATGCCATAGGTCCGAACATGCTAATCTAAAATCATCTGGATAGAAAGTGCGATATCTTCTTACTCACAACTCTTATGAGATTTCTTTAACTTCCTGGTTATTCTCCACTAAATAGTGGTTCCAAAAAAAGCTTCTTAGATCGTGGTTCATCCTGGTTTGATAAGAATCATGAAGATAATGGCATATGTCCGAACAGGCTAATCTGGAATCATCTGGATAGAAGGTGGGATATCTTCTTGCTCACAACACTTATGAGATTTATTCAACTTCCTGGTTATTCTCCACTTATCATTGGTTCCAAATAAAGCTTCTTAAATCGTGGTTCATCCTGGTTTGATAAGAATCAGGAAGATAATGGAATATGTCCGAACAAGCTAATCTGGAATCATCTGGATAGAAGGTGGGATATCTTCTTGCTCACGACACTTATGAGATTTATTCAAATTCCTGGTTATTCTCCACTGATTAGTGGTTCCAAATAAAGCTTCTTAGATCGTGGTTCATCCTGGTTTGATAAGAATCATGAAGATAATGGCATATGTTCGAACATGCTAATCTGGAATCATCTGGATAGAAAGTGGGATATCTTCTTACTCACAACTCCTATGACATTTATTCAAATTCCTAGTTATTCTCCACTGATTAGTGGTTCCCAATCAAGCTTCTTACATATTGGTTCATCCTGGTTTGATAAGAATCATGAAGATATTGCCATATGTCCGAACAAGCTAATCTGGAATCATCTGGATAGAAAGTGCGACATCTTCTTACTCACAACTCCTATAATATTTATTCAACTTCCTGGTTATTCCCCACTGATTAGTGGTTCCAAATTAAGCTTCTTAGATCATGGTTCATCCTGGTTTGATAAGAATCATAAAGATAATGGCATATGTCCGAACAGGCTAATCTGGAATCATCTGTATAGAAGGTGGGATATCTTCTTGCTCACAACACTTATGATATTTATTCAACTTCCTGGTTATTCTCCACTGATTGGTGGTTCCAGAAAAGCTTCTTAGATCGTGGTTCATTCTGGTTTGATAATAATCATGAAGATATTGCCATATGTCCGAACAGGCTAATCTGGAATCATCTGGATAGAAAGTGGGATATCTTCTTACTCACAACTCATATGAGATTTTTTCAACTTCCTGGTTATTCTCCACTGATTAGTGGTTCCAAATAAAGCTTCTTAGATCGTGGTTCATCCTGGTTTGATAAAAATCATGAAGATAATGGCATATGTCCGAACAGGCTAATCTGGAATCATCTGGATAGAAGGTGGGATATTTTCTTGCTCACAACACTTATGAGATTTATTCAACTTCCTGGTTATTCTCCACTGATTAGTGGTTCCAAATAAAGCTTCTTAGATCGTGGTTAATCCTGGTTTGATAAGAATCATGAAGATAATGCCATATGTCCGAAAAGACTAATCTGGAATCATCTGGATAGAAAGTGGGATATCTTCTTACTCACGATCTAAGAAGCTTTATTTGGAACCACGATTAAGTGGAGAATAACCAGGAAGTTAAATAAATCTCATAGGAGTTGTGAGTAAGAAGATATCCCACTTTCTATCCAGATGATTCCAGGAACCACTAATCAGTGGAGAATAACCAGGAAGTTGAATAAATCTCATAAGTGTTGTGAGTAAGAAGATATCCCACCTTCTATCCAGATGATTCCAGATTAGCCTGTTCGGACATATGGCAATATCTTCATGATTCTTATCAAACCAGGATGAACCACGATCTAAGAAGCTTTATTTGGGACCACTAATCATTGGAGAATAACCAGGAAGTTGAATAAATCTCATAAGTGTTGTGACCAAGAAGATATCCCACCTTCTATCCAGATGATTCCAGATTAGCCTATTCGTACATATGCCATTATCTTCATGATTCTTATCAAACCAGGTTGAACCAATATGTAAGAAGCTTGATTGGGAACCACTAATCAGTGGAGAATAACCAGGAAGTTGAATAAATCTCATAGGAGTTGTGAGTAAGAAGATATCCCACTTTCTATCCAGGTGATTCCAGATTAGCCTGTTTGGACATATGGCAATATCTTCATGATTCTTATCAAACAAGGATGAACCACGATGTAAGAAGCTTGATTGGGAACCAATAATCAGTGGAGAATAACTAGGAAGTTGAATAAATCTCATAGGAGTTGTGAGGAAGAAGATATCCCACTTTCTATCCAAGGTATTCCAGATTAGCCTCTTCGGACATACAATATCTTCATGATTCTTATCAAACCAGGATGAACCACGGTCTAAGAAGCTTTATTTGGAACCACTAATCAGTGGAATCAGGAAGTTGAATAAATCTCATAAGTGTTGTGACCAAGAAGATATCCCACCTTCTATCCAGATGATTCCAGATTAGCATGTTCGTACATATGCCATTATCTTCATGATTCTTATCAAACCAGGATAAACCAATATGTAAGAAGCTTGATTGGGAACCACTAATCAGTGGAGAAAAACCAGGAAGTTGAATAAATCTCAGAGGAGTTGTGAGTAAGAAGATATCCCACTTTCTATCCAGGTGATTCCAGATTAGCCTGTTCGGACATATGGCAATATCATCATGATTCTTATCAAACCAGGATGAACCACGATCTAAGAAGCTTGATTGGGAACCACTAATCAGTGGAGAATAACCAGGAAGTTGAATAAATCTCATAGGAGTTGTGAGTAAGAAGATATCCCACTTTCTATCCATATGATTCCAGATTAGCCTGTTCGGACATATGGCAATATATTAATGATTCTTATCAAACCAAGGTGAACCACGATCTAAGAAGCTTTATTTGGAACCACTAATCAGTGGAGAATAACCATGAAGTTTAATAAATCTCATAAGTGTTGTGAGTAAGAAGATATCCCACCTTTTATCCAGATGATTCCAGATTAGCCTGTTCGGACATATGCCATTATCTTCATGATTCTTATCAAACTAGGTTTAACCACGATGTAAGAAGCTTGATTGGGAACCACTAATCAGTGGAGAATACCAAGGAAGTTGAATAAATCTCATAGGAGTTGTGAGGAAGAAGATATCCACTTTCTATCGAGGTCATTCCTGATTAGCCTGTTTGGACATATGGCAATATCTTCATGATTCTTATCAAACCAGGATGAACCACGATCTAAGAAGTTTTATTTGGAACCACTAATCAGTGGAGAATAACCAGGAAGTTGAATAAATCTCATAAGTGTTGTGACCAAGAAGATATCCCACCCTATCCAAATGATTCCAGATTAGCATGTTCGGACATATGCCATTATCTTCATGATTCTTATCAAACCAGGATAAACCAATATGTAAGAAACTTGATTGAGAACCACTAATCAGTGGAGAAAAACCAGGAAGTTGAATAAATCTCAGAGGAGTTGTGAGTAAGAAGATATCCCACTTTCTATCCAGGTGATTCCAGATTAGCCTGTTCGGACATATGGCAATATCTTCATGATTCTTATCAAACCAGGATGAACCACGATCTAAGAAGCTTGATTGGGAACCACTAATCAGTGGAGAATAACCAGGAAGTTGAATAAATCTCATAGGAGTTGTGAGTAAGAAGATATCCCACTTTCTATCCATATGATTCCAGATTAGCCTGTTCGGACATATGGCAATATATTCATGATTCTTATCAAACCAAGGTGAACCACGATCTAAGAAGCTTTATTTGGAACCACTAATCAGTGGAGAATAACCATGAAGTTGAATAAATCTCATAAGTGTTGTGAGTAAGAAGATATCCCACCTTTTATCCAGATGATTCCAGATTAGCTTGTTCGGACATATGTCATTATCTTCATGATTCTTATCAAACCAGGATAAACCAATATATAAGAAGCTTGATTGGGAACCACTAATCAGTGGAGAATAACCAGGAATTTCAATAAATCTCATAGGAGTTGTGAGGAAGAAGATATCCCACTTTCTATCCAGGTGATTCCAGATTAGCCTGTTCGGACATATGGCAATATCTTCATGATTCTTATCAAACCAGGATGAACCACGATCTAAGATTCTTTATTTGGAACCACTAATCAGTGGAAAATAACCAGGAAGTTGAATAAATCTCATAAGTGTTGTGACTAAGAAGATATCCCACCATATCTAGATGATTCTAGATTAGCCTATTCGGACATATGCCATTATCTTCATGATTCTTATCAAACCAGGATGTACCAATATGTAAGACTCTTGATTGGGAACCACTATTCAGTGGAGAATAACCAGGAAGTTGAATAAATCTCATAGGAGTTGTGAGGAAGAAGATATTGTTAAGTTGAGGTGTTGATCTGAGTATTGAGAAGAGGTTTACATGTTAAGGAGAAGTGGGGCTGAGTACTAGGCTGAGGAAAGGTTGAGAGTTCCGTACAGTACGGACAGTACGGACAGTACGGACCAACTGTACGGACACTCAAACCATGACAACCTGAATCTCATCCATTTACCATTTGAGTGTGATCAAATGTTGACTTGTCCGTACAAGGAAAGTTACCACGGTAAAAACATTAGTTACCGTGGTGATTGGGTAAATGGATAAGAGATGAAGGTTGTGATCAAATCCGCTAAGGCATTTGGTGGGTTTGATTCAAATGGTTATAGCCGTTGGAGGATAAGGTCTTGGCGTGGTTACTATGCTGGATAAGGTTACTATACTGCGGAGACAGGCTGTATCAAGCTGTATACGAGGAAGAAACCTGAGCCAAGCATTTCATATGTGCGCAAAGACCTTGTAATAGTGTTTGAGTCTAAGCCATTCATTTGAACTCAACCCTAGCGTAGTCTCTTAGTATAAATTGTAAACCTCAGCTCATTAATAAGATTTATGCATTTCGATACACAAACTCTGCCTCCTAAACTCTCTCATCCTCTCAAACTCGTTTCTAAGTTTTTGATCTCTTAAACTCTCATCTAAACACCTCAAACACTTACAAATGTCTAAAAATAATATGGTATCAGAGCCAGGTTAGAAGGATCTCGGTTCGCGTTTGAAGATTCAAAGCTAGAGCTTTGAAGATATTCTTGGTGTTCTTGGTGTTCTTGGCGGTTTTGAAGCTCAAGCTTGTTTCTTTGTGGTTCGTGGTAGCTGTGAAGACTCAAGCTAGGTTCGTGGATACTTTTGGCGGTTCATTCAAACTTTGAAGATTCAAACTTGGGGTTTTGGCGGTTCAAGCTGGTTCCTTGAAGAGAAAGTTTGTTCCTTTAATCCATTTAGCTCTCAAGTTGGTTTCGTGAAGGTTTGAAGCTTGTGTGTGGTTCGTTGAAGTAAAGGGTGTTACTTGTTATTAGTTGTGTGAAAGCTGTAAGCTTGGTTGAGTTTCTTAGCTATGGATAGTGGGGGAAGCTCAAAGATGAAGGTTGCGGTTTGTTTCAAGGGAAACAATTACTTGGTGTGGTCTCGGATGGTGAAGACTGCTGTGGGAATGAAAGGCTTGTGGAAGCACATCACTGTAGGTGAAGCTCCAAAGCTCATCACTCAAGGAGAGGATGAAGGCGAAGTGGTTCAAGAGGCGTTTGAGAAATGGGAACAAGAAGATATGCAAGTGTTGTCAGTTCTTCAAAACTCACTTGACCCGGCAATCCTTGATGCTTATAGCTATTGTGAGTCAGCTAAAGAGCTATGGGACACCTTAAAGAAGGTGTATGGAAACACCTCAAACCTGAGCAGAGTGTTTGAGGTCAAACACGCATTGAACCACCTGGTTCAAGAAGACATGGAGTTTACTAAGCACTTGGGAAGGTTTAGATCACTCTGGTCCGAACTTGAGATGTTGAGGCCAAGCACGGTGGATGCTGATGAGCTTAACAAGAGGAGAGAGCAAGACAAGGTGTTTGGGCTTCTCCTCACTTTGAATCCGGCGTATCAAGGACTTATCCAACACCTGTTGAGGGAGGATAACTTGCCGGATCTTGAGAATGTGGTTGCAAGGATTCAAAAGGAGCAAGGTACCATTGGGTTGTTCGGGAAGAAAGGAGAGCTGGCACTGGTGAATCAAGCAGCTAAGGTTGATCAAGAGGAGACTCCACAAGCAAACAAGGCTGCGCATGGGAAGTATGAGAAGTTTGATGGGGATTGTGATCATTGCAAGAAGCATGGACACAAGAAGAGTCAGTGCTGGATTCTTCATCCCCACTTGAAGCCAGCAAAGTTCATGAAGGATCGTGAGAAGAGAGGATCTGGATACAAGGCTGAGAAATCAAGTGGAGCTGGTACAAGCAAGGAAACCAATGAGGAGAAGTCCATGGTTGCTTACTCTGGTGAACCAAGCAACCGCGGGACAAATGATCAAGAGTATCTCAAGAAGTCTGACCTGGATGCTTTGATCAAACTCTTCAAGGAGAATGGTAACATTGAGGGCTCTTCCTTTAGTGCTAGGGTGATTGATAATGGCATTGAGCTTGATAGAAATGCTAGGATGCTGGATAGTTTAAGAGAAATGCATAATCATACTAGTAATTCAAATGTTGCTAGGATTGAGCATGCATTCAAACCGTCTAGTATTCTTGCTCTTATTGCTAAGCCTATCATCACTAGGCCTCTTGTGATTGATTCCGGATGCACTCATCACATGATTAGTGACACTAGCTTAATAAGAGATATTATGCCTACTACTGGTCATGTGATGATTGCGGATGGAGCTAAGGTACCTATCAAAGGGATAGGAAGTCTTAAACTCTTTGATAGGGAATCCAAGGCATTGTATATGCCAACCTTTACCTCAAACTTGTTATCAGTTAAGAAATGTGCCACTGATTTAAATTGCAATGTTATATTCAGCCCTAATGATGTCAAGTTTCAGGATATTGATAGCAGCAAGCTTATTGGAAAAGGAGTGACCAAAGGAGAATTATATTTGCTTGAAGATCTTGCTCCTATTTCTGATCGTTGCTGTCTTTTTACTTCTGTTTCTGCTCCTAGTCTAAGTAAAGATGCATTGTGGCATACTAGACTAGGACACCCTCATAATAAGGCTTTTAAACTGATGTTGCCAGGTGTTTCTTTTGAGAACAAAGATTGTGAAGCTTGTATTTTAGGCAAGCATTGTAAAACTGTTTTTCCAAACTCTTCAACGGTTTATAAAAGTTGCTTTGATCTTGTTCATTCTGATGTGTGGACTTCTCCTTGCTTGTCTAGAGATAATTTCAAGTATTATGTCTCATTCATTGATGAAAAATCCAAATACACCTGGTTAACTTTAATTCCAACCAAAGATAGGGTGCTTGATGCATTTAAAAGTTTTCAAACCTATGTAACTAACCATTACAATGCCAAGATAAAAATTTTCAGGTCAGATAATGGAGGAGAGTACACTGGTCATGCATTCAAGCATCACTTAGCTCAACATGGCATCTTGCACCAGACAAGTTGCCCATACACTCCACAGCAAAATGGGGTTGCTGAGAGGAAGAACCGGCATCTCATGGAAGTGGCAAGAACCATTATGCTTCAGTCAAAGGTTCCCAAGAGGTTTTGGAGTGATGCAGTATCCACGGCTTGTTACTTGATCAATAGAACTCCAACCTTGGTGCTTCAAGGCAAGTCACCTTTTGAGGTACTAAATCAGTCCAAGCCTTCACTGGAGTATATGCGGGTCTTTGGTTGTCTTTGTTATGTGATGGTAGCAAGTGAGATGCGAAACAAGCTTGAAGCAAGAAGTATCAAGGCTATGTTTATTGGGTATTCAACTAGCCAGAAGGGTTACAAATGTTATGATCCTGACACAAGGCGTGTGTTGGTGTCAAGGGAAGTGAAGTTCATAGAAGAAAGAGGGTACTATGAAGAACAAAACCAGGAAGATTTAAAGGATCTTACCAGTGATAGAGCTTCAGTACTGAGGACGATCCTTGAAGGGATGGGAATCCATGTGGATCAGCATGGTCCGGTCAATGGGAATCATCAAGGTGGTGGGAATCATCAGGAGACACCACACCTTGACCATGAGGGGGGAGAAGAACCAAGTGGGGCAGAAGGAAGTTCTGGTTCGGAGGAGAGTTCTGGTGCTCATGATCAAGGTGTTGAGATGTCTAGTTCTGGTTCTGGAGCTGAGGAGAGTCAACCAAGTGGGGGAGTTGAAGCAAATCAGCAAAGTGAAGAAGCGGTTAGCAGTGGAAATGAGGAGGAAACAGTGCAGCAGTCTCCACAGCCTACTTTGAGAAGAAGCACAAGAGTAAAGAGAGATGCATCTAACTGGGTGAATACAAGGGTGTATTACAATGCTCAAGCGGTTGAGCATCCATCTCAAGCAGTGTGTTCGTTTGCAAGCTTTCCAGAGGAACATCAAGCTTTCACAGTGAGTTTAGATGAGAGCTATGTTCCAAGAAGTTATGAGGAAGCAATGTTGATTCAAGAGTGGAGAGACTCAGTGAATGATGAAGCTGGCGCAATGATAAAGAATGACACTTGGTATGAGAGTACATTACCAAAAGGAAAGAAGGCAGTGTCATGTAAGTGGATCTTTACTATCAAGTACTTACCTAATGGCAAGATTGATAGAAGGAAGACTCGGTTGGTAGCTCGAGGGTTTACTCAAACCTATGGGGAAGATTACATTGACACATTTGCTCCAGTTGCCAAACTTCATACTATTAGAGTAGTGTTGTCTCTTGCTGTGAACTTGGAGTGGGATCTTTGGCAAATGGATGTCAAGAATGCTTTCTTGCAAGGAGAGCTTGAGGATGAAGTTTACATGTTACCACCACCGGGCCTTGAGCACTTGGTTAAGAAGGGAAATGTGTTGAGACTCAAGAAGGCTATCTATGGACTTAAGCAGTCTCCAAGAGCATGGTACTACAAGCTGAGCACCACCCTGAATGGAAGAGGATTCAAGAAATGCGAGCTTGACCATACTCTTTTCACTCTCACCACACCCTCAGGTATCATCTGTATCCTTGTCTATGTTGATGATATTATCATCACTGGTTCTGATAAGACAGGTATTCAAGAGACTAAGGACTTCTTAAAGTCAGTATTTGAGATTAAGGACTTGGGAGAAATGAAATACTTCCTTGGAATTGAGTTGTGTAGATCCAAGGAAGGTTTGTTCATATCTCAGAGGAAATATACACTTGATCTTTTGAAAGATGCAGGTATGGATGAAGGGAAGATAGCTAAGATGCCTATGGAGGATGGGTACAAGGTTCCACGTGAGGGGGAGACTGAAGATAGCAAGCCGTTCAAGGATCCAAAGCTCTATAGGAAGCTTGTGGGGAAGCTCATTTATCTGACCATTACTCGGCCAGATATATGTTTTGCAGTTAACCAAGTCAGTCAGCATATGCAAGTGCCCAAGGAGCACCATTGGAGAATGGTGGAAAGGTTGCTGATGTATCTGAATGGAACCAGGAGTCTAGGCATCTGGATGGGTTGTAACAAGAGTACTGAAGCTGTGGGGTATTGTGATGCGGATTGGGCAGGTGATAGAGTTGATAGAAGATCAACAACAGGCTATTGCACTTTCATTGGAGGCAATCTGGTTACATGGAAGAGCAAGAAGCAGAAAGTGGTGTCCTGTTCTAGTGCTGAAGCTGAGTACCGTGCAATGCTCAAGCTTACTAACGAGTTGGTGTGGATCAAAGGAATCCTGAAGCATTTGGAGGTTGATCAAGCCACACCTATGGTCATGCATTGTGACAATCAAGCTGCCATTCACATAGCTTCCAACAGTGTGTTTCATGAGAGAACTAAACACATTGAGGTGGACTGTCACAAGGTTAGGCAGATGATTGTACTTGGAGTGGTGTTACCTTGTTACACAAGGAGTGAGGATCAGTTGGCTGATGTGTTCACAAAGGCGGCAAGGCAGAAGACAATGGAGTCCATCCACATTAGGCTGGGCCTCATTGACTTGAGAGGTACCAACTAAATACTCTCCTGCTGGGATGTCTCTACTCTTTTTCCTCTTCAAGGTTTTGTCCCAAATGGGTTTTCCTTGTTGAGGTTTTAATGAGGGAGATTGAACAGCATTCCAAGCTTGACTTGTTCCACATGGTCAAGCTTGAGGGGGAGTGTTAAGTTGAGGTGTTGATCTGAGTATTGAGAAGAGGTTTACATGTTAAGGAGAAGTGGGGCTGAGTACTAGGCTGAGGAAAGGTTGAGAGTTCCGTACAGTACGGACAGTACGGACAGTACGGACCAACTGTACGGACACTCAAACCATGACAACCTGAATCTCATCCATTTACCATTTGAGTGTGATCAAATGTTGACTTGTCCGTACAAGGAAAGTTACCACGGTAAAAACATTAGTTACCGTGGTGATTGGGTAAATGGATAAGAGATGAAGGTTGTGATCAAATCCGCTAAGGCATTTGGTGGGTTTGATTCAAATGGTTATAGCCGTTGGAGGATAAGGTCTTGGCGTGGTTACTATGCTGGATAAGGTTACTATACTGCGGAGACAGGCTGTATCAAGCTGTATACGAGGAAGAAACCTGAGCCAAGCATTTCATATGTGCGCAAAGACCTTGTAATAGTGTTTGAGTCTAAGCCATTCATTTGAACTCAACCCTAGCGTAGTCTCTTAGTATAAATTGTAAACCTCAGCTCATTAATAAGATTTATGCATTTCGATACACAAACTCTGCCTCCTAAACTCTCTCATCCTCTCAAACTCGTTTCTAAGTTTTTGATCTCTTAAACTCTCATCTAAACACCTCAAACACTTACAAATGTCTAAAAATAATAGATATCCCACTTTCTATCTAGGTGATTCCACATTAGCCTGCTCGGACATATGGCAATATCTTCATGATTCTTATCAAACCAGGATGAACCACGATCTAAGAAGTTTTATTTGGAACCACTAATCAGTGGAGAATAACCAGGAAGTTGAATAAATCTCATAAGTGTTGTGACCAAGAAGATATCCCACCCTATCCAGATGATTCGAGATTAGCCTGTTCGGACATATGCCATTATCTTCATGATTCTTATCAAACCAGGATGAACCAATATCTAAGAAGCTTGTTTGGGAACCACTAATCAGTGGAGAATAACCAGGAAGTTGAATAAATCACATAGGAGTTGTGAGGAAGAAGATATCCACTTTCTATCCAAGTGATTCCTGATTAGCCTGTTTGGACATATGGCAATATCTTCATGATTCTTATCAAACCAGGATGAACCACGATGTAAGAAGCTTGATTGGGAACCACTAATCAGTGGAGAATAACCAGGAAGTTGAATAAATCTCATAGGAGATGTGAGGAAGAAGATATCCCACTTTCTATCCAGGTGATTTCAGATTAGCCTGTTCGGACATATGGCAATATCTTCATGATTCTTATCAAACCAGGATGAACCACGGTCTAAGAAGCTTTATTTGGAACCACTAATCAGTGGAATCAGGAAGTTGAATAAATCTCATAAGTGTTGTGACCAAGAAGATATCCCACCCTATCCAAATGATTCCAGATTAGCATGTTCGGACATATGCCATTATCTTCATGATTCTTATCAAACCAGGATGAACCAATATCTAAGAAGCTTGATTGGGAACCACTAATCAGTGGAGAATACCAAGGAAGTTGAATAAATCTCATAGGAGTTGTGAGGAAGAAGATATCCACTTTCTATCGAGGTCATTCCTGATTAGCCTGTTTGGACATATGGCAATATCTTCATGATTCTTATCAAACCAGGATGAACCACGATCTAAGAAGTTTTATTTGGAACCACTAATCAGTGGAGAATAACCAGGAAGTTGAATAAATCTCATAAGTGTTGTGAGCAAGAAGATATCCCACCTTCTATCCAGATGATTCCAGATTAGCTTTGTTCGTACATATGCCATTATCTTCATGATTCTTATCAAACCAGGATAAACCAATATGTAAGAAACTTGATTGAGAACCACTAATCAGTGGAGAAAAACCAGGAAGTTGAATAAATCTCAGAGGAGTTGTGAGTAAGAAGATATCCCACTTTCTATCCAGGTGATTCCAGATTAGCCTGTTCGGACATATGACAATATCTTCATGATTCTTATCAAACCAGGATGAACCACGATCTAAGAAGCTTGATTGGGAACCACTAATCAGTGGAGAATAACCAGGAAGTTGAATAAATCTCATAGGAGTTGTGAGTAAGAAGATATCCCACTTTCTATCCATATGATTCCAGATTAGCCTGTTCGGACATATGGCAATATATTCATGATTCTTATCAAACCAAGGTGAAACACGATCTAAGAAGCTTTATTTGGAACCACTAATCAGTGGAGAATAACCATGAAGTTGAATATATCTCATAAGTGTTGTGAGTAAGAAGATATCCCACCTTTTATCCAGATGATTCCAGATTAGCTTGTTCGGACATATGCCATTATCTTCATGATTCTTATCAAACCAGGATAAACCAATATATAAGAAGCTTCATTGGGAACCACTAATCAGTGGAGAATAACCAGGAGTTTCAATAAATCTCATAGGAGTTGTGAGGAAGAAGATATCCCACTTTCTATCCAGGTGATTCCAGATTAGCCTGTTCGGACATATGGCAATATCTTCATGATTCTTATCAAACCAGGATGAACCACGATCTAAGATTCTTTATTTGGAACCACTAATCAGTGGAAAATAACCAGGAAGTTGAATAAATCTTATAAGTGTTGTGACTAAGAAGATATCCCACCCTATCTAGATGATTCTAGATTAGCCTATTCGGACATATGCCATTATCTTCATGATTCTTATCAAACCAGGATGTACCAATATGTAAGACTCTTGATTGGGAACCACTATTCAGTGGAGAATAACCAGGAAGTTGAATAAATCTCATAGGAGTTGTGAGGAAGAAGATATCCCACTTTCTATCTAGGTGATTCCACATTAGCCTGCTCGGACATATGGCAATATCTTCATGATTCTTATCAAACCAGGATGAACCACAATCTAAGAAGTTTTACTTGGAACCACTAATCAGTGGAGAATAACCAGGAAGTTGAATAAATCTCATAAGTGTTGTGACCAAGAAGATATCCCACCCTATCCAGATGATTCGAGATTAGCCTGTTCGGACATATGCCATTATCTTCATGATTCTTATCAAACCAGGATGAACCAATATCTAAGAAGCTTGATTGGGAACCACTAATCAGTGGAGAATAACCAGGAAGTTGAATAAATCTCATAGGAGTTGTGAGGAAGAAGATATCCACTTTCTATCCAAGTGATTCCTGATTAGCCTGTTTGGACATATGGCAATATCTTCATGATTCTTATCAAACCAGGATGAACCACGATGTAAGAAGCTTGATTGGGAACCACTAATCAGTGGAGAATAACCAGGAAGTTGAATAGATCTCATAGGAGATGTGAGGAAGAAGATATCCCACTTTCTATCCAGGTGATTCCAGATTAGCCTGTTCGGACATATGGCAATATCTTCATGATTCTTATCAAACCAGGATGAACCACGGTCTAAGAAGCTGTATTTGGAACCACTAATACGTGGAATCAGGAAGTTGAATAAATCTCATAAGAGTTGTGACCAAGAAGATATCCCACCCTATCCAAATGATTCCAGATTAGCATGTTCGGACATATGCCATTATCTTCATGATTCTTATCAAACCAGGATGAACCAATATCTAAGAAGCTTGATTGGGAACCACTAATCAGTGGAGAATACCAACGAAGTTGAATAAATCTCATAGGAGTTGTGAGGAAGAAGATATCCACTTTCTATCGAGGTCATTCCTGATTAGCCTGTTTGGACATATGGCAATATCTTCATGATTCTTATCAAACCAGGATGAACCACGATCTAAGAAGTTTTATTTGGAACCACTAATCAGTGGAGAATAACCAGGAAGTTGAATAAATCTCATAAGTGTTGTGAGCAAGAAGATATCCCACCTTCTATCCAGATGATTCCAGATTAGCATGTTCGTACATATGCCATTATCTTCATGATTCTTATCAAACCAGGATAAACCAATATGTAAGAAGCTTGATTGGGAACCACTAATCAGTGGATAAAAACCAGGAAGTTGAATAAATCTCAGAGGAGTTGTGAGTAAGAAGATATCCCACTTTCTATCCAGGTGATTCCAGATTAGCCTGTTCGGACATATGGCAATATCTTCATGATTCTTATCAAACCAGGATGAACCACGATCTAAGAAGCTTGATTGGGAACCACTAATCAGTGGAGAATAACCAGGAAGTTGAATAAATCTCATAGGAGTTGTGAGTAAGAAGATATCCCACTTTCTATCCATATGATTCCAGATTAGCCTGTTCGGACATATGGCAATATCTTCATGATTCTTATCAAACCAGGATGAACCACGATCTAAGAAGTTTTATTTGGAACCACTAATCAGTGGAGAATAACCAGGAAGTTGAATAAATCTCATAGGAGTTGTGAGTAAGAAGATATCCCACTTTCTATCCAGATGATTCCAGATTAGCCTGTTCGGACATATGTCATTATCTTCATGATTCTTATCAAAACAGGATGAACCAATATGTAAGAAGCTTGATTGGGAACCACTAATCAGTGGAGAATAACCAGGAAGTTGAATAAATCTCATAGGAGTTGTGAGGAAGAAGATATCCCACTTTCTATCCAGGTGATTCCAGATTAGCCTGTTCGGACATATGGCAATATCTTCATGATTCTTATCAAACCAGGATGAACCACGATCTAAGATTCTTTATTTGGAACCACTAATCAGTGGAGAATAACCAGGAAGTTGAATAAATCTCATAAGTGTTGTGACTAAGAAGATATCCCACCCAATCCAGATGATTCCAGATTAGCCTATTCGGACATATGCCATTATCTTCATGATTCTTATCAAACCAGGATGTACCAATATGTAAGACTCTTGATTGGGAACCACTATTCAGTGGAGAATAACCAGGAAGTTGAATAAATCTCATAGGAGTTGTGAGGAAGAAGATATCCCACTTTCTATCCAGGTGATTCCACATTAGCCTGCTCGGACATATGACAATATCTTCATGATTCTTATCAAACCAGGATGAACCACGATCTAAGAAGTTTTATTTGGAACCACTAATCAGTGGAGAATAACCAGGAAGTTGAATAAATCTCATAAGTGTTGTGACCAAGAAGATATCCCACCCTATCCAGATGATTCGAGATTAGCCTGTTCGGACATATGTCATTATCTTCATGATTCTTATTAAAACAGGATGAACTAATATGTAAGAAGCTTGATTGGGAACCACTAATCAGGGGAGAATAACCAGGAAGTTGAATAAATCTTATAGGAGTTGTGAGGAAGAAGATATCCCACTTTCTATCCAGGTGATTCCAGATTAGCATGTTCGGACATATGGAAATATCTTCATGATTCTTATCAAACCAGGATGAACCACGATCTAAGAATTTTTATTTGGAACCACTAATCAGTGGAGAATAACCAGGAAGTTGAATAAATATCATAAGTGTTGTGAGCAAGAAGATATCCCACCTTCTATCCAGATGATTCCAGATTAGCATGTTCGGACATATGGAAATATCTTCATGATTCTTATCAAACCAGGATGAACCACGATCTAAGAAGTTTTATTTGGAACCACTAATCAGTGGAGAATAACCAGGAAGTTGAATAAATCTCATAAGTGTTGTGAGCAAGAAGATATCCCACCTTCTATCCAGATGATTCCAGATTAGCATGTTCGTACATATGCCATTATCTTCATGATTCTTATCAAACCAGGATAAACCAATATGTAAGAAGCTTGATTGGAAACCACTAATCAGTGGAGAAAAACCAGGAAGTTGAATAAATCTCAGAGGAGTTGTGAGTAAGAAGTTATCCCACTTTCTATCCAGGTGATTCCAGATTAGCCTGTTCGGACATATGCCAATATCTTCATGATTCTTATCAAACCATGATGAACCACGATCTAAGAAGCTTGATTGGGAACCACTAATCAGTGGAGAATAACCAGGAAGTTGAATAAATCTCATAGGAGTTGTGAGTAAGAAGATAACCCACTTTCTATCCATATGATTCCAGATTAGCCTGTTCGGACATATGGCAATATATTCATGATTCTTATCAAACCAAGGTGAACCACGATCTAAGAAGCTTTATTTGGAACCACTAATCAGTGGAGAATAACCATGAAGTTGAATAAATCTCATAAGTGTTGTGAATAAGAAGATATCCCACCTTTTATCGAGATGATTCCAGATTAGCCTGTTCGGACATATGCCATTATCTTCATGATTCTTATCAAACCAGGATGAATCAATAGGAGTTGTGAGTAAGAAGATATCTCATTTTCTATCCAGGTGATTCCAGATTAGCATGTTCGGACATATGGCATTATCTTCATGATTCTTATCAAACCAGGATGAACCACGATCTAAGAAGCTTTATTTGGAACCACTAATCAGTGGAGAATAACCAGGAAGTTGAATAAATCTCATAAGTGTTGTGAGCAAGAAGATATCCCACCTTCTATCCAGATGATTCCAAATTAGCCTGTTCGGACATATGCTATTATCTTCATGATTCTTATCAAACCAGGATGAATCAATATGTAAGTAGCTTGATTGGGAACCACTAATCAGTGGAGAATAACCAGGAAGTTGAATAAATCTCATAGGAGTTGTGAGGAAGAAGATAACCCACTTTCTATCTAGGTGATTCCAGATTAGCCTGTTCGGACATATGGCAATATCTTCATGATTCTTATCAAACCAGGATGAACCACGATCTAAGAAGCTTTATTTGGAACCACTAATCAGTGGAGAATAACCATTAAGTTGAATAAATCTCATAAGTGTTGTGAGGAAGAAGATATTCCACCTTCTATCCAGATGATTCCAAATTAGTCTGTTCGGACATATGCTATTATCTTCATGATTCTTATCAAACCAGGATGAACCAATATGTAAGAAGCTTGATTGGGAACCACTAATCAGTGGAGAATAACCAGGAAGTTGAATAAATCTCATAGGATTTGTGAGTAAGAAGATATCCCACTTTCTATCCAGATGATTCCAGATTAGCCTTTTCGGACATATGCCATTATCTTCATGATTTTATCAAACTAGGATGAACCAATACGTAAGAAGCTTGATTGGGAACCACTAATCAGTGGAGAATAACCAGGAAGTTGAATAAATGTCATAGGAGTTGTGAGTAAGAAGATATCCCACCGTCTGTCCAGATGATTCCAGAATAGCCTGTTCGGACGTATGCCATTATCTTCATGATTCTTATCAAACCAGGATGAACCAATATGTAAGAAGCTTGATTGGGAGCCATTAATCAGTGGAGAATAACCAGGAAATCGAATAAATCTCATAGGAGTTGTGAGTAAGAAGATATCCCACTTTCTATCCTGGTGATTCCAGATTAGCCTTTTCAGACATATGGCATTATCTTCATATTCTTATCAAACCAGGATGAACCACGATGTAAGAAACTTGATTGGGAACCACTAATCAGTGGAGAATAACCAGGAAGTTGAATAAATCTCATAGGAGTTGTGAGTAAGAAGATATTCCACTTTCTATTCAGATGATTCCAGATTACCCTGTTCGGACATATGGCAATATCTTCATGATTCTTATCAAACCAGGATGAACCACGATCTAAGAAGCTTTATTTGGAACCACTAATCAGTGGAGAATAACCAGGAAGTTGAATAAATCTCATAAGTGTTCTGAGCAAGAAGATATCCCACCTTCTATCCAGATTATTCCAAATTAGCTTGTTCGGACATATGCTATTATCTTCATGATTCTTATCAAACCAGGATGAATCAATATGTAAGAAGCTTGATTGGGAACCACTAATCAGTGGAGAATAACCAGGAAGTTGAATAAATCTCATAGGAGTTGTGAGGAAGAAGATAACCCACTTTCTATCTAGGTGATTCCAGATTAGCTTGTTCGGACATATGGCAATATCTTCATGATTCTTATCAAACCAGGATGAACCACGATCTAAGAAGCTTTATTTGGAACCACTAATCAGTGGAGAATAATCATTAAGTTGAATAAATCTCATAAGTGTTGTGAGCAAGAAGATATCCCACCTTCTATCCAGATGATTCCAAATTAGCATGTTCGGACATATGCTATTATCTTCATGATTCTTATCAAACCAGGATGAACCAATATGTAAGAAGCTTGATTGGGAACCACTAATCAGTGGAGAATAACCAGGAAGTTGAATAAATCTCATAGGAGTTGTGAGTAAGAAGATATCCCACTTTCTATCCAGATGATTCCAGATTAGCCTTTTCGGACATATGCCATTATCTTCATGATTTTATCAAACTAGGATGAACCAATACGTAAGAAGCTTGATTGGGAACCACTAATCAGTGGAGAATAACCAGGAAGTTGAATAAATCTCATAGGAGTTGTGAGTAAGAAGATATCCCACCTTCTGTCCAGATGATTCCAGATTAGCCTGTTCGGACATATGCCATTATCTTCATGATTCTTATCAAACCAGGATGAACCAATATGTAAGAAACTTGATTGGGAACCATTAATCAGTGGAGAATAACCAGGAAATCGAATAAATCTCATAGGAGTTGTGAGTAAGAAGATATCCCACTTTCTATCCTGGTGATTCCAGATTAGCCTTTTCGGACATATGGCATTATCTTCATATTCTTATCAAACCAGGATGAACCACGATGTAAGAAACTTGATTGGGAACCACTAATCAGTGGAGAATAACCAGGAAGTTGAATAAATCTCATAGGAGTTGTGAGTAAGAAGATATCCCACTTTCTATTCAGATGATTCCAGATTAGCCTGTTCGGACATATGGCAATATCTTCATGATTCTTGTCGAACCAGGATGAACCACGATGTAAGAAGCTTGATTGGGAACCACTAATCAGTGGAGAATAACCAGGAACTTGAATAAATCTCATAGGAGTTGTGAGTAAGAAGATATCCCACTTTCTATCCAGATGATTCCAGATTAGCACGTTCGGACATATGCCATTATCTTCATGATTCTTATCAAACCAGGATGAACCAATATGTAAGAAGCTTGATTGGGAACCACTAATTAGTGGAGATAACCAGGAAATTGAATAAATTTCATAGGAGGTGTGAGTAAGAAGATACCCCACTTTCTATCCAGGTGATTCCAGATTAGCATGTTCGGACATATGCCATTATCTTCATGATTTTATCAAACCAAGATGAACCAATATGTAAGAAGCTTGATTGGGAACCACTAATCAGTGGAGAATAACCCGGAAGTTGAATAAATCTCATAGGAGTTGTGAGTAAGAAGATATTCCACTTTCTATTCAGATGATTCCAGATTACCCTGTTCGGACATATGGCAATATCTTCATGATTCTTATCAAACCAGGATGAACCACGATCTAAGAAGCTTTATTTGGAACCACTAATCAGTGGAGAATAACCAGGAAGTTGAATAAATCTCATAGGAGTTGTGAGTAAGAAGATATCCCACTTTCTATCCAGGTGATTCCAGATTAGTCTGTTCGGACATATGGCAATATCTTCATGATTCTTATCAAACCAGGATGAACCACGATCTATTAAGCTTTATTTGGAACCACTAATCAGTGGAAAATAACCAGGAAGTTGAATAAATCTCATAGGTGTTGTGAGCAAGAAGATATCCCACCTTCTATCCAGATGATTCCAGATTAGCCTGTTCGGACATATGCTATTATCTTCATGATTCTTATCAAACCAGGATGAACCAATATGTAAGAAGCTTGATTGGGAACCACTAATCAGTGGAGAATAACCAGGAAGTTGAATAAATCTCATAGGAGTTGTGAGGAAGAAGATATCCCACTTTCTATCCAGGTGATTCCAGATTAGCCTGTTCGGACATATGGCAATATCTTCATGATTCTTATCAAACCAGGATGAACCAAGATCTAAGAAGTTTTATTTGGAACCACTAATCAGTGGAGAATAACCAGGAAGTTGAATAAATCTCATAGGAGTTGTGAGTAAGAAGATATCCCACTTTCTATCCAAATTAGGCCTGGGCATCCGGGTCTTCGGGTCGGGTTCGGGTCGGGTTTTATCGGGTCCGGGTCTTTCGGGTCCTCGGAATTTAGACCCATATGGGTATTTATAATTTTCGGGTCGGTTCCGGGTCGGGTCTTGTCGGGTCCGGGTCGGTTCGCGTCTAGAATTTCAGTACCCGTAAAACACCTATAATATTCGGGTATTGTTCGGATCCGGGTCGGTTCAGGTATATAAAACACCAAAAAACTCGAAATACCCAAAGTGGACCCGAAAACTCGAAAAGTACCCGAAAAACCATAAAAGTACCTGAATATTTACCTAAAATCAGACCTAAAAACTCAAAAGATATCTGAATATCCAAATTATATTTTCTGAAAATCTAAAATTACACTCGAAATTTGGAATTATACCCGAAAATACAAACCTAAAACTTAAAAAAAGATTAGAAATACCAAAAATATACCCAATCACCCAAATATACCTAATATATAAAATAAATCTCGGGTATTTCGGGTACCCGATCGGGTCTCGGTTCGGGTCCGGGTCTTACCCGAGACCCGCGGATCCAAAATAAAAAGACCCATATGAGTACTTATAATTTTTCGGGTCGGTTCCGGGTCGGGTATTTTCGGGTCGGTTCCGGGTCGGGTCCTCGGGTCCGGGTAAAATGCCCAGGCCTAATCCAAATGATTCCAGATTAGCCTGTTTGGACATATGCCATTATCTTCATGATTTTATCAAACTAGGATGAACCAATACGTAAGAAGCTTGATTGGGAACCACTAATCAGTGGAGAATAACCAGGAAGTTGAATAAATCTCATCGGAGTTGTGAGTATGATATATCCCACCTTCTGTCCAGATGATTCCAGATTAGCTTGTTCGGACATATGCCATTATCTTCATGATTTTATCAAACTAGGATGAACCAATACGTAAGAAGCTTGATTGGGAACCACTAATCAGTGGAGAATAACCAGGAATTTGAATAAATCCCATAGGAGTTGTGAGTAAGAAGATATCCCACCTTCTGTCCAGATGATTCCAGATTAGCCTGTTTGGACATATGCCATTATCTTCATGATTTTATCAAACCAGGATGAACCAATATGTAAGAAGCTTGATTGGGAACCACTAATCAGTGGAGAATAACCAGGAAGTTGAATAAATCTCATCGGAGTTGTGAGTAAGAAGATATCCCACCTTCTGTCCAGATGATTCCAGATTAGCCTGTTCGGACATATGCCATTATCTTCATAATTCTTATCAAACCATGATGAACCATTATGTAAGAAGCTTGATTGGGAACCACTAATCAGTGGAGAATAACCAAGAAATTGAATAAATCTCATAGGAGTTGTGAGTAAGAAGATATCCCACTTTCTATCCTGGTGATTCCAGATTAGCCTGTTCGGACATATGACAATATCTTCATGATTCTTATTAAACCAGGATGAAACACGATGTAAGAAACGTGATTGGGAACCACTAATAAGTGGAGAATAACCAAGAAGTTGAATAAATCTCATAGGAGTTGTGAGTAAGAAGATATCTCACTTTCTATCCAGGTGATTCCAGATTAGCCTTTTCGGACATATGGCAATATCTTCTTGATTCTTATCAAACCAGGATGAACCACGATCTAAGAAGCTTTATTTGGAACCACTAATCAGTGGAGAATAACCAGGAAGTTGAATAAATCTCATAAGTGTTGTGAGCAAGAAGATATCCCACCTTCTATCCAGATGATGCCAAATTAGCCTGTACGGACATATGCTATTATCTTCATGATTCTTATCAAACCAGGATGAACCAATATGTAAGAAGCTTGATTGGGAACCACTAATCAGTGGATAATAACCAGGAAGTTGGATAAATCTCATAGGAGTTGTGAGGAAGCAGATAACCCACTTTCTATCCAGGTGATTCCAGATTAGCATGTTCGGACATATGGCAATGTCTTCATGATTCTTATCAAACCAGGATGAACGACGATCTAAGATGCTTTATTTGGAACCACTAATCAGTGGAGAATAACCAGGAAGTTGAATAAATCACATAAGTGTTGTGAGCAAGAAGATATCCCACCTTCTATCCAGATGATTCCAAATTAGCATGTATGGACATATGCCATTATCTTCACGATTCTTATCAAACCAGGATGAACACATATGTAAGAAGCTTGATTGGGAATCTCTAATCAGTGGAGAATAACCAGGAACTTGAATAAATCTCATAGGTGTTGTGAGTAAGAAAATATCCCACCTTCTATCCCGATGATTCCAGATTAGCCTGTTCGGACATATGCCATTATCTTCATGATTCTTATCAAACCAGGATGAACCAATATGTAAGAAGCTTGATTGGGAACCACTAATCAGTGGAGAATAACCAGGAAGTTGAATAAATCTCATAGGAGTTGTGAGGAAGAAGATATCCCACTTTCTATCCAAGTGATTCCAAATTAGCCTGTTCGGACATATGGCAATATCTTCATGATTCTTATCAAACCAGGATGAACCACGATCTAAGAAGCTTTATTTGGAACCACTAATCAGTGGAGAATAACCAGGAAGTTGAATAAATCTCATAGGAGTTGTGAGTAAGAAGATATCCCACTTTCTATCCAAATGCTTCCAGATTAGCCTGTTCGGACATATGCCATTATCTTCATGATTTTATCAAACTAGGATGAACCAATACGTAAGAAGCTTGATTGGGAACTACTAATCAGTGGAGAATAACCAGGAAGTTGAATAAATCTCATAGGAGTTGTGAGTAAGAAGATATCCCACCTTCTGTCCAGATGATTCCAGATTAGCATGTTCGTACATATGCCATTATCTTCATGATTCTTATCAAACCAGGATGAACCAATATGTAAGAAGCTTGATTGGGAACCACTAATCAGTGGAGAATAACCAGGAAATTGAATAAATCTCATAGGAGTTGTGAGTAAGAAGATATCCCACTTTCTATCCTAGTGATTCCAGATTAGCCTGTTTGGACATATGGCAATATCTTCATGATTCTTATCAAACCAGGATGAAACACGATGTAAGAAACTTGATTGGGAACCACTAATAAGTGGAGAATAACCAAGATGTTGAATAAATCTCATAGATGTTGTGAGTAAGAAGATATCTCCCTTTCTATCCAGGTGATTCCAGATTAGCCTTTTCGGACATATGGCAATATCTTCTTGATTCTTATCAAACCAGATGAACCACGATCTAAGAAGCTTTATTTGGAACCACTAATCAGTGGAGAATAACCAGGAAGTTGAATAAATCTCATAAGTGTTGTGAGCAAGAAGATATCCCACCTTCTATCCAGATGATGCCAAATTAGCCTGTTCGGACATATGCTATTATCTTCATGATTCTTATCAAACCAGGATGAACCAATATGTAAGAAGCTTGATTGGGAACCACTAATCAGTGGAGAATAACCAGGAAGTTGAGTAAATCTCATAGGAGTTGTGAGGAAGAAGATAACCCACTTTCTATCCAGGTGATTCCAGATTAGCCTGTTCGGACATATGGCAATGTCTTCATGATTCTTATCAAACCAGGATGAACGACGATCTAAGAAGCTTTATTTGGAACCACTAATCAGTGGAAAATAACCAGGAAGTTGAATAAATCACATAAGTGTTGTGAGCAAGAAGATATCCCACCTTCTATCCAGATGATTCCAAATTAGCATGTTTGGACATATGCCATTATCTTCACGATTCTTATCAAACCAGGATGAACAAATATGTAAGAAGCTTGATTGGGAACCACTAATCAGTGGAGAATAACCAGGAACTTGAATAAATCTCATAGGAGTTGTGAGTAAGAAAATATCCCACCTTCTATCCCGATGATTCCAGATTAGCCTGTTCGGACATATGCCATTATCTTCATGATTCTTATCAAACCAGGATGAACCAATATGTAAGAAGCTTGATTGGGAACCACTAATCAGTGAAGAATAACCAGGAAATTAAATAAATTTCATAGGAGTTGTGAGTAAGAAGGTATCCCACTTTCTATCCAGGTGATTTCGGATTAGCCTGTTCGGACATATGCCATTATCTTCATGATTTTATCAAACCAGGATGAACCAATATGTAAGAAGCTTGATTGGGAACCACTAATCAGTGGAGAATAACCAGGAAGTTGAATAAATCTCATCGGAGTTGTGAGTATGATATATCCCACCTTCTGTCCAGATGATTCCAGATTAGCTTGTTCGGACATATGCCATTATCTTCATGATTTTATCAAACTAGGATGAACCAATACGTAAGAAGCTTGATTGGGAACCACTAATCAGTGGAGAATAACCAGGAATTTGAATAAATCCCATAGGAGTTGTGAGTAAGAAGATATCCCACCTTCTGTCCAGATGATTCCAGATTAGCCTGTTTGGACATATGCCATTATCTTCATGATTTTATCAAACCAGGATGAACCAATATGTAAGAAGCTTGATTGGGAACCACTAATCAGTGGAGAATAACCAGGAAGTTGAATAAATCTCATCGGAGTTGTGAGTAAGAAGATATCCCACCTTCTGTCCAGATGATTCCAGATTAGCCTGTTCGGACATATGCCATTATCTTCATAATTCTTATCAAACCATGATGAACCATTATGTAAGAAGCTTGATTGGGAACCACTAATCAGTGGAGAATAACCAAGAAATTGAATAAATCTCATAGAAGTTGTGAGTAAGAAGATATCCCACTTTCTATCCTGGTGATTCCAGATTAGCCTGTTCGGACATATGACAATATCTTCATGATTCTTATTAAACCAGGATGAAACACGATGTAAGAAACGTGATTGGGAACCACTAATAAGTGGAGAATAACCAAGAAGTTGAATAAATCTCATAGGAGTTGTGAGTAAGAAGATATCTCACTTTCTATCCAGGTGATTCCAGATTAGCCTTTTCGGACATATGGCAATATCTTCTTGATTCTTATCAAACCAGGATGAACCACGATCTAAGAAGCTTTATTTGGAACCAATAATCAGTGGAGAATAACCAGGAAGTTGAATAAATCTCATAGGAGTTATGAGTAAGAAGATATCCCACTTTCTATCCAAATGATTCCAGATTAGCCTGTTCGGACATATGCCACTATCTTCTTGATTTTATCAAACTAGGATGAACCAATACGTAAGAAGCTTGATTGGGAACCACTAATCAGTGGAGAATAACCAGGAAGTTGAATAAATCTCATAGGAGTTGTGAGTAAGAAGATATCCCACCTTTTGTCCAGATGATTCCAGATTAGCCTGTTCGGACATATGCCATTATCTTCATGATTCTTATCAAACCAGGATGAACCAATATGTAAGAAGCTTGATTGGGAACCACTAATCAGTGGAGAATAACCAGGAAATTGAATAAATCTCATAGGAGTTGTGAGTATGAAGATATCCCACTTTCTATCCTAGTGATTCCAGATTAGCCTGTTCGGACATATGGCAATATCTTCATGATTCTTATCAAACCAGGATGAAACACGATGTAAGAAACGTGATTGGGAACCACTAATAAGTGGAGAATAACCAAGAAGTTGAATAAATCTCATAAGAGTTGTGAGTAAGAAGATATCTCACTTTCTATCCAGGTGATTCCAGATTAGCCTTTTCGGACATATGGCAATATCTTCTTGATTCTTATCAAACCAGGATGAACCACGATCTAAGAAGCTTTATTTGGAACCACTAATCAGTGGAGAATAACCAGGAAGTTGAATAAATCACATAAGTGTTGTGAGCAAGAAGATATCCCACCTTCTATCCAGATGATTCCAAATTAGCATGTTCGGACATATGCCATTATCTTCACGATTCTTATCAAACCAGGAAGAACAAATATGTAAGAAGCTTGATTGGGAACCACTAATCAGTGGAGAATAACCAGGAACTTGAATAAATCTCATAGGATTGTGAGAAAGAAAATATCCCACCTTCTATCCCGATGATTCCAGATTAGCCTGTTCGGACATATGCCATTATCTTCATGAATCTTATCAAACCAGGATGAACCAATATGTAAGAAGCTTGATTGGGAACCATTAATCAGTGGAGAATAACCAGGAAATTAAATAAATTTCATAGGAGTTGTGAGTAAGAAGATATCCCACTTTCGATCCAGGTGATTTCAGATTAGCCTGTTCGGACATATGCCATTATCTTCATGATTTTATCAAACCAGGATGAACCAATATGTAAGAAGCTTGATTGGGAACCACTAATCAGTGGAGAATAACCAGGAAGTTGAATAAATTTCATAGAAGCTGTGAGTAAGAAGATATCCCACTTTCTATCCAGATTATTCCAGATTAGCATGTTCGGACATATGCCATTATCTTCATGATTTTATCAAACCAGGATGAACCCATATGTAAGAAACTTGATTGGGAACCACTAATCAGTGGAGAATAACCAGGAAGTTGAATAAATCTCATAGGAGTTGTGAGTAAGAAGATATCCCTCCTTCTATCCAGATGATTCCAGATTAGCCTGTTCGGACATATGCCATTATCTTCATGATTCTTATCAAACCAGGATGAACCAATATGTAAGAAGCTTGATTGGGAACCACTAATCAGTGGAGAATAACAAGGAAATCGAATAAATCTCATAGGAGTTGTGAGTAAGAAGATATCCCACTTTCTATCCAGGTGATTCCAGATTAGCATGTTCGGACATATGGCAATATCTTCATGATTCTTATCAAACCAGGATGAACCACGATCTAAGAAGCTTTATTTGGAACCACTAATCAGTGGAGAATAACCAGGAAGTTGAATAAATCTCATAAGTGTTGTGAGCAAAAAGATATCCCACCTTCTATCCAGATGATTCCAGATTAGCCTGTTCGGACATATGCCATTATCTTCATGATTCTTATCAAACCAGGATGAACCAATATGTAAGAAGCTTGATTGGGAACCACTAATAAGTGGATAATAACCAGGAAGTTGAATAAATCTCATAGGAGTTGTGAGGAAGAAGATATCCCACTTTCTATCCAGGTGATTCCAGATTGGCTTGTTCGGACATATCTTCATTATTCTTATCAAACCAAGATGAAACACGATCTAAGAAGCTTTATTTGGAACCAGGAAGTTGAATAAATCTCATAGGAGTTGTGAGTAAGAAGATATCCCACTTTCTATCCAGATGATTCCAAATTAGCCTGTTCAGACATATGTCATTATCTTCATGATTCTTATAAACCAGGATGAACCAAGATCTAAGAAGCTTTATTTGGAACCACTGTTCAGTGGAGAATAACCAGGAAGTTAAATAAATCTCATAGGAGTTGTGAGTAAGAAGATATCCCACTTTCTATCCTGGTGATTCCAGATTAGCCTGTTCGGACATATGCCATTATCTTCATGATTTTATCAAACTAGGATGAACCAATATGTAAGAAGCTTGATTGTGAACCACTAATCAGTGGAGAATAACCAGGAAGTTGAATAAATCTCATAGGAGTTGTGAGTATGAAGATATCCCACTTTCTATCCTGGTGATTCCAGATTAGCCTGTTCGGACATATGGCAATATCTTCATGATTCTTATCAAACCAGGATGAAACATGATGTAAGAAACTTGATTGGGAACCACTAATAAGTGGAGAATAACCAAGAAGTTGAATAAATCTCATAGGAGTTGTGACTAAGAAGATATCTCACTTTCTATCCAGGTGATTCCAGATTAGCCTTTTCGGACATATGGCAATATCTTCTTGATTCTTATCAAACCAGGATGAACCACGATCTAAGAAGCTTTATTTGGAACCACTAATCAGTGGAGAATAACCAGGAAGTTGAATAAATCACATAAGTGTTGTGAGCAAGAAGATATCCCACCTTCTATCCAGATGATTCCAAATTAGCATGTTCGGACATATGCCATTATCTTCACGATTCTTATCAAACCAGGATGAACAAATATGTAAGAAGCTTGATTGGGAACCACTAATCAGTGGAGAATAACCAGGAACTTGAATAAATCTCATAGGATTGTGAGTAAGAAAATATCCCACCTTCTATCCCGATGATTCCAGATTAGCCTGTTCGGACATATGCCATTATCTTCATGATTCTTATCAAACCAGGATGAACCAATATGTAAGAAGCTTGATTGGGAACCACTAATCAGTGGAGAATAACCAGGAAATTAAATAAATTTCATAGGAGTTGTGAGTAAGAAGATATCCCACTTTCGATCCAGGTGATTTCAGATTAGCCTGTTCGGACATATGCCATTATCTTCATGATTTTATCAAACCAGGATGAACCAATATGTAAGAAGCTTGATTGGGAACCACTAATCAGTGGAGAATAACCAGGAAGTTGAATAAATTTCATAGGAGCTGTGAGTAAGAAGATATCCCACTTTCTATCCAGATTATTCCAGATTAGCATGTTCGGACATATGCCATTATCTTCATGATTTTATCAAACCAGGATGAACCCATATGTAAGAAGCTTGATTGGGAACCACTAATCAGTGGAGAATAACCAGGAAGTTGAATAAATCTCATAGGAGTTGTGAGTAAGAAGATATCCCTCCTTCTATCCAGATGATTCCAGATTAGCCTGTTCGGACATATGCCATTATCTTCATGATTCTTATCAAACCAGGATGAACCAATATGTAAGAAGCTTGATTGGGAACCACTGATCAGTGGAGAATAACAAGGAAATCGAATAAATCTCATAGGAGTTGTGAGTAAGAAGATATCCCACTTTCTATCCAGGTGATTCCAGATTAGCATGTTCGGACATATGGCAATATTTTCATGATTCTTATCAAACCAGGATGAACCACGATCTAAGAAGCTTTATTTGGAACCACTAATCAGTGGAGAATAACCAGGAAGTTGAATAAATCTCATAAGTGTTGTGAGCAAAAAGATATCCCACCTTCTATCCAGATGATTCCAGATTAGCCTGTTCGGACATATGCCATTATCTTCATGATTCTTATCAAACCAGGATGAACCAATATGTAAGAAGCTTGATTGGGAACCACTAATAAGTGGATAATAACCAGGAAGTTGAATAAATCTCATAGGAGTTGTGAGGAAGAAGATATCCCACTTTCTATCCAAGTGATTCCAGATTGGCTTGTTCGGACATATCTTCATGATTCTTATCAAACCAGGATGAAACACGATCTAAGAAGCTTTATTTGGAACCAGGAAGTTGAATAAATCTCATAGGAGTTGTGAGTAAGAAGATATCCCACTTTCTATCCAGATGATTCCAAATTAGCCTGTTCAGACATATGTCATTATCTTCATGATTCTTATAAACCAGGATGAACCAAGATCTAAGAAGCTTTATTTGGAACCACTGTTCAGTGGAGAATAACCAGGAAGTTAAATAAATCTCATAGGAGTTGTGAGTAAGAAGATATCCCACTTTCTATCCTGGTGATTCCAGATTAGCCTGTTCGGACATATGCCATTATCTTCATGATTTTATCAAACTAGGATGAACAAATATGTAAGAAGCTTGATTGGGAACCACTAATCAGTGGAGAATAACCAGGAAGTTGAATAAATCTCATAGGAGTCGTGAGTAAGAAGATATCCCACCTTCTATCCAGATGATGCCAAATTAGCCTGTTCGGTGTTGGGGTCAAAATCGGTCAAGACGAAATCGATGTCCGAAAGTCTCTGAAAAACCTGAAAAATGTTAGAGCAACCTCGAGAGACTAATTGTTAATCGAGAAACCTCAGGAAAATATTAAGTTCGAGATTAATCGTCTTGAAATCAACTGCTAGAAACATTTTCTACACAAGGAAAAACCTACGGAAAACTAAAAACGCAAAAAACACGCACACGCCGAAGGAACCGAGCAGCCAACTCCGGACGTGGCCGTGGCCGCCGGGCGGCTAGCCCCGTGTTTGCCGTGGCCGCCGGCGGCTAGCGCCCGTGCTGGCCGTGGCCGCCGGGCGGCTAGCCCCGTGCTGGCCGTGGCCGCCGGCGGCTAGCGCCCGTGCTGGCCGTGGCCGCCGGGCGGCTAGCCCCGTGCTGGCCGTGGCCGCCGGCGGCTAGCGCCCGTGCTGGCCGTGGTCGCCGGGCGGCTAGCCCCGTGCTGGCTCGGGTCATCGGACGGCTAGTCTTCGTGCGTAAGTTCTAGGCCTCCGGGTCGCCAGAAATCCGTGTTTTGCGACTTTCCGAGATCCCGCAAACAAAACTCCTTTCCCTGCTCCAAGATTCCAAAGAACCCGTAAGACATCAACGGACAGGAAGACTTCGTATAAAACGGTGATGGTTATCTTAAAACACCATGTGCCTCAGGAATGGATCGAAGATCTTCCGAAAGACTCGATATCCAACTAGGAGCATTCTTTCAAAGAAAATCGTAGAAAACAGCGGAAGACCGGAAGACGGCCCGAAAGGGACTAAACCCGATCAAACAACCCGTTTATGATTTTCTAAAAATAGATACGACGGTTTACAATTATCTTCGCATGACAAGATAAATGTTAAACTTCCGAAAAGATAAATGTCAACTTTCCGAAAAGATAAATGTCAACTTTTCCGATAAACGCGAAAGCCGACAAAAATGGAAAAAGTCTAGCCCGCGGCGGACTCAGCCCATCAAGGATAGACCGTCATATGGGAGTATATAAGCAAAGCTAGGAGCAGAGGAAGGGGGATCCGAAATCAGAAGAAAGAAACCATTCCAGAGCAACTTAGAACTTAGTCGTTTATTTCCTTTTTTAGCGAGCTGCGACTCAACTAGGTTAGATCTAGGTTTTGAGACTAGCGACGATCGACAGCTCTTGCGGCCGAGATCTCGACCTGTTGTCCAACGCTCTCCACAGATTCGGAAATAAGATTCTTTCTTTTTGCTCTCTTTATTTTACGCATTTATTCCAAAACTAGACTCGTATTAACTTTGTCGTGCGTTGCCCAGCAGATAGCCGGGATCCTCGGGGAAAACTAGGTCAACTTAGTTTTCCTACGTTTTAACTTAACTAAAATCGACAGTGCGAATTTCGGTTCCCACAGTTTGGCGCTAGAAGGAGGGGGATACACGGCTTTATCTTTCTCGCAACTACGCACGCCCAGTTAAGCATGTCTGTTGACGCGGAAAAAGACAAGCAAACACACGACGGACCAGCCGTCGATGTCAACGCTGAGAAGACTCCTGATGGAAACGTATCGACGGTCACTGCCGAGGCAAACACCGCGATGCTGGACCAGGTGAAGGAACTGTTCGCCACCGCCCAGAAACGGTCGGAAGAACAAGAGAAACTAATGGCTTCACTCGCTAAACAGGTCAATACCTTAACAGCGAAAAGCAAACTCCCGCGCGGATCCACCAAGGTGAGGCGTGTCAGGAGGCTCGACTTCGGAACTTCCAGAGACCAAGAAAAAGATGCCCCGAGAAAATCCTCGGAACTCGTCCCTGACGATACCACTCCGACGGGGCAGAAGAAAACGACGGGCAACCTTCCACCTCCTGCAAGGGACAACGAAGGAGACGACGTCGAAAGAATCAATCTGGATGTCAGCGATCAAACGGATCCATCCGACGAAGACGCCGACATCCACCACAGAAGGACCCGAAGTCAGTCAGCTCGACTGGCGGCAGCCTTCGAAAAACCCATGACAGAAGAGGAAGAAGACCTCTACTGGTCAGAGAAAGAAAGGTTGGCTGAGGACCAGACTCGGGCCTATCGCCGCCAACGTAGACAGAAGAGCGCGAATGGCGCCAACGAGATCCACGATTTGCGCGAGTACATCGCCAAAACTGCAGCCGAGGTGAAAGCGGTAAAATCGCAGATTCACCACGCGATCAGCACTGCCCCCGAGATCGACCTGCTCCTCGAGGAGTCGAGAAAAACTCTGTTCACCTCTCGAATCACGGAGGCACGAGTCTCAGACCCTGGGAAAATAAAGCTTCCCACCTATGATGGAACCACAGACCCAAAGGCACATCTGCAGTCTTTCCAGATTGCGATGGCAAGGTCTAAACTTCCGGAGCGGGAAAAGGACGTCGGCTGCTGTCTCCTATTCGTCGAGAACCTCAGAAGTGCTGCGCTCGAGTGGTTCTCACACTTGAAAAGAAACTCCATCGGAAGTTTCCACCAGCTTGCTTCGGCTTTTCTGAAGCAATTCTCCATGTTCATGGACAGGGAAACTTCCGATGTAGACCTTTGGAGTCTAATTCAAAAGGAAGACGAACCGCTCCGCGACTACATAAGAAGGTTCAAACTCGTGATGTCCAGGGTAACAGGCCTCAGCGACAGAGTCGCCATCGACGCCCTGAGGAAAAACCTCTGGTACAAATCAAAATTCCGAAAGTGGATTTCTCTGGAAAGGCCACGCACCATCCAGGACACTCTCCACAAGGCGACAGATTTCATCATCATGGAAGAAGAGATGAAAATCCTAGCGCAAAAGCATGGACCGCCGAAAGCGTCCGGCAAGAAGAAAACCTCTCGTAACGACAAGTACGTCCATCACGAAGTGGAAGACATCCAAGGCGAACATAACTACGCCGTTAATTCCGAACAAAGAAGGACTGCCGGAAACACCTGGACGCGGAACTCGTACAAGGACAATTCCAGCTGCGAGTTCCATCAGACGAGAGGTCACTCCACCGCCAACTGCAAAGTCCTCGGCGCTAGACTCATTATGAAGCTGCTCGACGGCAAACTAGCAACGGTCAAGAGCATGAAAGATCTGATCCTAGATTCTGATCGTCCGCCGAAGACCGACGGAGCCAATCCCGAGAATAACGCTCCTGGAACTCAATCGGGCGAAAAACGCGAACGGAGACAAGACGGCGAAGGAAACAACAACAACCGCCAAAGGATCAACATGGTCATCGGAGGATCGCATTTTTACCAGGACTCCGTTTCGTCGATCAAAACCTACGGACGGAAGGCCGAGACTAGCCCCAGATGGTGTCCAGAGGACGACGTTCCCAGTCACGCAATCACCTTCGAGGAACAGGATACGACCGGACTCGATAAACCTCACTACGATCCTCTGGTCATCGACTTGGTGATTCAGGATCTCGAAGTCGGTCGCATCCTCATCGATACGGGGAGCACGGTCAACATCATGTTCCGCGACACTCTGCAAAGGATGAACATACCCCTCGGAGAAGTCATCCCAGAACCGAGACCATTAACTGGATTCTCGGGCGTCACATCCATGACCCTCGAAAAAAATCAGACTCCCGGTCATGGCTAAAGAAGTCACGAAGATCGTCGAATTCGCGGTAGTGGATAACCCGGCTATCTATAACGCCATAATGGGAACTCCTTGGATAAATGCCATGAAGGCAGTCCCGTCCACTTACCATCTCGGCGTCAAGTTTCCAACACCAACTGGAACAGCGGTAATCTGGGGAAGCCAAAAACAGTCGCGACTCTGCTTCCTAGCCGAACATAAACTTCGCAGTAATCGGAACGCCCCAGTAGCTAACCCGAAGCGAACCAAGAAGAACCTGAGTACCTCCGAGAACTCAGCAAAAAACAACTCGGATTTAACCGAGCAGGCCACAACTCAGGATAGTGAGAAAATCCTCGAGTCCGTCGCCGAAAAAACGGATGACCCAACTCCCGACGCGACCGCCGACTTAGCTGAAACAGTCAAGGCGCCGGAAATCGTGGAGTAATAGCAACCGTGATAGGAACAGAACTACGAGATGGCTTGATCCTCGCAAGAGGTACATAGGCAGCTCGTCGCAACCCGACGAGTTCAGCTATCCCCCTCACCAAAAAGGGGGGGGGGGAAGATGGGGACAGACATCCTTGTACTCCCGCAAAAACACTTTTCACATGTAATCTACATTATAAATTATATATTCTTTTGAATCAAATGCTTACTCAACGCGTAAACATTAAGGAAAACGAAAATCATATCTTTGAGGAACGCGAGACGTCGTTAGTTCCCGAAAAGTCTTGATTCTCCATTCTCCTCCAAACAATCCATCCGCGACTCTAAAAACTCCACCAAACAGTCCGTCCGCGACTCTAAAAATTCGCTTCCGTCGATTGGCCCCGACGGAAAAATATAGAAACGTTTCACTCAATCAAATTCGTAGTCCGGCTTCTAACGGAGTCCTTTTGCATCCGACAAGGATATCATAGCGCGCTATACAAAAAATCCAAATTTTGGTTAGCTCTTCGTAAAGGAAGTAGCTCGACTCGTATCCAAACGAATCATATAAGCCGATAAGCACTTCGCAGATTCTAGAACGGTACGAGTCATGTCGAAATCGCAAACAAGCAAAACGAAAGCCGATTTGTCATCGCACAGCTTCAGTCCGAAAGTAGACCTAGGTCTTGCCCTAAACCCGGCCTTGCTGGTATCTAAGACATCTCATAGGCATAAGTATCCAGAATACGAGATCCCAAAATTTGCCTCTTATCGCTTACAAACCTAATGTTCGCTACAAAGTGACCTACGGACCTAGCGACAAAAAAAAAAGAGATCGAATGCGAAGTGACTACCCGTATTCAAACCCTCTACACTTGACGAAAGTATAAATCAAAACGCATAGTTCATAAAAACATTTATAACACGGCCGATCCCAAAAAACACAAAGTCACGCGACCTCCTAAGGGTCGCAACACATACATACAAACGGCCACACTTGGCCTATCACAAATTATAATCAAATGCATAACAGTCGGTTAGAGATATTCCGAACGAAGAGTCGGGCTGGTCGACCTCTTCACCCCCGTCGCCTGCATTTGAACCCTCGCCTACATCCGCCGTATCTTCCGAGACCTGGATAGGATTCCACAGTTCTCGAATTCTCCCTTCGATCGGAGGAACAAAGGATTCGGCGTTGGCACATATTCTCATCGAGCCATCCATCGTGGCAAGTTCGCCGGAAAGAGAGAAGTCCTCACGCTGCATCTTGTTAAGAGTACCAACCGAACCACGGCACTCACGAAAATCACCTACAAAGTCCTGAGCCTCTTTGTACGCCTCAAACTCGGTAGAAAAAATTTTGGCCCTTCGGTTCAGCTCGGCGGCAGCTCTTCTCCGTCCGCTCCTTTCCGCACGAACGAGGGCTCGAGCCTGGACCTTGGCTTGCCGGCGATTTTGCTCCTCCACCTCCAACCGATACTTAGCAAATTCCCTTTCCGTTTCCTCCGCTTTGAAACGGGCCAGTCGGGCAGTGCGGAAACTCCCATCGATCGATGCATTCAAAAACAAACCTCGTTGACCAAGCGAGCACCCTCCGCAGTCACTTTGTCCCTCTCCTCGTTGTCCAAAGACTCGTCACGGGAAAACGCCGGAGGGAGTTCATCAAAGAAGTCACCCGGGGGAGGAACATCCTGATTCTCTGAGGTAAAGCCAGGATCGTATCTCGGCGGCGCGCCATCTCCCGACGAAGTCTCGAAAGCGATCCCTTTATCCTTACGAGGTCTCCGCCTCTGCCTTAAAGGGGCAAAAACGTAGGATCTATCATTGACGCAGGGCCGCGTACCACCTCGCGATCGGTGAAGCGCGACCGCCCCTCGAATCCGGTCGAGAGTGAAGGAGTTCCAGGAACAAGGCCTCGACCTAAAAATGTCCCTCTTGACCGAAAGATCGGAAGGAACATGCGCGAGACACCTGTTCTCTAAAAAAAAAAAAACAAACGCACGTTCAGTACTCGCCTTTCGGATTCTAAGAGAGGGGATGCGACAATCTTACCTCGCTGGTACAACCAGTCCGTCGGGAATAGGTGGAAAAACCTTCCTCGACAGACTCTCCGTCTATCCTCACAAAAAGAAACGATCAACATGATCCTTGGCGTGCGAGGTGACTCCATTGATTACCGAAAAATTGGTCCTCGCCTTCATGGAGTATACTCCATTGATTCTCGTCGCCTTGGAGTTCCATAACCCTTCGAAATCGGCGGGGCTAAGGTCTATCCCTAACTCGTAACTCAAAATCGCAACGCCAAGCCAGCTCTCCAGAGCTGACACGTTCAGCTGGCTGATTGCGATTCCGAAACGGTCGAGGGCCTGAACGATGACCCCAGGGATTGGGAACCACAGTCAGCATTGCGTCAAGAACGCCTTGTAACAAGTAAAGTAACCTTCCGGAGGATGCTCCGAACTCTCATTCCCACGGGGAATGCGAAATACGACTCCCTTCGGAACCTCATAAAACTCTCGAAGACTTCCGAGATATTCAGGGGATACTTCGCTCGGTGAGTCAATTCCCTTACGCGCCCTCAGAGGTCACCGGGTAATCGGGATCACGGGAAGGGGAGCATCAGAACCAAAGACAGCGTCGCAGTACGCGTTCCTGTTGATCTCTGAAACCTCGGGCTTCGGAATTTCTTCCTCGGCATGAAGACTATCCGAGGACGAGTGAGGCTGCCTCCTCGAGGATTTTGATCTTGAAGCCATTCTTTTCTTAAAAGTAGAGAGAGAATTTGCAAGAGAGAGATTTACTTGAGATTCTTGGGTGAAGTAAGAATGGTAAAAGATTCACAAGTCTTTATAGGCAAAGATTTTACTATTCACCCCGACCTTCGACACGATTTCGTCTCCATACTTTCCTCACGAACCATACCGCAAGCTAGGACCTACAAACCCTACAGCTCCTAGCTAGCTGGGGGGCTAACTGTTGGGGTCAAAATCGGTCAAGACGAAATCGATGTCCGAAAGTCTCGGAAAAACATGAAAAATGTTAGAGCAACCTCGAGAGACTAATTGTTAATCGAGAAACCTCAGGAAAATATTAAGTTCGAGATTAATCGTCTCGAAATCAACTGCTAGAAACATTTTCTACAAAAGAAAAAACCTACGGAAAACTAAAAACGCAAAAAACACGCACACGCCGAAGGAACCGAGCAGCCAACTCCGGACGTGGCCGTGGCCGCCGGGCGGCTAGCCCCATGCTGGCCGTGGCCGCCGGCGGCTAGCGCCCGTGCTGGCCGTGGCCGCCGGGCGGCTAGCCCCGTGCTGGCCGTGGCCGCCGGCGGCTAGCGCCCGTGCTGGCCGTGGCCGCCGGGCGGCTAGCCCCGTGCTGGCCGTGGCCGCCGCCGGCTAGCGCCCATGCTGGCCGTGGCCGCCGGGCGGCTAGCCCCGTGCTGGCCGTGGCCGCCGGCGGCTAGCGCCCGTGCGGGCCGTGTTTTGCGACTTTCCGAGATCCCGCAAACAAAACTCCTTTCCCTGCTCCAAGATTCCAAAGAACCCGTAAGACGTCAACGGACAGGAAGACTTCGTATAAAACGGTGATGGTTATCTTAAAACACCATGTGCCTCAGCAATGGATCGAAGATCTTCCGAAAGACTCGACATCCAAGTAGGAGCATTCTTTCAAAGAAAATCGTAGAAAACAGCGGAATACCGGAAGACGGCCCGAAAGGGACTAAACCCGATCGAACAACCCGTTTACGATTTTCTAAAAATAGATACGACGGTTTACAATTATCTTCGCATGACAAGATAAATGTTAAACTTCCGAAAAGATAAATGTCAACTTTCCGAAAAGATAAATGTCAACTTTCCCGATAAACGCAAAAGCCGACGAAAATGGAAAAAGTCCAGCCCGCGGCGGACTCAGCCCATCAAGGATAGACCGTCATATGGGAGTATATAAGCAAAGCTAGGAGCAGAGGAAGGGGGATCCGAAATCAGAAGAAAGAAACCATTCCAGAGCAACTTAGAACTTAGTCGTTTATTTCCTTTTTTAGCGAGCTGCGACTCAACTAGGTTAGATCTAGGTTTCGAGACTAGCGACGATCGACAGCTCTTGCGGCCGAGATCTCGACCTGTTGTCCAACGCTCTCCGCAGATTCGGAAATAAGATTCTTTCTTTTTGCTCTCTTTATTTTACGCATTTATTCCAAAACTAGACTCGTATTAACTTTGTCGTGTGTGGCCCAGCAGATAGCCGGGATCCTCGGGGAAAACTAGGTCAACTTAGTTTTCCTACGTTTTAACTTAACTAAAATCGACAGTGCGAATTTCGGTTCCCACATTCGGACATATGCTATTATCTTCATGATTCTTATCAAACCAGGATGAACCAATATGTAAGAAGCTTGATTGGGAACCACTAATCAGTGGAGAATAACCAGGAAGCTGAATAAATCTCATAGGAGTTGTGAGGAAGAAGATAACCCACTTTCTATCCAGGTGATTCCAGATTAGCCTGTTCTGACATATGGCAATGTCTTCATGATTCTTATCAAACCAGGATGAACGACGATCTAAGAAGCTTTATTTGGAACCACTAATCAGTGGAGAATAACCAGGAAGTTGAATAAATCACATAAGTGTTGTGAGCAAGAAGATATCCCACCTTCTATCCAGATGATTCCAAATTAGCATGTTCGGACATATGCCATTATCTTCACGATTCTTATCAAACCAGGATGAACAAATATGTAAGAAGCTTGATTGGTAACCACTAATCAGTGGAGAATAACTAGGAACTTGAATAAATCTCATAGGGGTTGTGAGTAAGAAAATATCCCACCTTCTATCCCGATGATTCCAGATTAGCCTGTTCGGACATATGCCATTATCTTCATGATTTTATCAAACTAGGATGAACCAATACGTAAGAAGCTTGATTGGGAACTACTAATCAGTGGAGAATAACCAGGAAGTTGAATAAATCTCATAGGAGTTGTGAGTAAGAAGATATCCCACCTTCTGTCCAGATGATTCCAGATTAGCCTGTTCGGACATATGCCATTATCTTCATGATTCTTATCAAACCAGGATGAACCAATATGTAAGAAGCTTGATTGGGAACCACTAATCAGTGGAGAATAACCAGGAAATTGAATAAATCTCATAGGAGTTGTGAGTAAGAAGATATCCCACTTTCTATCCTGGTGATTCCAGATTAGCCTGTTCGGACATATGGCAATATCTTCATGATTCTTATCAAACCAGGATGAAACACGATGTAAGAAACTTGATTGGGATCCACTAATAAGTGGAGAATAACCAAGAAGTTGAATAAATCTCATAGATGTTGTGAGTAAGAAGATATCTCCCTTTCTATCCAGGTGATTCCAGATGAGCCTTTTCGGACATATGGCAATATCTTCTTGATTCTTATCAAACCAGGATGAACCACGATCTAAGAAGCTTTATTTGGAACCACTAATCAGTGGAGAATAACCAGGAAGTTGAATAAATCTCATAAGTGTTGTGAGCAAGAAGATATCCCACCTTCTATCCAGATGATGCCAAATTAGCCTGTTCGGACATATGCTATTATCTTCATGATTCTTATCAAACCAGGATGAACCAATATGTAAGAAGCTTGATTGGGAACCACTAATCAGTGGAGAATAACCAGGAAGTTGAGTAAATCTCATAGGAGTTGTGAGGAAGAAGATAACCCACTTTCTATCCAGGTGATTCCAGATTAGCCTGTTTGGACATATGGCAATGTCTTCATGATTCTTATCAAACCAGGATGAACGACGATCTAAGAAGCTTTATTTGGAACCACTAATCAGTGGAGAATAACCAGGAAGTTGAATAAATCACATAAGTGTTGTGAGTAAGAAGATATCCCACCTTCTATCCAGATGATTCCAAATTAGCATGTTCGAACATATGCCATTATCTTCACGATTCTTATCAAACCAGGATGAACAAATATGTAAGAAGCTTGATTGGGAACCACTAATCAGTGGAGAATAACCAGGAACTTGAATAAATCTCATAGGAGTTGTGAGTAAGAAAATATCCCACCTTCTATCCCGATGATTCCAGATTAGCCTGTTCGGACATATGTCATTATCTTCATGATTCTTATCAAACCAGGATGAACCAATATGTAAGAAGCTTGATTGGGAACCACTAATCAGTGGAGAATAACCAGGAAATTAAATAAATTTCATAGGAGTTGTGAGTAAGAAGGTATCCCACTTTCTATCCAGGTGATTTCGGATTAGCCTGTTCGGACATATGCCATTATCTTCATGATTTTATCAAACCAGGATGAACCAATATGTAAGAAGCTTGATTGGGAACCACTAATCAGTGGAGAATAACCAGGAAGTTGAATAAATCTCATAGGAGTTGTGAGTAAGAAGATATCCCACTTTCTATCCTAGTGATTCCAGATTAGCCTGTTCGGACATATGCCATTATCTTCATGATTTTATCAAACCAGGATGAACCAATATGTAAGAAGCTTGATTGGGAACCACTAATCAGTGGAGAATAACCAGGAAGTTGAATAAATCTCATAGGAGTTGTGAGTAAGAAGATATCCCACTTTCTATCCTAGTGATTCCAGATTAGCCTGTTCGGACATATGGCAATATCTTCATGATTCTTATCAAACCAGGATGAAACACGATCTAATAAGCTTTATTTGGAACCACTAATCAGTTGAGAATAACCAGGAAGTTGAATAAATCTCATAGGAGTTGTGAGTAAGAAGATATCCCACTTTCTATCCAAATGATTCCAGATTAGCCTGTTCGGACATATGCCATTATCATCATGATTTTATCAAAATAGGATGAACCAATACGTAAGAAGCTTGATTGGGAACCACTAATCAGTGGAGAATAACCAGGAAGTTGAATAAATCTCATAGGAGTTGTGAGTAAGAAGATATCCCACCTTTTGTCCAGATGATTCCAGATTAGCCTGTTCGGACATATGCCATTATCTTCATGATTCTTATCAAACCAGGATGAACCAATATGTAAGAAGCTTGATTGGGAACCACTAATCAGTGGAGAATAACCAGGAAATTGAATAAATCTCATAGGAGTTGTGAGTATGAAAATATCCCACTTTCTATCCTGGTGATTCTAGATTAGCCTGTTCGGACATATGGCAATATCTTCATGATTCTTATCAAACCAGGATGAAACACGATGTAAGAAACTTGATTGGGAACCACTAATAAGTGGAGAATAACCAAGAAGTTGAATAAATCTCAAAGGAGTTGTGAGTAAGAAGATATCTCACTTTCTATCCAGGTGATTCCAGATTAGCCTTTTCGGACATATGGCAATATCTTCTTGATTCTTATCAAACCAGGATGAACCACTATCTAAGAAGCTTTATTTGGAACCACTAATCAGTGGAGAATAACCAGGAAGTTGAATAAATCACATAAGTGTTGTGAGCAAGAAGATATCCCACCTTCTATCCAGATGATTCCAAATTAGCATGTTCGGACATATGCCATTATCTTCACGATTCTTATCAAACCAGGATGAACAAATATGTAAGAAGCTTGATTGGGAACCACTAATCAGTGGAGAATAACCAGGAACTTGAATAAATCTCATAGGATTGTGAGTAAGAAAATATCCCACCTTCTATCCCGATGATTCCAGATTAGCCTGTTCGAACATATGCCATTATCTTCATGATTCTTATCAAACCAGGATGAACCAATATGTAAGAAGCTTGATTGGGAACCACTAATCAGTGGAGAATAACCAGGAAATTAAATAAATTTCATAGGAGTTGTGAGTAAGAAGATATCCCACTTTCGATCCAGGTGATTTCAGATTAGCCTGTTCGGACATATGCCATTATCTTCATGATTTTATCAAACCAGGATGAACCAATATGTAAAAAGCTTGATTGGGAAACACTAATCAGTGGAGAATAACTAGGAAGTTGAATAAATTTCATAGGAGCTGTGAGTAAGAAGATATCCCACTTTCTATCCAGATTATTCCAGATTAGCATGTTCGGACATATGCCATTATCTTCATGATTTTATCTAACCAGGATGAACCCATATGTAAGAAGCTTGATTGGGAACCACTAATCAGTGGAGAATAACCAGGAAGTTGAATAAATCTCATAGGAGTTGTGAGTAAGAAGATATCCCTCCTTCTATCCAGATGATTCCAGATTAGCCTGTTCGGACATATGCCATTATCTTCATGATTCTTATCAAACCAGGATGAACCAATATGTAAGAAGCTTGATTGGGAACCACTAATCAGTGGAGAATAACAAGGAAATCGAATAAATCTCATAGGAGTTGTGAGTAAGAAGATATCCCACTTTCTATCCAGGTGATTCCAGATTAGCATGTTCGGACATGTGGCAATATCTTCATGATTCTTATCAAACCAGGATGAACCACGATCTAAGAAGCTTTATTTGGAACCACTAATCAGTGGAGAATAACCAGGAAGTTGAATAAATCTCATAAGTGTTGTGAGCAAAAAGATATCCCACCTTCTATCCAGATGATTCCAGATTAGCCTGTTCGGACATATGCCATTATCTTCATGATTCTTATCAAACAAGGATGAACCAATATGTAAGAAGCTTGATTGGGAACCACTAATAAGTGGATAATAACCAGGAAGTTGAATAAATCTCATAGGAGTTGTGAGGAAGAAGATATCCCACTTTCTATCCAGGTGATTCCAGATTGGCTTGTTCGGACATATCTTCATGATTCTTATCAAACCAGGATGAAACACGATCTAAGAAGCTTTATTTGGAACCAGGAAGTTGAATAAATCTCATAGGAGTTGTGAGTAAGAAGATATCCCACTTTCTATCCTAGTGATTCCAGATTAGCCTGTTCGGACATATGGCAATATCTTCATGATTCTTATCAAACCAGGATGAAACACGATCTAAGAAGCTTTATTTGGAACCACTAATCAGTGGAGAATAACCAGGAAGTTGAATAAATCTCATAGGAGTTGTGAGTAAGAAGATATCCCACTTTCTATCCAAATGATTCCAGATTAGCCTGTTCGGACATATGCCATTATCTTCATGATTTTATCAAACTAGGATGAACCAATACGTAAGAAGCTTGATTGGGAACCACTAATCAGTGGAGAATAACCAGGAAGTTGAATAAATCTCATAGGAGTTGTGAGTAAGAAGATATCCCACCTTTTGTCCAGATGATTCCAGATTAGCCTGTTCGGACATATGCCATTATCTTCATGATTCTTATCAAACCAGGATGAACCAATATGTAAGAAGCTTGATTGGGAACCACTAATCAGTGGAGAATAACCAGGAAATTGAATAAATCTCATAGGAGTTGTGAGTATGAAGATATCCCACTTTCTATCCTGGTGATTCCAGATTAGCCTGTTCGGACATATGGCAATATCTTCATGATTCTTATCAAACCAGGATGAAACACGATGTAAGAAACTTGATTGGGAACCACTAATAAGTGGAGAATAACCAAGAAGTTGAATAAATCTCATAGGAGTTGTGAGTAAGAAGATATCTCACTTTCTATCCAGGTGATTCCAGATTAGCCTTTTCGGACATATGGCAATATCTTCTTGATTCTTATCAAACCAGGATGAACAACGATCTAAGAAGCTTTATTTGGAACCACTAATCAGTGGAGAATAACCAGAAAGTTGAATAAATCACATAAGTGTTGTGAGCAAGAAGATATCCCACCTTCTATCCAGATGATTCCAAATTAGCATGTTCGGACATATGCCATTATCTTCACGATTCTTATCAAACCAGGATGAACAAATATGTAAGAAGCTTGATTGGGAACCACTAATCAGTGGAGAATAACTAGGAACTTGAATAAATCTCATAGGATTGTGAGTAAGAAAATATCCCACCTTCTATCCCGATGATTCCAGATTAGCCTGTTCGGACATATGCCATTATCTTCATGATTCTTATCAAACCAGGATGAACCAATATGTAAGAAGCTTGATTGGGAACCACTAATCAGTGGAGAATAACCAGGAAATTAAATAAATTTCATAGGAGTTGTGAGTAAGAAGATATCCCACTTTCGATCCAGGTGATTTCAGATTAGCCTGTTCGGACATATGCCATTATCTTCATGATTTTATCAAACCACGATGAACCAATATGTAAGAAGCTTGATTGGGAAACACTAATCAGTGGAGAATAACCAGGAAGTTGAATAAATTTCATAGGAGCTGTGAGTAAGAAGATATCCCACTTTCTATCCAGATTATTCCAGATTAGCATGTTCGGACATATGCCATTATCTTCATGATTTTATCAAACCAGGATGAACCCATATGTAAGAAGCTTGATTGGGAACCACTAATCAGTGGAGAATAACCAGGAAGTTGAATAAATCTCATAGGAGTTGTGAGTAAGAAGATATCCCTCCTTCTATCCAGATGATTCCAGATTAGCCTGTTCGGACATATGCCATTATCTTCATGATTCTTATCAAACCAGGATGAACCAATATGTAAGAAGCTTGATTGGGAACCACTAATCAGTGGAGAATAACAAGGAAATCGAATAAATCTCATAGGAGTTGTGAGTAAGAAGATATCCCACTTTCTATCCAGGTGATTCCAGATTAGCATGTTCGGACATATGGCAATATCTTCATGATTCTTATCAAACCAGGGTGAACCACGATCTAAGAAGCTTTATTTGGAACCACTAATCAGTGGAGAATAACCAGGAAGTTGAATAAATCTCATAAGTGTTGTGAGCAAAAAGATATCCCACCTTCTATCCAGATGATTCCAGATTAGCCTGTTCGGACATATGCCATTATCTTCATGATTCTTATCAAACCAGGATGAACCAATATGTAAGAAGCTTGATTGGGAACCACTAATAAGTGGATAATAACCAGGGAGTTGAATAAATCTCATAGGAGTTGTGAGGAAGAAGATATCCCACTTTCTATCCAGGTGATTCCAGATTGGCTTGTTCCGACATATCTTCATGATTCTTATCAAACCAGGATGAAACACGATCTAAGAAGCTTTATTTGGAACCAGGAAGTTGAATAAATCTCATAGGAGTTGTGAGTAAGAAGATATCCCACTTTCAATCCAGATGATTCCAAATTAGCCTGTTCAGACATATGTCATTATCTTCATGATTCTTATAAACCAGGATGAACCAAGATCTAAGAAGCTTTATTTGGAACCACTGTTCAGTGGAGAATAACCAGGAAGTTAAATAAATCCATAGGAGTTGTGAGTAAGAAGATATCCCACTTTCTATCCTGGTGATTCCAGATTAGCCTGTTCGGACATATGCCATTATCTTCATGATTTTATCAAACTAGGATGAACCAATATGTAAGAAGCTTGATTGGGAACCACTAATCAGTGGAGAATAACCAGGAAGTTGAATAAATGTCATAGGAGTCGTGAATAAGAAGATATCCCACCTTCTATCCAGATGATTCCAGATTAGCCTGTTCGGACATATGCCATTATCTTCATGATTCTTATCAAACCAGGATGAACCAATATGTAATAAGCTTGATTGGGAACCACTAATCAGTGGAGAATAACCAGGAAATTGAATAAATCTCATAGGAGTTGTGAGTAAGAATATATCCCACTTTCTATCCTGGTGATTCCAGATTAGCCTGTTCGGACATATGGCAATATCTTCATGATTCTTATCAAACCAGGATGAAACATGATGTAAGAAACTTGATTGGGAACCACTAATCAGTGGAGAATAACCAGGAATTTAAATAAATCTCATAGGAGTTGTGAGTAAGAAGATATCCCACTTTCTATCCTGGTGATTCCAGATTAGCATGTTTGGACATATGGCAATATCTTCATGATTCTTATCAAACCAGGATGAAACACGATGTAAGAAACTTGATTGGGAACCACTAATAAGTGGAGAATAACCAAGAAGTTGAATAAATCTCATAGGAGTTGTGAGTAAGAAGATATCTCACTTTCTATCCAGGTGATTCCAGATAAGCCTTTTCGGACATATGGCAATATCTTCTTGATTCTTATCAAAACAGGATGAACCACGATCTAAGAAGCTTTATTTCGAACCACTAATCAGTGGAGAATAACCAGGAAGTTGAATAAATCTCATAAGTGTTGTGAGCAAGAAGATATCCCACCTTCTATCCAGATGATGCCAAATTAGCCTGTTCGGACATATGCTATTATCTTCATGATTCTTATCAAACCAGGATGAACCAATATGTAAGAAGCTTGATTGGGAACCACTAATTAGTGGAGAATAACCAGGAAGCTGAATAAATCTCATAGGAGTTGTGAGGAAGAAGATAACCCACTTTCTATTCAGGTGATTCCAGATTAGCCTGTTCGGACATATGGCAATGTCTTCATGATTCTTATCAAACCAGGATGAACGACGATCTAAGAAGCTTTATTTGGAACCACTAAACAGTGGAGAATAACCAGGAAGTTGAATAAATCACATAAGTGTTGTGAGCAAGAAGATATCCCACCTTCTATCCAGATGATTCCAAATTAGCATGTTCGGACATATGCCATTATCTTCACGATTCTTATCAAACCAGGATGAACAAATATGTAAGAAGCTTGATTGGGAACCACTAATCAGTGGAAAATAACCAGGAACTTGAATAAATCTCATAGGAGTTGTGAGTAAGAAAATATCCCACCTTCTATCCCGATGATTCCAGATTAGCCTGTTCGGACATATGCCATTATCTTCATGATTCTTATTAAACCAGGATGAACCAATATGTAAGAAGCTTTATTGGGAACCACTAATCAGTGGAGAATAACCAGGAAATTAAATAAATTTCATAGGAGTTGTGAGTAAAAGATATCCCACTTTCTATCCAGGTGATTTCAGATTAGCCTGTTCGGACATATACCATTATCTTCATGATTTTATCAAACCAGGATGAACCAATATGTAAGAAGCTTGATTGGGAACCACTAATCAGTGGAGAATAACCAGGAAGTTGAATAAATCTCATAAGAGTTGTGAGTAAGAAGATATCCCACTTTCTATCCAGATAATTCCAGATTAGCCTGTTCGGACATATGCCATTATCTTCATGATTTTATCAAACTAGGATGAACCAATATGTAAGAAGCTTGATTGGGAACCACTAATCAGTGGAGAATAACCAGGAAGTTGAATAAATCTCATAGGAGTTGTGAGTAAGAAGATATCCCACCTTCTATCCAGATGATTCCAGATTAGCCTGTTCGGACATCTGGCAACATCTTTTTGATTCTTATCAAACCAGGATGAAACACGATGTAAGAAACTTGATTGGGAACCACTAATCAGTGGAGAATAAGCAGGAATTTGAATAAATCTCATAGGAGTTGTGAGTAAGAAGATATCCCACTTTCTATCCAGGTGATTCCAGATTAGCATGTTCGGACATATGGCAATATCTTCATGATTCTTATCAAACCAGGATGAACCACGATCTATGAAGATTTATTTGGAACCACTAATCAGTGGAAAATAACCAGGAAGTTGAATAAATCTCATAAGTGTTGTGAGCAAGAAGATATCCCACCTTCTATCCAGATGATTCCAGATTAGCCTGTTCGGACATATGCTATTATCTTCATGATTCTTATCAAACCAGGAACCAATATGTAAGAAGCTTGATTGGGAACCACTAATCAGTGGAGAATAACCAGGAAGTTGAATAAATCTCATAGGAGTTGTGAGGAAGAAGATATCCCACTTTCTATCCAGGTGATTCCAGATTAGCCTGTTCCGACATATGGCAATATCTTCATGATTCTTATCAAACCAGGATGAACCACGATCTAAGAAGCTTTATTAGGAACCACTAATCAGTGGAGAATAACCAGGAAGTTGAATAAATCTCATAAGTGTTGTGAGCAAGAAGATATCCCACCTTCTATCCAGATGATGCCAGATTAGCCTGTTCGGACATATGCTATTATCTTCATGATTCTTATCAAACCAGGATGAACCAATATGTAAGAAGCTTGATTGGGAACCACTAATTAGTGGAGAATAACCAGGAAGCTGAATAAATATCATAGGAGTTGAGAGGAAGAAGATAACCCACTTTCTATCCAGGTGATTCCAGATTAGCCTGTTCGGACATATGGCAATGTCTTCATGATTCTTATCAAACCAGGATGAACGACGATCTAAGATGCTTTATTTGGAACCACTAATCAGTGGAGAATAACCAGGAAGTTGAATAAATCACATAAGTGTTGTGAGCAAGAAGATATCCCACCTTCTATCCAGATGATTCCATATTAGCATGTTCGGACATATGCCATTATCTTCACGATTCTTATCAAACCAGGATGAACAAATATGTAAGAAGCTTGATTGGGAACCACTAATCAGTGGAAAATAACCAGGAACTTGAATAAATCTCATAGGAGTTGTGAGTAAGAAAATATCCCACCTTCTATCCCGATGATTCCAGATTAGCCTGTTCGGATATATGCCATTATCTTCATGATTCTTATTAAACCAGGATGAACCAATATGTAAGAAGCTTTATTGGGAACCACTAATCAGTGGAGAATAACCAGGAAATTAAATAAATTTCATAGGAGTTGTGAGTAAAAGATATCCCACTTTCTATCCAGGTGATTTCAGATTAGCCTGTTCGGACATATACCATTATCTTCATGATTTTATCAAACCAGGATGAACCAATATGTAAGAAGCTTGATTGGGAACCACTAATCAGTGGAGAATAACCAGGAAGTTGAATAAATCTCATAAGAGTTGTGAGTAAGAAGATATCCCACTTTCTATCCAGATAATTCCAGATTAGCCTGTTCGGACATATGCCATTATCTTCATGATTTTATCAAACTAGGATGAACCAATATGTAAGAAGCTTGATTGGGAACCACTAATCAGTGGAGAATAACCAGGAAGTTGAATAAATCTCATAGGAGTTGTGAGTAAGAAGATATCCCACCTTCTATCCAGATAATTCCAGATTAGCCTGTTCGGACATCTGGCAATATCTTCTTGATTCTTATCAAACCAGGATGAAACACGATGTAAGAAACTTGATTGGGAACCACTAATCAGTGGAGAATAACCAGGAATTTGAATAAATCTCATAGGAGTTGTGAGTAAGAAGATATCCCACTTTCTATCCAGGTGATTCCAGATTAGCATGTTCGGACATATGGCAATATCTTCATGATTCTTATCAAACCAGGATGAACCACGATCTATGAAGCTTTATTTGGAACCACTAATCAGTGGAAAATAACCAGGAAGTTGAATAAATCTCATAAGTGTTGTGAGCAAGAAGATATCCCACCTTCTATCCAGATGATTCCAGATTAGCCTGTTCGGACATATGCTATTATCTTCATGATTCTTATCAAGCCAGGAACCAATATGTAAGAAGCTTGATTGGGAACCACTAATCAGTGGAGAATAACCAGGAAGTTGAATAAATCTCATAGGAGTTGTGAGGAAGAAGATATCCCACTTTCTATCCAGGTGATTCCAGATTAGCCTGTTCCGACATATGGCAATATCTTCATGATTCTTATCAAACCAGGATGAACCACGATCTAAGAAGCTTTATTTGGAACCACTAATCAGTGGAGAATAACCAGGAAGTTGAATAAATCTCATAGGAGTTGTGAGTAAGAAGATATCCGCCTTTCTATCCAAATGATTCCAGATTAGCCTGTTCGGACATATGCCATTATCTTCATGATTTTATCAAACTAGGATGAACCAATACGTAAGAAGCTTGATTGGGAACCACTAATCAGTGGAGAATAACCAGGAAGTTGAATAAATCTCATAGGAGTTGTGAGTAAGAAGATATCCCATCTTCTGTCCAGATGATTCCAGATTAGCCTGTTCGGACATATGCCATTATCTTCATGATTCTTATCAAACCAGGATGAACCAATATTAGGGGTGGGCATATAATCCGGACCCGATAACCCGAACCGAACCCACACCGATAAAACCGGGTCGGATCGGGTTCGGATCTTGTCAAAAAACCGATTGGGGCTGAATTTTTGATATAATGGGGTTTGGACCGGTTCGGGTTAAAACCCGGGATCCATTCGGGTTTTGAGTATACCCGACCAAATAACCCTAAGACACTACTTTCCCCATTTTCCCTCTTTCGATTATGGATTTGATATCCAAAATATTCTAAAGATCTCAACTTTCTCTCTCGAAAAATCTTGTTCTCCCTAAATCCCGATACCCGAAATCGTTTCATTAATCCAATCCTCTTCGAATCTACTTTCTGCAAGTCGTGAACCCTAGAATATCGTTTCTTATATAAGCCTATGAGATGGAGAAAGAAGTCGATCAAACAAGTATTCATCTCGTACCTCAATAGCACTCGCAGAGGTAGGTTTCTTGCTTCTTTGCACTTCAATTAGTTAGTATTAACTTCTTTTGTTTCGGTTTCGTAAGTGGCTTTGTATTTCAAGCATATCGGTTTTCTCTTTTAAATTGTCAGACAAGAACAGACATAATTATCTTATGTATGTTCTGTTTTTGTCCATGGCAATTATCAAGTGTTTTGTTTTTGATCAACTTGACAATTATCAACTGTTTTGCTCGTAACGATTACATACGGCCTTAAGGCTGTTCTGTTTTTGTTCGTTGTTTGAATGAGGCTCTTTGATAATTGTCAACTCTTTTTTGTATATGATGGTTCTGTTTTAGAAAGTTTCAACCGTTCATTACAGATTGTCTTATGGCTGTTCTGTTTTAGTTCGTGGTTTCAATTAGGCTCTTTGATAATTGTCAACTTATTTTTGTATATGTTTGTTCTGTTTTAGAAGCTTGCAACCGTTAATTATTTTTGGAATATGTTTGCTACTGTTCTTTAATTAAAATAGTTAGTCTTGTTAAGTGTTGTTCACGTCTATTGTTTGAGTGATGATTTATTTTTCTGTATTCGTATTGTGTCAGTGTTTCATGTCCTAATACTTGCTTCGGCTTTATTGCTTGTAGATGGATTCAGCTTCTTCTAAAACTCAACAAAACAATGGAGCAGACAAAGATTGTGAAGTTGATCATGTGGACTATCAAACCATTGATAGGTCTGGGAAGAGGAAGGAAGCGGACACAGAGTGTGGAGAGAGTTCTCGGGCAACTAAGGTGCCCAAAGTTGTTGTGCCGAGGTCTGGTGTGTGGAAACACTACACGAGAACAAAGGAGAGCCGTGACAAGTGCATTTGTCACTACTGCCAGAAGATTTTCTCATGTCAAACCAAATCAGGAACATCCAATCTCCAGAAGAACTTGTTAATCTGCAGAGAGTACAAAGCCCACGTAATCAGCCAAGGGAAGAATCAAACTAGGATCGATGATGAAGGCAATTTGAAATCCTCAAAGGTGTCCGAGGCGGTTTTCAGAGAAGCCTCAAATGAGTTACGGGTGTTATCTGAGTTGCCTCTTTCTTTCACAGAAAGTACAGGCTGGAAACACTTCTGCAACAAGGTAAAACATTGTATATCTTCATTGTTATTTCTTTTGTATATTTTTGAAACTAATGGTACTTGTTTTGCATTTCCATGAAGGTGAACCTGTACAAGCCCCACTCAAGAAGAAGTGCTACTAGAGATATTGTGCAGATGTTTGTGCAGAAGAAGGAGGCGCTGAAGAGATGGTTGTACACTAACCAGCAACGAGTTTCACTCACCACTGACATTTGGGTTTCTCAAGTTACAGGTAAGGGTTATTTTTAATATCTGAAAATCCTTCTACATTCAAAAACAATTTTTTTTTTAATTTCTGAAAGTCATTATAGGATTCTAAACATTTTTTTTTTATGGCAGGTGCAAGTTACATGGTTGTAACATCACACTTTGTTGACCCAACATGGCAGTTGAAGAAAATCATTCTCGGATTCAAAGTCGTCATGGATCATAAAGGTCAGACGATCTCTACTGTTCTTCTCGAGTGCCTTGCTGACTGGGGAATTGAGAAATTGTTCTCTATTACGGTAGACAATGCCACTGCTAATACCTCAGCTATTAGGAGATTCCATAGGCTGTTTAGTGAAGTGTTGCCTGATGCATTTGTTTTAGATGGAAACTTTCTGCATATGAGGTGCTGTGCTCACATTATCAATCTGATAGCTAAGGAGGGTCTAGGTGATTTAGGGAAAAACGTTTTGGCTATCCGGAATGCAGTCCAGTACGTGCGTTCTTCAACCAATAGGTTGAATTCATTTGAGCAGAAGGTCACCACTGGGAAGATGACACGAGGTAGCCTGCCCTTAGATGTTAAGACTAGGTGGAACTCTACCTTTCTCATGCTGTCTAGAGCTTTACAGTTTAGAGTAGCCTTTGATAAGATGGAAGCGGAGGACAGGTTGTATAACGACTACTTTTTAGAAGTAGAGAATGGCGTGAAGAGGCAAGGACCGCCTGATCTCATTGATTGGAATGCCGTGGAGAAGCTTAAGAGGTTTCTAGTGATATTCTACAACAGCACGTTGGTTGTCTCAGCTTCCTCGAAAGTCAACTCCTACAAATGCTACGGTGAGATAGTGACTATTGAGAGGAATCTCACAGCATTGGCGAACAACTTAGACCCGGATTTGAAGTTGAAAGCTGAAGATATGCTGAACAAGTTTCTGAGCGATGCCTGTTTCCATTTGAGCGATGCCTGTTTCCCGTTGAGAAGAACGACAGTTCCTCCTTGAGACCTCGCGGTCATATTCGGTTCGCGCCTAGGCAGATCTAGAAGCCGTCGATCGATACCCTACTGGTAAATCGATCGGCGCCGCGAAAGGTGTATCGCTTGATATCTCAAAAGGATATCGACCGACTCTTTTTCTGTGTCATCATGCGAAAGGTGTGGCCAGAGATCTAGATATTTTAACCAGTGATTCATTCACATATGTTAAGCGGCTGAGATCTATAGTATCATGCAAGCAACTTATTAAAGCATTTATAGAGATTATAATCTCCATTCCTGAATAGAAACCCTATGTCTAGCACTCTTTATCCCATTTAAACAACCCTTCATATTGTTAGTTAGAGCAACTACCTTGCTCATTTTAGGATTTGTTATTTTCATTTCTATCATATAAACCAACCTTGCCTAGGATTGATTAGTAGATTTTATTTAATTGGTTCCCTAGCTCCTCGTGATTCGATCCCTAAGTACTACAGCTGTACCTCTTATTTGAGAGAGTAAGCTCTACTGGGTAATTTGAGCACTATCAGACTTGCTTGCAATGCAGGTTTCATCTGTGGCTTCAGAACGTGCTTTTAGCACAAGTGGTAGAATCTTTGAGCCATATAGGAGCTGTCTAACTCACTACATGATAGAAGTGCTGATGTGTAGTGAGCAATGGATGAAAGCTGATATCAAGTGCTCTGAAAAAGTCCAAACTAATGAGCAGATTCTAGCTGAAGTTGAGATGCTAGATGAGCTTGAGAAAGGTATACCTATTCAGTCTTACTTCTTTTTCGGTTTGAAATGTCTGTCCACGTTTTAACTATACTTTTGTGTATCTTTGATGCTTTGCAGAGTTCGAGAATGTGAGCCTTGAAGACTGAAGCTGCTGACGATCTTTGGTCTTTGAGAAAGGTACACTTAACTTTCAGACTTAGTACTTTTAACATTTCACATGTTTGTCCACGTTTTAACTATGCCTTTGATGATCTTTGATGCTTTGCAGAGTTTGAGAAGGTGAGACTCGAAGACTGAAGCTGCTGAAGATCGTTTTGTTTCATTTCCATGTTGGTTTTTATTTTTTTTTACCATTTGAGATATGCATTCTCTGAGCTTTGACAATTGCGTTTAAGGTTTTGGTGTTGGTTTTTTTATCTTTGTTGCTTATGCACTACGTTGAATTTTAATAAAGGTTAAGAGATTATAACGGGTTTTATTAGTACTTTCTGGTATCATATAGGTATTTGGATACCCGAAACCCGGTTTAAAACCGAAACCCGAATATTAAACGGGTTCTACCGGGTTTAGGATGTGTTACCAAATCCGACCTGAACCCGACAAAACCCGAACCGACACCGAACCGAACTTTTACAATTCCCGAATGGGGCTGATTTTCCTAAACCCGAAAACCCGAAACCCGATTAGAACCGAACCGAAACCGATTGGTCACCCGATTGCCCACCCCTAATAAGAATCATGAAGATAATGGCATATGTCCGAGCAGGCTAATCTGGAATCATCTGGATAGAAGGTGGGATATCTTCTTGCTCACAACACTTATGTGATTTATTCAACTTCCTGGTTATTCTCCACTGATTAGTGGTTCCCAATCAAGTTTCTTACATGTTGGTTCATCCTGGTTTGATAAGAATCATGAAGATATTTCCATATGTCCGAACAGGCTAATCTGGAATCACCTGGATAGAAAGTGGGATATCTTCTTCCTCACAACTCCTATGAGATTTATTCAACTTCCTGGTTATTCTCCACTGATTAGTGGTTCCCAAACAAGCTTCTTACATCGTGGTTTATCCTGGTTTGATAAGAATCATGAAGATATTGCCATATGTCCGAACAGGCTTATCTGGAATCACCTGGATAGAAAGTGGGATATCTTCTTACTCACAACTCCTATGAGATTTATTCAACTTCCTGGTTATTCTCCACTGATTAGTGGTTCCCAATCAAGCTTCTTACATATTGGTTCATCCTGGTTTGATAAGAATCATGAAGATAATGTCATATGTCCGAACATGCTAATCTGGAATCATCTGGATAGAAGGTGGGATATCTTCTTACTCACAACTCCTATGAGATTTATTGAACTTTCGGGTTATTCTCCACTGATTATTGGTTCCCAATCAAGCTTCTTACATATTGGTTCATCCTGGTTTGATAAGAATCATGAAGATAATGGCATATGTCCGAACAGGCTAATCTGGAATCATCTGGATAGAAGGTGGGACATCTTCTTACTCACAACTCTTATGAGATTCATTCAACTTCGTGGTTATTCTCCACTGATTAGTGGTTCCCAATCAAGCTTCTTACATTGTGGTTCATCATGGTTTGATAAGAATCATGAAGATATTGCCATATGTCCGAACATGCTAATATGGAATCACCTGGATAGAAAGTGGGATATCTTCTTCCTCACAACTCCTATGAGATTTATTCAACTGCCTGGTTATTCTCCACTGATTAGTAGTTCCCAAACAAGCTTCTTACATCGTGGTTTATCCTGGTTTATAAGAATCATGAAGATATTGCCATATGTCCGAACAGGCTAATCTGGAATAACCTGGATAGAAAGTGGGATATCTTCTTACTCACAACTCCTATTAGATTTATTCAACTTCCAGGTTATTCTCCACTGATTAGTGGTTCCCAATCAAGCTTCTTACATAATGGTTCATCCTGGTTTGATAAGAATTGAATCATGAAGATAATGGCATATGTCCGAACATGCTAGTCTGGAATCATCTGGATAGAATGTGGGATATCTTCTTACTCACAACACTTATGAGATTTAATCAATTTCCTGGTTATTCTCCACTGATTAGTGGTTCCAAATAAATCTTCTTAGATCGTGGTTCATCCTGGTTTGATAAGAATCATGAAGATATTGTCATATGTCCGAACAGGCTAATCTGGAATCACCTGGATAGAAAGTGGGATAATGGTTATTTTCCACTGATTAGGGTTCCCAATCAAGCTTCTTACATATTGGTTCATCCTGGTTTGATAAGAATCATGCAGATAATGGCATATGTTCGAATAGGCTAATCTGGAATCATATGGATAGAAGGTGGAACATCTTCTTGCTCACAACACTTATGAGATTTATTCAACTTCCTGGTTATTCTCCACTGACTAGTGGTTAAAATAAAGCTTCTTAGATCGTGGTTCATCCTGGTTTGATAAGAATCATGAAGATATTGCCATATGTCCGAACAGGCTAATCTGGAATCATCTGGATAGAAGGTGGGATATCTTCTTACCCACAACTCCTATGAGATTTATTCAACTTCCTGGTTATTCTCCACTGATTAGTGGTTCCCAATCAAGCTTCTTACATATTGGTTCATCCTGGTTTGATAAGAATCATGAAGATAATGGCATATGTCCGAATAGGCTAATCTAGAATCATCTGGATAGAAGGTGGGATATCTTCTTACTCACAACACTTATGAGATTTATTCAACTTCCTGGTTATTCTCCACTGATTAGTGGTTCCAAATAAAGCTTCTTAGATCGTGGTTCATCCTGGTTTGATAAAAATCATGAAGATATTGCTATATCTCCGAACATGCTAATCTGGAATAACCTAGATAGAAAGTGGGATATCTTCTTACTCACAACTCATATGAGATTTATTCAACTTCCTGGTTATTCTCCACTGATTAGTGGTTCCCAATCAAGCTTCTTACATATTGGTTCATCCTGGTATGATAAGAATCATGAAGATAATGGCATATGTCCGAACAAGCTAATCTGGAATCATCTGGATAGAAGGTGGGATATCTTCTTACTCACAACTCCTATGAGATTTATTCAACTTCTTGGTTATTCTCCACTGATTAGTGGTTCCCAATCAAGCTTCTTACATTGTGGTTCATCATGGTTTGATAAGAATCATGAAGATATTGCCATATGTCCGAACAGGCTAATCTGGAATCACCTGGATAGAAAGTGGGATATCTTCTTCCTCACAACTCCAATGAGATTTATTCAACTGCCTGGTTATTCTCCACTGATTAGTGGTTCCCAAACAAGCTTCTTACATCGTGGTTTATCCTGGTTTATAAGAATCATGAAGATATTGCCATATGTCCGAACAGGCTAATCTGGAATCACCTGGATAGAAAGTGGGATATCTTCTTACTCACAACTCCTATTAGATTTATTTAACTTCCGGGTTATTCTCCACTGATTAGTGGTTCCCAATCAAGCTTCTTACATATCGGTTCATCCTGGTTTGATAAGAATCATGAAGATAATGACATATGTTCGAACATACTAGTCTGGAATCATCTGGATAGAAGGTGGGATGTCTTCTTACTCACAACACTTATGAGATTTATTCAAATTCCTGGTTATTCTCCACTGATTAGTGGTTCCAAATAAAGCTTCTTAGATCGTGGTTCATCCTGGTTTGATAAGAATCATGAAGATATTGTCATATGTCCGAACAGGCTAATCTGGAATCACCTGGATAGAAAGTGGGATATCTTCTTACTCACAACTCCTATGAGATTTATTCAACTTCCTGGTTATTCTCCACTGATTAGTGGTTCCCAAACAAGCTTCTTACATATTGGTTCATCCTGGTTTGATAAGAATCATGAAGATAATGGCATATGTCCGAACGGGCTAATCTGGAATAATGAGGATAGAAGGTGGGTTATCTTCTTACTCACAACACTTATGAGATTTATTCAACTTCATGGTTATTCTCCACTGATTAGTGGTTCCAAATAAATCTTCTTAGATCGTGGTTCACCTTGGTTTGATAAGAATCATGAATATATTGTCATATGTCCGAACAGGCTAATCTGGAATCATCTGGATAGAAAGTGGGATATCTTCTTACTCACAACTGGTATGAGATTTATTCTACTTCCTGGTTATTATCCACTGATTAGGGTTCCCAATCAAGCTTCTTACATATTGGTTCATCCTGGTTTGATAAGAATCATGAAGATAATGGCATATGTCCGAACATGCTAATCTGGAATCATCTGGATAGAAGGTGGGATATCTTCTTGCTCACAACGCTTATGAGATTTATTGAACTTCCTGGTTATTCTCCACTGATTAGTGGTTCAAATAAAGCTTCTTAGATCGTGGTTCACCTTGGTTTGATAAGAATCATGAATATATTGGCATATGTCCGAATAGGCTAATCTGGAATCATCTGGATAGAAGGTGGGATATCTTTTTCCTCACAACACTTATGAGATTTATTCAACTTCCTGGTTATTCTCCAATGATTAGTGGTTCAAATAAAGCATCTTAGATCGTGGTTCATCCTTGGTTGATAAGAATCATGAAGATATTGCCATATGTCCGAACAGGCTAATCTGGAATCACCTGGATAGAAAGTGGGATATCTTCTTCCTCACAACCCCTATGAGATTTATTCAACTTCCTGGTTATTCTCCACTGATTAGTGGTTCCCAATCAAGCTTCTTACATCGTGGTTCATCCTGATTTGATAAGAATCATGAAGATATTGCCATATGTCCGAGCAGGCTAATCTGGAATCACCTGGATAGAAAGTGGGATATCTTCTTACTCATAACTCCTATGAGATTTATTCAACTTCCTGGTTATTATCCACTGATTAGGGTTCCCAATCAAGTTTCTTACATATTGGTTCATCCTGGATTGATAAGAATCATGAAGATAATGGCATATGTCCGAACATGCTAATCTGGAATCATCTGGATAGAAGGTGGGATATCTTCTTGCTCACAACGCTTATGAGATTTATTGAACTTCCTGGTTATTCTCCACTGATTAGTGGTTCAAATAAAGCTTCTTAGATCGTGGTTCATCCTGGTTTGATAAGAATCATGAAGATATTGCCATATGTCCGAACAGGCTAATCTGGAATCACCTGGATAAAAAGTGGGATATCTTCTTCCTTACAACTCCTTTGAGATTTATTCAACTTCCTGGTTATTCTCTACTGATTAGTGGTTCCCAATCAAGCTTCTTACATTGTGGTTCATCCTGGTTTGATAAGAATCATGAAGATATTGCCATATGTCCGAACAAGCTAATCTGGAATCACCTGGATAGAAAGTGGGATATCTTCTTCCTCACAACTCCTATGAGATTTATTCAACTGCCTGGTTATTCTCCACTGATTAGTGGTTCCAAAACAAGCTTCTTACATCGTGGTTTATCCTGGTTTATAATAATCATGACGATATTGCCATATGTGCGAACATGCTAGTCTGGAATCACCTGGATAGAAAGTGGGATATCTTCTTACTTACAACTCCTATGAGATTTATTCAACCTCCTGGTTATTCTCCACTGATTAGTGGTTCCCAATCAAGCTTCTTAGATATTGGTTCATCCTGGTTTGATAAGAATCATGAAGATAATGCCATATGTCCGAACAGACTAATCTGGAATCATCTGGATAGAAGGTGGAATATCTTCTTACTCACAACTTCTATGAGATTTATCCAACTTCCGGGTTATTCTCCACTGATTAGTGGTTCCCAATCAAGCATCTTACATATTGGATCATCCTGGTTTGATAAGAATCATGAAGATAATGGCATATGTCCGAACAGGCTAGTCTGGAATCATCTGGATAGAATGTGGGATATCTTCTTACTCACAACACTTATGAGATTTATTCAACTTCCTGGTTATTATCCACTGATTAGTGGTTCCAAATAAAGCTTCTTAGATCGTGGTTCATCCTGGTTTGATAAGAATCATGAAGATATTGCCATATGTCCGAACATGCTAATCTGGAAGAAAGTGGGATATCTTCTTACTCACAACTCCTATGAGATTTATTCAACTTCCTGGTTATTCTTCACTGATTAGTGGTTCCCAATCAAGCTTCTTACATATTGGTTCATCCTGGTTTGATAAGAATCATGAAGATAATGGCATATGTCCGAACAGGCTAATCTGGAATCATCAGGATAGAAGGTGAGATATCTTCTTACTCACAACACTTATGAGATTTATTCAACTTAATGGTTATTCTCCACTGATTAGTGGTTCTAAATAAAGCTTCTTAGATCGTGGTTCACCTTGGTTTGATAAGAATCATGAATATATTGGCATATGTCCGAATAGGCTAATCAGGAATCATCTGGATAGAAGGTGGGATATCTTTTTCCTCACAACACTTATGAGATTTATTCAACTTCCTGGTTATTCTCCAATGATTAGTGGTTCAAATAAAGCATCTTAGATCGTGGTTCATCCTGGGTTGATAAGAATCATGAAGATATTGTCATATGTCCGAACAGACTAATCTGGAATCACCTGGATAGAAAGTGGGATATCTTCTTCCTCACAACCCCTATGAGATTTATTCAACTTCCTGGTTATTCTCCACTGATTATTGGTTCCCAATCAAGCTTCTTACATCGTGGTTCATCCTGATTTGATAAGAATCATGAAGATATTGCCATATGTCCGAGCAGGCTAATCTGGAATCACCTGAATAGAAAGTGGGATATCTTCTTACTCATAACTCCTATGAGATTTATTCAATTTCCTGGTTATTCTCCACTGATTAGTGGGTCCCAATCAAGCTTCTTACATATTGGTTCATCCTGGTTTGATAAGAATCATGAAGATAATGGCATATGTCCGAACAGGCTAATCTTGAATCATCTGGATAGAAGGTGGGATATCTTCTTGCTCACAACACTTATGAGATTTATTCAACTTCCTGGTTATTCTGCACTGATTAGTGGTTCCCAATCAAGCTTCTTACATGTTGGTTCATCCTGGTTTGATAAGAATCATGAAGATATTGCCATATGTCCGAACAGGCTAATCTGGAATCACCTGGATAGAAAGTGGGATATCTTCTTACTCACAAATCCTATGAGACTTTTTCAACTTCCTGGTTATTCTCCACTGATTAGTGGGTCCCAATCAAGCTTCTTACATATTGGTTCATCCTGGCTTGATAAGAATCATGAAGATAATGGCATATGTCCGAACAGGCTAATGTGGAATCATCTGGATAGAAGGTGGGATATCTTCTTGCTCACAACACTTATGAGATTTATTCAACTTCCTGGTTATTCTACACTGATTAGTGGTTCCCAATCAAGCTTCTTACATGTTGGTTCATCCTGGTTTGATAAGAATCATGAAGATATTGCCATATGGCCGAACAGGCTAATCTGGAATCACCTGGATAGAAAGTGGGATATCTTCTTCCTCACAACTCCTATGAGATTTATTCAACTTCCTGGTTATTCTCCACTGATTAGTGGTTCCCAATCAAGCTTCTTACATCGTGGTTCATCCTGATTTGATAAGAATCATGAAGATATTGCCATATGTCCGAGCAGGCTAATCTGGAATCACCTGGATAGAAAGTGGGATATCTTCTTACTCATAACTCCTATTAGATTTATTCAACTTCCTGGTTATTCTCCACTGATTAGTGGGTCCCAATCAAGCTTCTTACATATTGGTTCATCCTGGTTTGATAAGAATCATGAAGATAATGGCATATGTCTGAACAGGCTAATCCTGAATCATCTGGATAGAAGGTGGCATATCTTCCTGCTCACAACACTTATGAGATTTATTCAACTTCCTGGTTATTCTGCACTGATTAGTGGTTCCCAATCAAGCTTTTTACATGTTGGTTCATCCTGGTTTGATAAGAATCATGAAGATATTGCCATATGTCCGAACAGGCTAATCTGGAATCACCTGGATAGAAAGTGGGATATCTTCTTACTCACAAATCCTATGAGACTTTTTCAACTTCCTGGTTATTCTCCACTGATTAGTGGGTCCCAATCAAGCTTCTTACATATTGGTTCATCCTGGTTTGATAAGAATCATGAAGATAATGGCATATGTCCGAACAGGCTAATGTGGAATCATCTGGATAGAAGGTGGGATATCTTCTTGCTCACAACACTTATGAGATTTATTCAACTTCCTGGTTATTCTACACTGATTAGTGGTTCCCAATCAAGCTTCTTATATGTTGGTTCATCCTGGTTTGATAAGAATCATGAAGATATTGCCATATGTCCGAACAGGCTAATCTGGAATCACCTGGATAGAAAGTGGGATATCTTCTTCCTCACAACTCGTATGAGATTTATTCAACTTCCTGGTTATTCTCCGCTGATTAGTGGTTCCCAAACAAGCTTCTTACATATAGGTTCATCCTGGTTTGATAAGAATCATGAAGATAATGGCATATGTCCGAACAGGCTAATCTGGAATCATCTGGATAGAAGGTGGGATATCTTCTTACTCACAACTCCTATGAGATTTATTCAACTTCCGGGTTATTCTCCACTGATTAGTGGTTCCCAATCAAGCTTCTTACATATTGGTTCATCCTGGTTTGATAAGAATCATGAAGATAATGACATATGTCTGAACAGGCTAATCTGGAATCATCTGGATAGAAGGTGGGATATCTTCTTACTCAGAACACTTATAAGATTTATTCAACTTCCTGGTTATTCTCCACTGATTAGTGGTTCCAAATAAAGCTTCTTAGATCGTGGTTCATCCTGGTTTGATAAGAATCATGTAGATATTGCCATATGTCCGAACAGGCTAATCTGGAATCACCTGGATAGAAAGTGGGATATCTTCTTACTCACAACTCCTATGAGATTTATTCAACTTCCTGGCTATTCTCCACTGATTAGTGGTTCCCAATCAAGCTTCTTACATATTGGTTCATCCTGGTTTGATAAGAATCATGAAGATAATGTCATATGTCCGAACATGTTAATCTGGAATCATCAGGATAGAAGGTGGTATATCTTCTTACTGACAACTGCTATGAGATTTGTTCAACTTCCTGGTTATTCTCCACTGATTAGGTTTCCCAATCAAGCTTCTTACATATTGGTTCATCCTGGTTTGATAAGAATCATGAAGATAATGACATATGTCCGGACATGCTAATCTGGAATCATCTGGATAGAAGGTGGGATATCTTCTTGCTCACAACACTTATGAGATTATTGAACTTCCTGGTTATTCTCCACTGATTAGTGGTTCAAATAATGCATCTTAGATCGTGGTTCATCCTGGTTTGATAAGAATTATGAAGATATTGCCATATGTCCGAACAGGCTATTCTGGAATCACCTGGATAAAAAGTGGGATATTTTCTTCCTCACAACTCCGATGAGATTTATTCTTCCTGGTTATTCTCCACTGATTAGGCTTTCCCAATCAAGCTTCTTACATATTGGTTCATCCTGGTTTGATAAGAATCATGAAGATAATGGCATATGTCCGAATATGCTAATCTGGAATCATCCGGATAGAAGGTGGGATATCTTCTTGCTCACAACACTTATGAGATTTATTCAACTTCCTGGTTATTCTCCACTGATTAGTGGTTCAAATAAAGCTTCTTAGATCGTGGTTCATCCTGGTTTGATAAGAATCATGAAGATATTGCCATATGTCCGAACAAGCTAATCTGGAATCACCTGGATAGAAAGTGGGATATCTTCTTCCTCACAAATCCTATGAGATTTATTCAACTTCCTGGTTATTCTCTACTGATTAGTGGTTCCCAATCAAGCTTCTTACATTGTGGTTCATCATGGTTTGATAAGAATCATGAAGATATTGCCATATTGTTCATCATGGTTTGATAAGAATCATGAAGATATTATCACAGGAAATGTGGGTATTAATAGCGTCGTAGTTTAGCGTTTTTTACAGCTCTGCTATTGTATACCAACACTGGCCTTTATAATAGCGTTTATTAAACTGAAACGCTATGTTTGTAATCGCGGGAAAAGAAAAGAATTTGACCGCATAAGTTAACAAAGTGAAGCCGCCTTACTATTGCAGATCCAAAGATACTAGCTATCGTAAATGTAAAAATATATTATTTTAAAGCAAAAAAAAAATAAGTAAACAAATACGTCTTGATTCCTTAAACTCTAGATCATTCTTCACTCTCTTCACTTTCTCACTGTTTCTAAGAAACTCCCGAGTGTTCTCTCGAATCGAAGCTTCAGCAGGTATGTTTCTCAGAAACTCTCGAGTGTTATATCTCATCGATTGATATTGTTTCTTCATGTGATTTTGGGATTCGATTTTGGCAAAACGATTCGATTTTGAGATTTGATTTTCATTTGGACATGTGAAAGTTTGTGATTTTTGGTTTCGATTTGAACATGCAATTCAGTTTTGATGTTTAGTTTGGTTTTAATTTTCATATTATCAGTTTAGTTCATCGAATCTCTTCGATTCGAATCTCTTTTCACATGCATGTCCGCGTTAACACATTATTCGATTATGGGTTTGTTCGGTTTAGATTTTGAATATGATTGTGGGTTCCGATTTGATTTTGGATTTGTTTATCAGATTTATTCAACTTCCTGGTTATTATCCACTGATTAGGGTTCCCAATCAAGTTTCTTACATATTGGTTCATCCTGGTTTGATAAGAATCATGAAGATAATGGCATATGTCCGAACATGCTAATCTGGAATCATCTGGATAGAAGGTGGGATATCTTCTTCCTCACAACGCTTATGAGATTTATTGAACTTCCTGGTTATTCTCCACTGATTAGTGGTTCAAATAAAGCTTCTTAGATCGTGGTTCATCCTGGTTTGATAAGAATCATGAAGATATTGCCATATGTCCGAACAGGCTAATCTAGAACCACCTGGATAAAAAGTGGGATATCTTCTTCCTTACAACTCCTTTGAGATTTATTCAACTGCCTGGTTATTCTCCACTGATTAGTGGTTCCAAAACAAGCTTCTTACATCGTGGTTTATCCTGGTTTATAATAATCATGACGATTGCCATATGTGCGAACATGCTAGTCTGGAATCACCTGGATAGAAAGTGGGATATCTTCTTACTTACAACTCCTATGAGATTTATTCAACCTCCTGGTTATTCTCCACTGATTAGTGGTTCCCAATCAAGTTTCTTACATATTGGTTCATCCTGGTTTGATAAGAATCATGAAGATAATGGCATATGTCCGAACATGCTAATCTGGAATCATCTGGATAGAAGGTGGGATATCTTCTTCCTCACAACGCTTATGAGATTTATTGAACTTCCTGGTTATTCTCCACTGATTAGTGGTTCAAATAAAGCTTCTTACATTGTGGTTCATCCTGGTTTGATAAGAATCATGAAGATATTGCCAAATGTCCGAACAAGCTAATCTGGAATCACCTGGATAGAAAGTGGGATATCTTCTTCCTCACAACTCCTATGAGATTTATTCAACTGCCTGGTTATTCTCCACTGATTAGTGGTTCCAAAACAAGCTTCTTACATCGTGGTTTATCCTGGTTTATAATAATCATGACGATATTGCCATATGTGCGAACATGCTAGTCTGGAATCACCTGGATAGAAAGTGGGATATCTTCTTACTTACAACTCCTATGAGATTTATTCAACCTCCTGGTTATTCTCCACTGATTAGTGGTTCCCAATCAAGCTTCTTAGATATTGGTTCATCCTGGTTTGATAAGAATCATGAAGATAATGCCATATGTCCGAACAGACTAATCTGGAATCATCTGGATAGAAGGTGGAATATCTTCTTACTCACAACTTCTATGAGATTTATCCAACTTCCGGGTTATTCTCCACTGATTAGTGGTTCCCAATCAAGCATCTTACATATTGGATCATCCTGGTTTGATAAGAATCATGAAGATAATGGCATATGTCCGAACAGGCTAGTCTGGAATCATCTGGATAGAATGTGGGATATCTTCTTACTCACAACACTTATGAGATTTATTCAACTTCCTGGTTATTATCCACTGATTAGTGGTTCCAAATAAAGCTTCTTAGATCGTGGTTCATCCTGGTTTGATAAGAATCATGAAGATATTGCCATATGTCCGAACATGCTAATCTGGAAGAAAGTGGGATATCTTCTTACTCACAACTCCTATGAGATTTATTCAACTTCCTGGTTATTCTTCACTGATTAGTGGTTCCCAATCAAGCTTCTTACATATTGGTTCATCCTGGTATGATAAGAATCATGAAGATAATGGCATATGTCCGAACAGGCTAATCTGGAATCATCAGGATAGAAGGTGAGATATCTTCTTACTCACAACACTTATGAGATTTATTCAACTTAATTGTTATTCTCCACTGATTAGTGGTTCCAAATAAAGCTTCTTAGATCGTGGTTCACCTTGGTTTGATAAGAATCATGAATATATTGGCATATGTCCGAATAGGCTAATCTGGAATCATCTGGATAGAAGGTGGGATATCTTTTTCCTCACAACACTTATGAGATTTATTCAACTTCCTGGTTATTCTCCAATGATTAGTGGTTCAAATAAAGCATCTTAGATCGTGGTTCATCCTGGGTTGATAAGAATCATGAAGATATTGCCATATGTCCGAACAGGCTAATCTGGAATCACCTGGATAGAAAGTGGGATATCTTCTTCCTCACAACCCCTATGAGATTTATTCAACTTCCTGGTTATTCTCCACTGATTAGTGGTTCCCAATCAAGCTTCTTACATCGTGGTTCATCCTGATTTGATAAGAATCATGAAGATATTGCCATATGTCCGAGCAGGCTAATCTGGAATCACCTGGATAGAAAGTGTAATATCTTCTTACTCATAACTCCTATGAGATTTATTCAATTTCCTGGTTATTCTCCACTGATTAGTGGGTCCCAATCAAGCTTCTTACATATTGGTTCATCCTGGTTTTATAAGAATCATGAAGATAATGGCATATGTCCGAACAGGCTAATCTTGAATCATCTGGATAGAAGGTGGGATATCTTCTTGCTCACAACACTTATGAGATTTATTCAACTTCCTGGTTATTCTGCACTGATTAGTGGTTCCCAATCAAGCTTCTTACATGTTGGTTCATCCTGGGTTGATAAGAATCATGAAGATATTGCCATATGTCCGAACAGGCTAATCTGGAATCACCTGGATAGAAAGTGGGATATCTTCTTACTCACAAATCCTATGAGACTTTTTCAACTTCCTGGTTATTCTCCACTGATTAGTGGGTCCCAATCAAGCTTCTTACATATTGGTTCATCCTGGCTTGATAAGAATCATGAAGATAATGGCATATGTCCGAACAGGCTAATGTGGAATCATCTGGATAGAAGGTGGGATATCTTCTTGCTCACAACACTTATGAGATTTATTCAACTTCCTGGTTATTCTACACTGATTAGTGGTTCCCAATCAAGCTTCTTACATGTTGGTTCATCCTGGTTTGATAAGAATCATGAAGATATTGCCATATGTCCGAACAGGCTAATCTGGAATCACCTGGATAGAAAGTGGGATATCTTCTTCCTCACAACTCCTATGAGATTTATTCAACTTCCTGGTTATTCTCCACTGATTAGTGGTTCCCAATCAAGCTTCTTACATCGTGGTTCATCCTGATTTGATAAGAATCATGAAGATATTGCCATATGTCCGAGCAGGCTAATCTGGAATCACCTGGATAGAAAGTGGGATATCTTCTTACTCATAACTCCTATTAGATTTATTCAACTTCCTGGTTATTCTCCACTGATTAGTGGGTCCCAATCAAGCTTCTTACATATTGGTTCATCCTGGTTTGATAAGAATCATGAAGATAATGGCATATGTCTGAACATGCTAATCTTGAATCATCTGGATAGAAGGTGGCATATCTTCCTGCTCACAACACTTATGAGATTTATTCAACTTCCTGGTTATTCTGCACTGATTAGTGGTTCCCAATCAAGCTTTTTACATGTTGGTTCATCCTGGTTTGATAAGAATCATGAAGATATTGCCATATGTCCGAACAGGCTAATCTGGAATCACCTGGATAGAAAGTGGGATATCTTCTTACTCACAAATCCTATGAGACTTTTTCAACTTCCTGGTTATTCTCCACTGATTAGTGGGTCCCAATCAAGCTTCTTACATATTGGTTCATCCTGGTTTGATAAGAATCATGAAGATAATGGCATATGTCCGAACAGGCTAATGTGGAATCATCTGGATAGAAGGTGGGATATCTTCTTGCTCACAACACTTATGAGATTTATTCAACTTCCTGGTTATTCTACACTGATTAGTGGTTCCCAATCAAGCTTCTTATATGTTGGTTCATCCTGGTTTGATAAGAATCATGAAGATATGCCCATATGTCCGAACAGGCTAATCTGGAATCACCTGGATAGAAAGTGGGATATCTTCTTCCTCACAACTCGTATGAGATTTATTCAACTTCCTGGTTATTCTCCGCTGATTAGTGGTTCCCAAACAAGCTTTCTTACATATAGGTTCATCCTGGTTTGATAAGAATCATGAAGATAATGGCATATGTCCGAACAGGCTAATCTGGAATCATCTGGATAGAAGGTGGGATATCTTCTTACTCACAACTCCTATGAGATTTATTCAACTTCCGGGTTATTCTCCACTGATTAGTGGTTCCCAATCAAGCTTCTTACATATTGGTTCATCCTGGTTTGATAAGAATCATGAAGATAATGACATATGTCTGAACAGGCTAATCTGGAATCATCTGGATAGAAGGTGGGATATCTTCTTACTCAGAACACTTATAAGATTTATTCAACTTCCTGGTTATTCTCCACTGATTAGTGGTTCCAAATAAAGCTTCTTAGATCGTGGTTCATCCTGGTTTGATAAGAATCATGTAGATATTGCCATATGTCTGAACAGGCTAATCTGGAATCACCTGGATAGAAAGTGGGATATCTTCTTACTCACAACTCCTATGAGATTTATTCAACTTCCTGGCTATTCTCCACTGATTAGTGGTTCCCAATCAAGCTTCTTACATATTGGTTCATCCTGGTTTGATAAGAATCATGAAGATAATGGCATATGTCCGAACATGTTAATCTGGAATCATCAGGATAGAAGGTGGTATATCTTCTTACTGACAACTGCTATGAGATTTGTTCAACTTCCTGGTTATTCTCCACTGATTAGGTTTCCCAATCAAGCTTCTTACATATTGGTTCATCCTGGTTTGATAAGAATCATGAAGATAATGACATATGTCCGAACATGCTAATCTGGAATCATCTGGATAGAAGGTGGGATATCTTCTTGCTCACAACACTTATGAGATTATTGAACTTCCTGGTTATTCTCCACTGATTAGTGGTTCAAATAATGCATCTTAGATCGTGGTTCATCCTGGTTTGATAAGAATTATGAAGATATTGCCATATGTCCGAACAGGCTATTCTGGAATCACCTGGATAAAAAGTGGGATATTTTCTTCCTCACAACTCCTATGAGATTTATTCTTCCTGGTTATTCTCCACTGATTAGGCTTTCCCAATCAAGCTTCTTACATATTGGTTCATCCTGGTTTGATAAGAATCATGAAGATAATGGCATATGTCCGAATAGGCTAATCTGGAATCATCCGGATAGAAGGTGGGATATCTTCTTGCTCACAACACTTATGAGATTTATTCAACTTCCTGGTTATTCTCCACTGATTAGTGGTTCAAATAAAGCTTCTTAGATCGTGGTTCATCCTGGTTTGATAAGAATCATGAAGATATTGCCATATGTCCGAACAGGCTAATCTGGAATCACCTGGATAGAAAGTGGGATATCTTCTTCCTCACAAATCCTATGAGATTTATTCAACTTCCTGGTTATTCTCTACTGATTAGTGGTTCCCAATCAAGCTTCTTACATTGTGGTTCATCATGGTTTGATAAGAATCATGAAGATATTGCCATATTGTTCATCATGGTTTGATAAGAATCATGAAGATATTATCACAGGAAATGTGGGTATTAATAGCGTCGTAGTTTAGCGTTTTTTACAGCTCTGCTATTGTATACCAACACTGGCCTTTATAATAGCGTTTATTAAACTGAAACGCTATGTTTGTAATCGCGGGAAAAGAAAAGAATTTGACCGCATAAGTTAACAAAGTGAAGCCGCCTTACTATTGCAGATCCAAAGATACTAGCTATCGTAAATGTAAAAATATATTATTTTAAAGCAAAAAAAAAATAAGTAAACAAATACGTCTTGATTCCTTAAACTCTAGATCATTCTTCACTCTCTTCACTTTCTCACTGTTTCTAAGAAACTCCCGAGTGTTCTCTCGAATCGAAGCTTCAGCAGGTATGTTTCTCAGAAACTCTCGAGTGTTATATCTCATCGATTGATATTGTTTCTTCATGTGATTTTGGGATTCGATTTTGAGATTTGATTTTCATTTGGACATGTGAAAGTTTGTGATTTTTGGTTTCGATTTGAACATGCAATTCAGTTTTGATGTTTAGTTTGGTTTTAATTTTCATATTATCAGTTTAGTTCATCGAATCTCTTCGATTCGAATCTCTTTTCACATGCATGTCCGCGTTAACACATTATTCGATTATGGGTTTGTTCGGTTTAGATTTTGAATATGATTGTGGGTTCCGATTTGATTTTGGATTTGTTTATCAGTTTCAGAAATGGCAAAAACAAGAGGAGGAGGACAAGTTGGTTCTCGTCGGAGTAGACGTAATCATATTGAATCAATCGAGCGGACTTCTAACACCTGTTCTACTTTTGGCTTGGATGTAGTAGATCCAACACTAACAGTGAAGAAAAGAACAACAAAGAAAGTGGCTGCCCCAACAAAGGCTTTAGTTCTAACGCCAACGAGAAGAAGTAGTAGAATCAAGAAAGTGGCTGCTCAAGATGACGAGGTAGAAGATGAGCTAGAAGATGTTACACCGGAATATATTCCGCGAGATGATGAGGTAGAAGATGTTACACCAGAATATATTCCGCGAGATGATGAGGTAGAAGATGTAACACCGGAAGATGTAACACCAGTGGCTGATCAAGCTGAGAAGGCAAGGTCTGAAGATGATAAAGAAGAAGGAGAAGCTTGTTTGAAAGGACAGGAACAGAAAGAGGATGATGGAGAACCTGCTAATATGGTAGAAGATGAAGTTCTCAATGAGGAAGGGAACGAAGAAGTCAGCAATGCTCAAGATGATGAGATTCCTAGTAACGAAGGAGTTGAGCTACCAGGGGAAGAAGTGAAAGAAAAAAATAGAAGAGGACCAACAAAGATGCGTAGAGTGGCTGAAAATCCTAATGAAAAGGTTGCGGTCACATTCACTGACTTTGGTGAGCATGTTGGACCTGGTTCAGTAACACTATCATCTTTTCTTGGTCCTCTTGTGAGGGAACATGTTCCGGTAACACTTTCTGATTGGAGAAGACTTGATGCAGCGACTAACGCAACAATGTGGGAAGAAATTCAGGTATATATATGCTTTATTGAACCACAATATGACATTATAAACATGTTTGACCTTTGCTTATTTTGATGCAGGGGAGGTTTAACTTGCAAGAAGAGTGGCATAAAGCTGTTATTTTCAAGCAGTTGGGAAGCTTGTGGAGGGCTGGGAAGTTAAGGCTAGTGTCACAAGTACGGGCAGCGAAGACTGCTGCTGAGAGATTAAAATTAAAACCCAGCAACGTCCCATCTATACAAGTGTGGAACACTTGGGTTAGGAGCAAGACTACCTCAAGTTTTACGGTAAATTATCCATATTTATATGTCATGTTCTATAAATTTAATTATGTCTTATTTCATGTCTTATAGATTTAGTCACATTCATATTTATATTGTAGGAAATAAGTAATAGGTACCGAGAGCTGAGAAAAAATCAGATTCCTCATACCACCAGCCGCAAAGGAATGATTCGTTTAGCTTATGATATGGTAAGTAATATGTACTCAAACATCTATATATTGTATAGCTTATTAGAATAATTAAACCTCTGTGTACTGAGATATATGTATGTATTTTGTATAGAAAAAAAAGAGTCAAGACCCGAAAAAAGTGAGTAGGAGTAAGGTATGGATTGCGGGACATACTCACGCTGATGGTAGACCCGTGAAGCCTCAATATGCTGAGACTATTGTAAGAATTCTGGAACTTGTTATATATTGTGTTTCATCTTCTTGGATTATGATCATTGAGTTATATTGTGTATAAATGTTCGTATCAGGAACAAATCCAGTCACTTGATAGTCAAATGGACTCTACATCAGCTGCTGATAACATAAGGGAGGATGCTGTCACCAAGATTTTGGGAAAAGACAAACCTGGACGAGTAAGGGGGTTTGGTAGAGGGATTACGGCTACTTAACTAGCATTTCTGCAATCTAGAGACGCAAAGATTGCTGATATGGCTAGTGAGATTGAAGAGTTGAAGGGCATGGTCCGAGAGTTAGCTGGAAAGAAGGTACTCGTTTTCACTACATTTACTCAACTGGTCTGATTACAGTTAATAATTAATAATGGTTTTCTCTTCTCACAGAAAACTAATGGTGAGACTGAAACATCTGAGACAAGTGCTGGATTCAAAGAAGGAGTCAGAGTACAAATACTGGATTGGTTTGAGTCAGAAGATGTAGTTGTTGGTGAAGGAGAATTTTGCTCTGATGAACCGATGTACGAAATTGGTCGTGTGCCTATTGGTCCTAATGCAGTGGCTGTTATTGTTAAGTCTGCATTAATCTCGGAAGCTTTTCTCTGGAGGCCTACGACAGATGTATTATCTCTTGAGGACGCAGTGGGATGCAAAGTAGCGCTTGGCCAATAAATAAAGTGGTTTTGGACAGGAATCCAGTAGCGTCTCAAGATGTATCGATGGTAAAGTTTTTTAATCTAGTACTTTTTCGACATAAGTATAGGTCTCTCATCATTAGCTTGTTACATTGTAGAACCACAAGGAAGGCGAAACTCGAAGATGCAAAATCTATGACTGGACTTCAGAAGAAGAAGAGGTTATTGCTGAAGGTCTCCTGTGCTCATCTAATTCCAAAGAGATGGTTAACAATATACCTCTGGGTTCAAATGCGGTGAGCATTGAAGTGGTGAAGGTGTTTAAAGATAATGCTCATTTGTGGAGGCCAACTGCGGAGATGTTTTTGATTGGTGATGCAATTAACGAGAAAATCGCATGGCCACTCCTCAAGTTTGAAATCATGGCTTCGATCACTACAGCTGCAACACCTGCAAAACCTGCAGCCACGAAAACAGCATCACCTACCAAACCAGCAAAGAAAAAAGCAATGGTATGTTATTGAAATGAATAACCTTGTATTTGTTTGTCTGTTGGTTGACGTTGGAACTTGTTGAGTTTTAGAGTCCAGGCAGCACTAGTACCACCAAAAGTGCAAAGCAGAAGTGTATTCTCTTCGACTGGAGCAACACCGGACGTAAGGTAGCTGAAGGAAGAGTGGCTTCAACTGATCCGAAAGAGCTGTGTCACTTTGTGCCCCTGGGTCCAAATGCAAGCAAGGTGTGGGTTGAAGTGGCTAAGATTGGTGATGCAAAGGTGTGGAGGCCAAATTCAGAGATTGAATACATCTCTGATGCAATAGGTTCGGTTGTGGCATGGCCAAATGATAAACTGAAGTTGGTGTGAAAGTCTGAAACAATGTAGCTCTAGTTGTGTTTTTTTTTTCTCGACGGCTCTAGTTGTATTTCTAGTTTGAACTTATGTGAAGTTATGTGTAATATTTATGTGTGATATTATGTGTAAGTTCACAAACAAAAAACAAATATTATGTGTAATATTAAGATATAATCTTGTGTACTATCGTTCAAATCTTTAAACTCCAAACAAATCCCTAAACCACAAACAAATCTCCAAACCCTATGTCCAAATCCCTAAACCCTAAAAAAATCCCTAAACCCCAAACAAATCTCCAAACCTTAATTCCAAATCCGTAAATCCCAAGAAATACCTAAACCCCAAACAAATCTCCAAACCCTAATTCCAAATCCCTAAACCCCAAACAAATCCCTAAATTGTTTTAGATGATAGATTTTTAAATTATAAGAAATCATATTGTAATCTTAATTTTATAAAAGACATTTGTTAAAAAAATTATAAAACTCATTTGTCCAAAATTCCAAACCCTATAGTCTTTGTACATACAACTATGTCTTAGTGTTTATGAATACATGAGTTATATTGATGAGTTTTATAAGAACTCATATAAAAATTTTATATATATACGAAATTATTTTTTAAAAATTGGAATACTAGTAATAAAAATTTTAAAATTTAATTTACTTTTTTTTTGCTTATAAATCTATTTTATGTTAATTTTCTGATTTCAAACAAAATTAATACTCATAGCCAATGGGGAGTAACCTCCAGGATTTCAGACGTGGAAATTGCATACGCCGATGGATACATCTCGCCATCATTGATCAGAGCCGTTCTTTTCTAAGCCAATGAGGAGCCACCACTAAGATCGCAGACTGATTAATCCTACACCGTTTGATTTACTGAACTTACTTTGATCAGAACCGTTCATTTGTTTTTCTCATTCTCTTCTCTCAGAACACAACTCCGAACAAAACATCCTCTTCTTTCAGAACAAATCTAAGATCTGAAAGACGTGTATGTCTCGTTATCTTTGATTTGGATGACTCTTAGTTCCGTTCACCGATTGAAATAAAGCAAATGGATAAGACGTGGGTTTGGCTGCCAAGGTATAACATAAGATCTCTCGAGCTCACTTGTATTCACCGATTGAAAGAAAGCTAACTACTTTTTCTGATATATCATGTAGGAATAGTGACGAGTACTCAGAAGGAGCAACTAATTTCGTGTATTCATCAGCAAGAAGATTGGGAAATCTGTCTGAAATGCTGTGTCCTTGCAGAGACTGCCGCAATTTAAGCCATCAGCTAGTTGATAAAATAGTCGAGCATCTAGTGATTAGGGGTATGGAAAAGAAGTGCAAGAGCTCTTGTTGGAGTATTCATGGTGAAAAAAGAGAATCTAAAGAAGACACTGGTCCTGGCAATGAAAGGGAGGCATATGAGTTGTTTAAGACAGCATTCTCCATGGATGAAGATGGTCCAAATCAGACGAATGAAAGTGGGGTGGAGCCAAATGATGGTGATGAAGCAGCAGAGGAAACTGAGTTTAGGAAAAAGTTAAGAAACGCTGAAACGCCATTGTACTCGGATTGTATCAAACACACGAAGGTTTCAGCAATCATGGGACTTTACAGATTCAAGGTTAAAAGTGGTGTGTCTGAGAATTACTTCGATCAGCTGTTGGTTTTGCTTAAGGATATGCTACCTGAAGACAATGTGCTTCCAAAGAGTATGGATGCAATCAAGAAATTTCTGAAGATCTTTGGGTTCGGCTACGACAATATTCATGCTTGCAAGAATGATTGCATACTGTATAGGAAGGAGTATGAGAACCTACAAAGCTGTCCAAGATGCAAAGTTTCAAGATGGGAAATGGATAAGCACAGTAATGAGATAAAGGTGGGGATTCCGGCAAAGGTCCTTAGATATTTTCCAATCAAGGACAGGTTTAGGAGGATTTTTAGATCAAAGAGGATGGCTGAAGATCTGCGTTGGCACTATACCAATGCGACTAAAGATGGTACGATGCGACACCCCGTTGATTCTATCTCTTGGGCACAAGTGAATGATAAATGGCCATACTTTGCTGCTGAACCAAGGAATCTTCGACTTGGAATTTCTACAGATGGGATGAACCCTTTCTCCATGCAAAACACCAATCACAGCACATGGCCAGTGTTGTTAGTGAACTACAACACGCCTCCAACGATGTGTATGAAGGCTGAGAATATAATGTTGACATTGCTGATCCCTGGTCCAACAGCTCCTGGTAATAACATAGATGTCTACTTAGCACCATTAATAGATGATCTGAAAGATTTGTGGGCTGAGGGTATTGAAGTCTATGACTCATTTGCGAAGGAGGATTTCACACTTAGAGCCTTGCTGCTTTGGAGTATCAATGACTATCCCGCATTAGGAACCTTGTCTGGATGTAAAGTGAAGGGGAAACAAGCATGCAATGTATGTGGAAAGGATACACCTTCTAGGTGGCTTAAGTTCAGCCGAAAGTTTGTCTACATGGGAAATAGAAAGAGACTACCGCCTGGCCATCGTTACAGATATAAAAAAGCTTGGTTCGACAACACAGTGGAGGAAGGGAATGCGAGTAGGATACAAACTGGCGCTGAGATATATGAGACATTACAAGCTTTTAGGAATGATTTTGGAAGACCTCTAGATAAGGAGAAAAAAAGGAGAAGACCAGAGTTGGGAGATGATGAGATGGTTCAAGAAGAAGAGTGTGAAGAATCAAATGATCTATGGCGGTGGAAGAAGAGATCAATATTCTTTGAACTACCTTACTGGAAGGTAAAGCATAGTAATCAGGAACTATATTCTCTCCTTCTTGTATATGAATATGCCTAACAGTTTCTTGTTTAATGTCTTAGGATATGCATGTTCGTCATAATATTGACGTTATGCACGTTGAAAAGAATGTGTCGGATGCTATACTGTCTATCTTGATGCAAAGTTCGAAGTCAAAAGATGGTTTGAAAGCAAGAAAAGACTTAGCAGATATTGGAATCAGAAGTCACTTGCACACAGAGGTTAGGGGTTCGAAAACATACTTACCTCCAGCATCGTATTGGCTATCGAAGAAAGAGAAGACCATTTTCTGCAAAAGGTTATCTCAGTTTAGAGGTCCTGATGGTCATTGTGGAAATATTGCGAATAGTGTTTCAGTTAACCCTCCTAATTTAGGTAGTTTAAAGTCGCATGATCATCATGTGCTAGTACATAACTTGTTACCAGCTGCATTAAGAGGGTTGTTGCATAGTGGTCCTAGGATTGCCATTAACAGATTATGCAACTACTTTAACAGGTTGTGCCAACGCATCATTGACCCGGAGAAACTTATATTAATGGAGACAGAGTTTGTGGAAAAAATGTGTCAACTGGAGCGCTTCTTCCCTCCATCTCTTTTTGATATCATGTTCCACCTTCCAATACATCTCTCAAAAGAGGCACGCTTGGGAGGACCAGTTCACTTCCGCTGGATGTATCCATTTGAAAGGTTTGATGTACTCATTTGCTGCGATTAATGTATTTCTTGCAATGATGTTTGACTAATATTAATATTGCTTGACTGAGTTATAGGTACATGAAAACACTAAAGGCCTTTGTTAAGAATTATGCAAGGCCAGAAGCATGTATGGCTGAGGGGTATTTAGCAGGAGAATGTGTTGCATTTTGTTTAGAGTTCCTTCAAGATTCAGTACAAGTTCAAGAACCAGTTAATCGTAATGAAGATATTGAGGCTGATAGAGTCGTGGTTGAAGGTCGACCTCTGCAGAAGGGAGTAGAGGTCACCCTTTCAGATAAAGATAGAGACATTGCTCATCGCTATGTGCTAATGAACATGGCATCTATGGATCCCTATGTTGAGTAAGAGGTTACCCTTTCTGTTTCATCTACTTTTAATTATAATTTGTTGTTCAAACCTGGTTTTTAATGTCAAATCAGGATGCATTTAGAAGAATTACAAGCTAATGATGCTCGATGTGCTAGAAATGAAACTCTGCTGTGGAAACACCATACTGAGCAGTTTGCAGAATGGGTTAAAAAAAAGGTTTTCAACTCCAACTCGTTTTCTTCTATAATATTTTATACATCTTGTTGGATTGATGAACATATCGAGATTTTTGGATGAACACGTTGTTAGATTGTTAGATTGACAATACTGCTTAGCTCTTAGCTTGATGATGAACACGTTGTTAGATTGTTGGATTGTTCGATTGATGAACATGTTGTCTTCGCAGATTCAGTCAGACTCAACAAATAGTCATTCTAAGGAGTTGAGGTGGTTGGCATTCGGACCAAGAAATGCTGCTTTAGCATATAAAGGGTTTATTATTAAGGGCCAGTGGTTTCATACGGATGCGGTTAAGCGGAAGACTCAAAACAGTGGAGTAAGTTATGAAGCATTTAGCATGTGTAGATCAAGTGCTCAAGATATGAGACAAGTTGCTGATATGCTTACATATTATGGAGTTATAAAGGAGATTTTACTGCTGGACTATCACATGTTCAATGTACCGCTGTTCAGATGCAATTGGGCTAACACAGGGAATGGTGTGAAGGAAGAAGATGGCTTCACTCTCGTTAACCTTCATATGAACCAGGCAGCTTATTTGAAAGATCCGTTCATTCTGCCCTCTCAAGCAAAACAGGTTTTCTACTCTAGGGAAGATGATAATTCTAATTGGTATGCTGTTATGAGAGCACCACCTAGAGGCTACCATGAGTTGGAAACAGAAGAGGTTTTAGGTGCTGCAGCTTTACCTGTCCAAGAAGTCGATGATCTGTGTGATGAAGCTTCTGATGATGATAGTCTTTATGTTAGGGATGATTGTGAAGGGTTGTTAGTGGTAGATTGATAATATTTCATTTTGTAGTGTTGATGGTTTGTTTAAACAAGGAAATGTATTACGCTGGCCTTTTTTTTAATATGAGTAATTTTAAAAATTACAAAAATTCGAAATAAATAATCCATTTTAAAAATATAAAATCAATTTATAATTTTATATATATATATATATATATATATATATATATATATATTAAATATTCGAGTAAATAAAACGATTTAACACGAAACATTTGCTATCTTTGTATAACAAATTGCTATAGATAACTTCAGATTAATGAGTATTAATAACAATTATAACATGTTATTATAAGATTTAACAATTGCATAGAAAACGACGCTATCGTTGTTTACTTAACTATAGCATACGAAAGATCCGCTATAGAAAGTGTCGGACCTATTATAACGGGCGCTGTGAGAGCGTTTAAGGAAACGCTATGGTAAGGGACTAATAGCGTTTAACGGCCGCTATTAATACCCACATTTCCTGTAGTGTTACTCAGAACACTTATGAGATTTATTCAACTTCCTGGTTATTCTCCACTGATTAGTGGTTCCAAATAAAGCTTTTTAGATCGTGGTTCATCCTGGTTTGATAAGAAACATGTAGATATTGCCATATGTCCGAACAGGCTAATCTGGAATCACCTGGATAGAAAGTGGGATATCTTCTTACTCACAACTCCTATGAGATTTATTCAACTTCCTGGCTATTCTCCACTGATTAGTGGTTCCCAATCAAGCTTCTTACATATTGGTTCATCCTGGTTTGATAAGAATCATGAAGATAATGGCATATGTCCGAACAGGCTAATCTGGAATCATCAGGATAGAAGGTGGGATATATTCTTACTGACAACTGCTATGAGATTTGTTCAACTTCCTGGTTATTCTCCACTGATTAGGGTTCCCAATAAAGCTTCTTACATATTGGTTCATCCTAGTTTGATAAGAATCATGAAGATAATGGCATATGTCCGAACATGCTAATCTGGAATCATCTGGATAGAAGGTGGGATATCTTCTTGCTCACAACACTTATGAGATTATTGAACTTCCTGGTTATTCTCCACTGATTAGTTGTTCAAATAAAGCATCTTAGATCGTGGTTCATCCTGGTTTGATAAGAATCATGAAGATATTGCCATATGTCCGAACAGGCTATTCTGGAATCACCTGGATAAAAAGTTGGATATCTTCTTCCTCACAACTCCTATGAGATTTATTCAACTTCCTGGTTATTCTCCACTGATTAGGGTTCCCAATCAAGCTTCTTACATATTGGTTCATCCTGGTTTGATAAGAATCATGAAGATAATGGCATATGTCCGAATAGGCTAATCTGGAATCATCCGGATAGAAGGTGGGATATCTTCTTGCTCACAACACTTATGAGATTTATTCAACTTCCTGGTTATTCTCCACTGATTAGTGGTTCAAATAAAGCTTCTTAGATCGTGGTTCGTCCTGGTTTGATAAGAATCATGAAGATATTGCCATATGTCCGAACAAGCTAATCTGGAATCACCTAGATAGAAAGTGGGATATCTTCTTCCTCACAAATCCTATGAGATTTATTCAACTTCCTGGTTATTCTCCACTGATTAGTGGTTTCCAATCAAGCTTCTTACATCGTGGTTCATCCTGGTTTGATAATAATCATGAAGATATTGTCATATGTCCGAGCATGCTAATCTGGAATCACCTGGATAGAAAGTGGGATATCTTCTTACTCACAACTCCTATGAGATTTATTCAACTTCCTGGTTATTCTACACTGATTAGTGGGTCCCAATCAAGCTTCTTACATATTGGTTCATCATGGTTTGATAAGAATCATGAAGATAATAGCATATGTCCGAACATGCTAATCTGGAATCATCTGGATAGAAGGTGGGATATCTTCTTGCTCACAACACTTATGAGATTTATTCAACTTCCTGGTTATTCTCCACTGATTAGTGTTTCCCAATCAACCTTCTTACATGTTGGTTCATCCTGGTTTGGTAAGAATCATGAAGATATTGCCATATGTCCGAACAGGCTAATCTAGAATCACGTGGATAGAAAGTGGAATATCTTCTTCCTCACAACTCCTATGAGATTTATTCAACTTCCTGGTTATTCTCCACTTATTAGTGGTTCCCAAACAAGCTTCTTACATATTGGTTCATCCTGGTTTGATAAGAATCATGAAGATAATGGCATATGTCCGAACAGGCTAATCTGGAATCATCAGGATAGAAGGTGGGATATCTTCTTACTCACAACACTTATGAGATTTATTCAACTTCATGGTTATTCTCCACTGATTAGTGGTTCCAAATAAAGCTTCTTAGATCGTGGTTCATATGTCCGAACATGCTAATCTTTAATCATCTGGATAGAAAGTGGGATATCTTCTTACTCACAACTGCTATGAGATTTGTTCAACTTCCTGGTTATTCTCCACTGATTAGGGTTCCCAATCAAGCTTCTTACATATTGGTTCATCCTGGTTTGATAAGAATTATGAAGATAATGGCATATGTCCGAACATGCTAATCTGGAATCATCTGGATAGAAGGTGGGATATCTTCTTGCTCACAACACTTATGAGATTATTAAACTTCCTGGTTATTCTCCACTGATTAGTGGTTCAAATAAAGCATCTTAGATCGTGGTTCATCCTGGTTTGATAAGAATCCTGAAGATATTGCCATATGTCCGAACAGGCTAATCTGGAATCACCTGGATAAAAAGTGGGACATCTTCTTCCTTACAACTCCTATGAGATTTATTCAACTTCCTGGTTGTTCTCCACTGATTAGGGTTCCCAATCAAGCTTCTTACATATTGGTTCATCCCGGTTTGATAAGAATCATGAAGATAATGGCATATGTCCGAACATGCTAATCTGGAATCATTTGGATAGAATGTGGGATATTTTCTTGCTCACAACACTTATGAGATTTATTAACCTTCCTGGTTATTCTCCACTGATTAGTGGTTCAAATAAAGCTTCTAAGATCGTGGTTCATCCTGGTTTGATAAGAATCATGAAGATATTGCCATATGTCCGAACAGACTAAATTGGAATCACCTGGATAGAAAGTGGGATATCTTCTTCCTCACAAATCCTATGAGATTTATTCAACTTCCTGGTTATTCTCCACTGATTAGTGGTTCCAAATAAAGCTTCTTAGATCGTGGTTCATCCTGGTTTGATAAGATTCATGACGATAATGGCATATGTCCGAACAGGCTAATCTGGAATCATCTGGATAGAAGGTGGGATATCTTCTTGCTCACAACACTTATGAGATTTATTGAACTTCCTGGTTATTCTCCACTGATTAGTGGTTCCCAATCAACCTTCTTACATGTTGGTTCATCCTGGTTTGATAAGAATCATGAAGATATTGCCATATGTCCGAACAGGCTAATCTGGAATCACCTGGATAGAAAGTGGGATATCTTCTTCCTTACAACTCCTATGAGATTTATTCAACTTCCGGGTTATACTCCACTGATTAGTGGTTCCCAATCAAGCTTCTTACATAATGGTTCATCCTGGTTTGATAAGAATCATGAAGATAATGACATATGTCCGAACATGCTAATTTGGAATCATCTGGATAGAAGGTGGGATATCTTCTTACTCACAACTCCTATGATATTTATTCAACTTCCTGGTTGTTCTCCACTGATTAGTGGTTCCCAATCAAGCTTCTTACATATTGGTTCATCCTGGTTTGATAAGAATTATGAAGATAATGGCATATGTCCGAACAGGCTAATCTGGAATCATCAGGATAGAAGGTGGGATATCTTCTTACTGACAACTGCTATAAGATTTTTTCAACTTCCTGGTTATACTCCACTGATTAGGGTTCCCAATCAAGCTTCTTACATATTGGTTCATCCTGGTTTGATAAGAATCATGAAGATAATGGCATATATCCGAACATGCTAATTTGGAATCATCTGGATAGAAGGTGGAATATCATCTTACTCACAACACTTATGAGATTTATTCAACTTCCTGGTTATTCTCCACTGATTAGTGGTTCCAAATAAAGCTTCTTAGATCGTGGTTCATCCTGGTTTGATAAGAATCATGAAGATATTGCCATATGTCCGAACAGGCTAATCTGGAATCACCTGGATAGAAAGTGGGATATGTTCTTACTCACAACTCCTACGAGACTTATTCAACTTCCTGTTTGTTCTCCACTGATTAGTGGGTCCCAATCAAGCTTCTTACATATTGGTTCATCCTGGTTTGATAAGAATCATGAAGATAATGGCATATGTCCGTACAGGCTAATCTGGAATCATCTGGATAGAAGGTGGGATATCTTCTTGAACACTTATGAGATTTATTCAACTTCCTGGTTATTCTCCACTGATTAGTGGTTCCCAATCAAGCTTCTTACATGTTGGTTCATCCTGGTTTGATAAGAATCATGAAGATAATGGCATATGTCCGAACATGCTAATTTGGAATCATCTGGATAGAAGGTGGCATATCTTCTTACTCACAACACTTATGAGATTTATTCAACTTTCCACTGATTAGTGGTTCCCAATCAAGCTTCTTAGATGTTGGTTCATCCTGGTTTGATAAGAATCATGAAGATATTGCCATATGTCCGAACAGACTAATCTGGAATCACCTTGATAGAAAGTGGGATATCTTCTTCCTCACAACTCCTATGAGATTTATTCAACTTCCTGGTTATTCTCGACTGATTAGTGGTTCCCAAACAAGCTTCTTACATATTGGTTCATCCTGGTTTGATAAGAATCATGAAGATAATGGCATATGTCCGAACAGGCTAATCTGGAATCATCAGGATAGAAGGTGGGATATCTTCTTACTGACAACTGCAATGAGATTTGTTCAACTTCCTGGTTATACTCCACTGATTAGGGTTCCCAAACAAGCTTCTTACATATTGGTTCATCCTGGTTTGATAAGAATCATGAAGATAATGGCATATATCCGAACATGCTAATTTGGAATCATCTGGATAGAAGGTGGGATATCATCTTACTCACAACACTTATGAGATTTATTCAACTTCCTGGTTATTCTCCACTGATTAGTGGTTCCAAATAAAGCTTCTTAGATCGTGGTTCATCCTGGTTTGATAAGATTCATGAAGATATTGCCATATGTCCGAACAGGCTAATCTGGAATCACCTGGATAGAAAGTGGGATATGTTCTTACTCACAACCCCTATGAGACTTATTCAACTTCCTGGTTATTCTCCACTGATTAGTGGGTCCCAATCAAGCTTCTTACATATTGGTTCATCCTGGTTTGATAAGAATCATGAAGATAATGGCATATGTCCGAACATGCTAATCTGGAATCATCTGGATAGAAGGTGGGATATCTTCTTGCTCACAACACTTATGAGATTTATTCAACTTCCTGGTTATTCTCCACTGATTAGTGGTTCCCAATCAAGCTTCTTACATGTTGTTTCATCCTGGTTTGATAAGAATCATGAAGATAATGGCATATGTCCGAACAGGCTAATCTAGAATCATCTGGATAGAAGGTGGGATATCTTCTTACTCACAACTCCTATGAGATTTGTTCAACTTCCGGGTTATTCTCCACTGATTAGTGGTTCCCAATAAGGCTTCTTACATATTGGTTCATCCTGGTTTGATAAGAATCATGAAGATAATGGCATATGTCTGAACAGGCTAATCTGGAATCATCTGGATAGAAGGTGGGATATCTTCTTACTCACAACACTTATGAGATTTATTCAAGTTCCTGGTTATTATCCACTGATTAGTGGTTCCAAATAAAGCTTCTTAGATCGTGGTTCATCCTGGTTTGATAAGAATCATGAAGATATTGCCATATGTCCGAACATGCTATTCTGGAATCACCTGGATAAAAAGTGGGATATCTTCTTCCTCACAAATCCTATGAGATTTATTCAACTTCCTGGTTATTCTCCACTGATTAGTGGTTCCCAATCAACCTTCTTACATGTTGGTTCATCCTGGTTTGATAAGAATCATGAAGATAATGGCATATGTCCGAATAGGCTAATCTGGAATCATCCGGATAGAAGGTGGGATATCTTCTTGCTCACAACACTTATGAGATTTATTCAACTTCCTGGTTATTCTCCACTGATTAGTGGTTCAAATAAAGCTTCTTAGATCGTGGTTCATCCTGGTTTGATAAGAATCATGAAGATATTACCATATGTCCGAACAGGCTAATCTGGAATCACCTGGATAGAAAGTGGGATATCTTCTTCCTCACAAATCCTATGAGATTTATTCAACTTCCTGGTTATTCTCCACTGATTAGTGGGTCCCAATCAAGCTTTTTACATATTGGTTCATCATGGTTTGATAAGAATCATGAAGATAATAGCATATGTCCGAACATGCTAATCTGGAATCATCTGGATAGAAGGTGGGATATCTTCTTGCTCACAACACTTATGAGATTATTAAACTTCCTGGTTATTCTCCACTGATTATTGTTTCAAATAAAGCATCTTAGATCGTGGTTCATCCTGGTTTGATAAGAATCATGAAGATATTGCCATATGTCCGAACAGGCTAATCTGGAATCACCTGGATAAAAAGTGGGATATCTTCTTCCTCACAACTCCTATGAGATTTATTCAACTTCCTGGTTGTTCTCCACTGATTAGGGTTCCCAATCAAGCTTCTTACATATTGGTTCATCCCGGTTTGATAAGAATCATGAAGATAATGACATATGTCCGAACATGCTAATCTGGAATCATTTGGATAGAATGTGGGATATTTTCTTGCTCACAACACTTATGAGATTTATTAACCTTCCTGGTTATTCTCCACTGATTAGTGGTTCAAATAAAGCTTTTAAGATCGTGGTTCATCCTGGTTTGATAAGAATCATGAAGATATTGCCATATGTCCGAATAGGCTAATCTGGAAACACCTTGATAGAATGTGGGATATCTTCTTCCTCACAAATCCTATGAGATTTATTCAACTTCCTGGTTATTCTCCACTGATTAGTTGGTCCCAATCAAGCTTTTTACATATTGGTTCATCCTGGTTTGATAAGAATCATGAAGATAATGGCACATGTCCGAAAAGGCTAATCTGGAATCATCTGGATAGAAGGTGGATATCTTCTTGCTCACAACACTTATGAGATTTATTCAACTTCCTGGTTATTCTCCACTGATTAGTGGTTCCCAATCAACCTTCTTACATGTTAGTTCATCCTGGTTTGATAAGAATCATGAAGATATTGCCATATGTCCGAACAGGCTAATCTGGAATCACCTGGATAGAAAGTGGGATATCTTCTTCCTTACAACTCCTATGAGATTTATTCAACTTCCGGGTTACACTCCACTGATTAGTGGTTCCCAATCAAGCTTCTTACATAATGGTTCATCCTGGTTTGATAAGAATCATGAAGATAATGGCATATGTCCGAACATGCTAATTTGGAATCATCTGGATAGAAGGTGGGATATCTTCTTACTCACAACTCCTATGAGATTTATTCAACTTCCTGGTTATTCTCCACTGATTAGTGGTTCCCAATCAAGCTTCTTACATATTGGTTCATCCTGGTTTGATAAGAATCATGAAGATAATGGCATATGTCCGAACAGGCTAATCTGGAATCATCAGGATAGAAGGTGGGATATCTTCTTACTGACAACTGCTATGAGATTTTTTCAACTTCCTGGTTATACTACACTGATTAGGGTTCCCAATCAAGCTTCTTACATATTGGTTCATCCTGGTTTGATAAGAATCATGAAGATAATGGCATATGTCCGAACATGCTAATTTGGAATCATCTGGATAGAAGGTGGGATATCATCTTACTCACAACAATTATGAGATTTATTCAACTTCCTGGTTATTCTCCACTGATTAGTGGTTCCAAATAAAGCTTCTTAGATCGCGGTTCATCCTGGTTTGATAAGAATCATGAAGATATTGCCATATGTCCGAGCAGGCTAATCTGGAATCACCTGGATAGAAAGTGGGATATGTTCTTACTCACAACTCCTACGAGACTTATTCAACTTCCTGTTTATTCTCCACTGATTAGTGGGTCCCAATCAAGCTTCTTACATATTGGTTCATCCTGGTTTGATAAGAATCATGAAGATAATGGCATATGTCCGAACAGGCTAATCTGGAAACATCTGGATAGAAGGTGGGATATCTTCTTCCTCACAAATCCTATGAGATTTATTCAACTTCCTGGTTATTCTCCACTGATTAGTGGTTTCCAATCAAGCTTCTTACATCGTGGTTCATCCTGATTTGATGAGAATCATGAAGATATTGTCATATGTCCGAGCAGGCTAATCTGGAATCACCTGGATAGAAAGTGGGATATATTCTTACTCACAACTCCTATGAGATTTATTCAACTTCCTGGTTATTCTCCACTGATTAGTGGGTCCCAATCAAGCTTTTTACATATTGGTTCATCATGGTTTGATAAGAATCATGAAGATAATAGCATATGTCCGAACATGCTAATCTGGAATCATCTGGATAGAAGGTGGGATATCTTCTTGCTCACAACACTTATGAGATTATTAAACTTCCTGGTTATTCTCCACTGATTAGTGGTTCAAATAAAGCATCTTAGATCGTGGTTCATCCTGGTTTGATAAGAATCATGAAGATATTGCCATATGTCCGAACAGGCTAATCTGGAATCACCTGGATAAAAAGTGGGATATCTTCTTCCTCACAACTCCTATGAGATTTATTCAACTTCCTGGTTGTTCTCCACTGATTAGGGTTCCCAATCAAGCTTCTTACATATTGGTTCATCCCGGTTTGATAAGAATCATGAAGATAATGACATATGTCCGAACATGCTAATCTGGAATCATTTGGATAGAATGTGGGATATTTTCTTGCTCACAACACTTATGAGATTTATTAACCTTCCTGGTTATTCTCCACTGATTAATGGTTCAAATAAAGCTTTTAAGATCGTGGTTGATCCTGGTTTGATAAGAATCATGAAGATATTGCCATATGTCCGAACAGGCTAATCTGGAATCACCTGGATAGAAAGTGGGATATCTTCTTCCTCACAAATCCTATGAGATTTATTCAACTTCCTGGTTATTCTCCACTGATTAGTTGGTCCCAATCAAGCTTTTTACATATTGGTTCATCCTGGTTTGATAAGAATCATGAAGATAATGGCACATGTCCGAAAAGGCTAATCTGGAATCATCTGGATAGAAGGTGGATATCTTCTTGCTCACAACACTTATGAGATTTATTCAACTTCCTGGTTATTCTCCACTGATTAGTGGTTCCCAATCAACCTTCTTACATGTTGGTTCATCCTGGTTTGATAAGAAGCATGAAGATATTGCCATATGTCCGAACAGGCTAATCTGGAATCACCTGGATAGAAAGTGGGATATCTTCTTCCTTACAACTCCTATGAGATTTATTCAACTTCCGGGTTACACTCCACTGATTAGTGGTTCCCAATCAAGCTTCTTACATAATGGTTCATCCTGGTTTGATAAGAATCATGAAGATAATGGCATATGTCCGAACATGCTAATTTGGAATCATCTGGATAGAAGGTGGGATATCTTCTTACTCACAACTCCTATGAGATTTATTCAACTTCCTGGTTATTCTCCACTGATTAGTGGTTCCCAATCAAGCTTCTTACATATTGGTTCATCCTGGTTTGATAAGAATCATGAAGATAATGGCATATGTCCGAACAGGCTAATCTGGAATCATCAGGATAGAAGGTGGGATATCTTCTTACTGACAACTGCTATGAGATTTTTTCAACTTCCTGGTTATACTACACTGATTAGGGTTCCCAATCAAGCTTCTTACATATTGGTTCATCCTGGTTTGATAAGAATCATGAAGATAATGGCATATGTCCAAACATGCTAATTTGGAATCATCTGGATAGAAGGTGGGATATCATCTTACTCACAACACTTATGAGATTTATTCAACTTCTGGTTATTCTCCACTGATTAGTGGTTCCAAATAAAGCTTCTTAGATCGTGGTTCATCCTGGTTTGATAAGAATCATGAAGATATTGCCATATGTCCGAGCAGGCTAATCTGGAATCACCTGGATAGAAAGTGGGATATGTTCTTACTCACAACTCCTACGAGACTTATTCAACTTCCTGTTTATTCTCCACTGATTAGTGGGTCCCAATCAAGCTTCTTACATATTGGTTCATCCTGGTTTGATAAGAATCATGAAGATAATGGCATATGTCCGAACAGGCTAATCTGGAAAATCTGGATAGAAGGTGGGATATCTTCTTGAACACTTATGAGATTTATTCAACTTCCTGGTTATTCTCCACTGATTAGTGGTTCCCAATCAAGCTTCTTACATGTTGGTTCATCCTGGTTTGATAAGAATCATGAAGATAATGGCATATGTCCGAACATGCTAATTTGGAATCATCTGGATAGAAGGTGGCATATCTTCTTACTCACAACACTTATGAGATTTATTCAACTTTCCACTGATTAGTGGTTCCCAATCAAGCTTCTTAGAGGTTGGTTCATCCTGGTTTGATAAGAATCATGAAGATATTGCCATATGTCCGAACAGACTAATCTGGAATCACCTGGATAGAAAGTGGGATATCTTCTTCCTCACAACTCCTATGAGATTTATTCAACTTCCTGGTTATTCTTGACTGATTAGTGGTTCCCAAACAAGCTTCTTACATATTGGTTCATCCTGGTTTGATAAGAATCATGAAGATAATGGCATATGTCCGAACAGGCTAATCTGGAATCATCAGGATAGAAGGTGGGATATCTTCTTACTGACAACTGCTATGAGATTTGTTCAACTTCTTGGTTTTACTCCACTGATTAGGGTTCCCAATCAAGCTTCTTACATATTGGTTCATCCTGGTTTGATAAGAATCATAAAGATAATGGCATATGTCCGAACATGCTAATTTGGAATCATCTGGATAGAAGGTGGGATATCATCTTACTCACAACACTTATGAGATTTATTCAACTTCCTGGTTATTCTCCACTGATTAGTGGTTCCAAATAAAGCTTCTTAGATCGTGGTTCATCCTGGTTTGATAAGAATCATGAAGATATTGCCATATGTCCGAACAGGCTAATCTGGAATCACCTGGATAGAAAGTGGGATATGTTCTTACTCACAACCCCTATGAGACATATTCAACTTCCTGGTTATTCTCCACTGATTAGTGGGTCCCAATCAAGCTTCTTACATATTGGTTCATCCTGGTTTGATAAGAATCATGAAGATAATGGCATATGTCCGAACATGCTAATCTGGAATCATCTGGATAGAAGGTGGGATATCTTCTTGCTCACAACACTTATGAGATTTATTCAACTTCCTGGTTATTCTCCACTGATTAGTGGTTCCCAATCAAGCTTCTTACATGTTGGTTCATCCTGGTTTGATAAGAATCACGAAGATAATGGCATATGTCCGAACAGGCTAATCTAGAATCATCTGGATAGAAGGTGGGATATCTTCTTACTCACAACTCCTATGAGATTTGTTCAACTTCCGGGTTATTCTCCACTGATTAGTGGTTCCCAATAAGGCTTCTTACATATTGGTTCATCCTGGTTTGATAAGAATCATGAAGATAATGGCATATGTCCGAACATGCTAATTTGGAATCATCTGGATAGAAGGTGGGATATCATCTTACTCACAACACTTATGAGATTTATTCAACTTCCTGGTTATTCTCCACTGATTAGTGGTTCCAAATAAAGCTTCTTAGATCGTGGTTCATCCTGGTTTGATAAGAATCATGAAGATATTGCCATATGTCCGAACATGCTAATCTGGAATCACCTGGATAGAAAGTGGGATATGTTCTTACTCACAACCCCTATGAGACTTATTCAACTTCCTGGTTATTCTCCACTGATTAGTGGGTCCCAATCAAGCTTCTTACATATTGGTTCATCCTGGTTTGATAAGAATCATGAAGATAATGGCATATGTCCGAACATGCTAATCTGGAATCATCTGGATAGAAGGTGGGATATCTTCTTGCTCACAACACTTATGAGATTTATTCAACTTCCTGGTTATTCTCCACTGATTAGTGGTTCCCAATCAAGCTTCTTACATGTTGGTTCATCCTGGTTTGATAAGAATCATGAAGATAATGGCATATGTCCGAACAGGTTAATCTTGAATCATCTGGATAGAAGGTGGGATATCTTCTTACTCACAACTCCTATGAGATTTGTTCAACTTCCGGGTTATTCTCCACTGATTAGTGGTTCCCAA
>CM033988.1:28431231-28513614 GCA_019706035.1 Raphanus raphanistrum subsp. raphanistrum | reverse complement strand
ACTCATACTCCTAATGAGATTTATTCAACTTCCTAGTTATTCTCCACTGATTAATGGTTCACAATCAAGCTTCTTACATATTGGTTCATCCTGTTTTGATAATAATCATGAAGATAATGGCATATGTCCGAACAGACTAATCTGGAATCATCTGGATAGAAGGTGGGATATCTTCTTGCTCACGACACTTATGAGATTTATTCAACTTCCTGGTTATTCTCCACTGATTATGGTTCCAAATAAAGCTTCTTAGATCGTGGTTCATCCTGGTTTGATAAGAATCATGAGGATATTGCCATATGTCCCGAACAGTCTAATATAGAATCACCTGGATAGAAAATGGGATATCTTCTTACTCATAACTCCTATGAGATTTATACAACTTCCTAGTTATTCTCCACTGATTATTGGTTCCCAATCAAGCTTCTTACATATTGGTTCATCTGGTTTTATAAGAATCATGAAGATAATGGCATATGTTCGAACAGGCTAATCTGGAATCATCTGGATAGAAAGTGGGATATCTTCTTACTCACAACTCCTATGAGATTTATTTAACTTCCTGGTTATTCTCCACTGATTAGTGGTTTCCAAATAAAGCTTCTTAGATCGTGGTTCATCCTGGTTTGATACGAATCATGAAGATAATGGCATATGTCCGAACAGGCTAATCTGGAATCATCTGGATAGAAGGTGGGATATCTTCTTGCTCACAACACTTATGAGACTTATTCAACTTCCTGGTTATTCTCCACTGATTAGTGGTTCCAAATAAAGCTTCTTAGATCGTGGTTCATCCTGGTTTGATAAGAATCATGAAGATATTGCCATATGTCCGAACATGCTAATCTGGAATCATCTGGATAGAAAGTGGGATATCTTCTTACTCACAACTCCTATGATATTTATTTAACTTCCTGGTTATTCTACACTAAATAGTGGTTCCAAATAAAGCTTCTTAGATCGTGGTTCATCCTGGTTTGATAAGAATCATGAAGATAATGGCATATGTTCGAACAGGCTAATCTGGAATCATCTGGATAGAAAGTGGGATATCTTCTTACTCACAACTCCTATGAGATTTATTCAACTTCCTGGTTATTCTCCACTGATTAGTGGTTCCCAATCAAGCTTCTTACATATTGTTTCATCCTGGTTTGATAAGAATAATGAAGATATTGCCATATGTCCGAACATGCTAATCTGAAATCATCTGGATAGAAAGTGGGATATCTTCTTACTCACAACTCCTATGAGATTTCTTCAACTTCCTGGTTATTCTACACTGATTAATGGTTCCAAATAAAGTTTCTTAGATCGTGGTTCATCCTGGTTTGATAAGAATCATGAAGAAAAATGGCATATGTCCGAACAGGCTAATCTGGAATCATCTGGATAGAAAGTGGGATATCTTCTTACTCACAACTCCTATGAGATTTATTCAACTTCCTGGTTATTCTCCACTGATTAGTGGTTCCAAATAAAACTTCTTAGATCGAGGTTCATCCTGGTTTGATAAGAATCATGAAGATAATGGCATATGTCCGAAAAGGCTAATCTAGAATCATCTGGATAGAAGGTGGGATATCTTCTTGTTCACAACACTTATGAGATTTATTCAACTTTCTGGTTATTCTCCACTGATCGGTGGTTTCAAATAAAGCTTCTTAGATCGTGGTTCATCCTGGTTTGATAAGAATCATGAAGATATTGCCATATGTCCGAAAAGGCTAATCTGGAATCATCTGGATAGAAAGTGGGATATCTCCTTACTCACAACTCCTATGAGATTTATTCAATTTCCTGGTTATTCTCCACTGATTAGTGGTTCCAAATAAAGCTTCTTAGATCGTGGTTCATCCTGGTTTGATAAGAATCAAGAAGATAATGCATATGTCCAAACAAGCTAATCTGGAATCATCTGGATAGAAGGTTGGATATCTTCTTCCTCACAACACTTATGAGATTTATTCAACTTCCTGGGTATTCTCCACTGATTAGTGGTTCCAAATAAAGCTTCTTAGATCGTGGTTCATCCTGGTTTTATAAGAATCATGAGGATATTGCAATATGTCCGAACAGTCTAATCTGGAATCACCTGGATAGAAAGTGGGATATCTTCTTACTCATAACTCCTATGAGATTTATTCAACTTCCTAGTTATTCTCCAATGATTAGTGGTTCCCAATCAAGCTTCTTACATATTGGTTCATCCTGGTTTGATAAGAATCATGAAGACGATGGCATATGTCCGAACAGGCTAATCTGGAATCATCTGGATAGAAGGTGATATATCTTCTTACTCACAAAACTTATGAGATTTATTCAACTTCCTGGTTATTCTACACTGATTAGTGTTTCCAAATAAAGCTTCTTAGATCGTGGTTCATCCTGGTTTGATAAGAATCATGAAGATATTGCCATATGTCCTAACAGACAAATCTGGAATCATCTAGATAGAAAGTGGGATATCTTCTTACTCACAACTCCTATGAGATTTATTCAACTTCCTGGTTATTCTTCACTGATTAGTGGTTCCCAATCAAGCTTCTTAAATATTGTTTCATCCTGGTTTGATAAGAATCATGAAGATATTGCCATATATCCGAACAGGCTAATCTGGAATCATCTGGATAGAAGGTGGGATATCTTCTTGCTCACAACACTTATGAGATTTATTCAACTTCCTGGTTATTCTCCACTGATTATTGGTTCCCAATCAAGCTTCTTACATATTGGTTCATCCTGGTTTGATAAGAATCATGAAGATAATGACATATGTCCGAACTGGCTAATCTGGAATCATCTGGATAGAAGGTGGGATATCTTCTTGCTCACAACACTTATGAGACTTATTCAACTTCCTGGTTATTCTCCACTGATTAGTGGTTCCAAATAAAGCTTCTTAGATCGTGGTTCATCCTGGTTTGATAAGAATCATGAAGCTATTGCCATATGTCCGAACAGGCTAATCTGGAATCATCTGGATAGAAAGTGGGATATCTTCTTACTCACAACTCCTATGAGATTTATTTAACTTCCTGGTTATTCTACACTGAATAGTGGTTCCAAATAAAGCTTCTTAGATCGTGATTCATCAAGGTTTGATAAGAATCATGAAGATAATGGCATATGTTCGAACAGGCTAATCTGGAATCATCTGGATAGAAAGTGGGATATCTTCTTACTCACAACTTCTATGAGATTTATTCAACTTCCTGGTTATTCTCCACTGATTAGTGGTTCCCAATCAAGCTTCTTACATATTGTTTCATCCGGGTTTGATAAGAATCATGAAGATATTGCCATATGTCCGAACATGCTAATCTGGAATCATCTGGATAGAAAGTGGGATATCTTCTTACTCACAACTCCTATGAGATTTCTTCAACTTCCTGGTTATTCTACACTGATTAGTGGTTCCAAATAAAGCTTCTTAGATCGTGGTTCATCCTGGTTTGATAAGAATCATGAAGATAATGGCATATGTCCGAACAGGCTAATCTGGAATCGTGTGGATAGAAGGTGGGATATCTTCTTGCTCACAACACTTATGAGATTTATTCAACTTCCTGGTTATTCTCTACTGATTAGTGGTTCCAAATAAAGCTTCTTAGATCGTGGTTCATCCTGGTTTGATAATAATCATGAAGATATTGCCATATGTCCGAACAGGCTAATCTGGAATCATCTGGATAGAAAGTGGGATATCTCCTTACTCACAACTCCTATGAGATTTATTCAACTTCCTGGTTATTCTCCAATGATTAGTGGTTCCCAATCAAGCTTCTTACATATTGGTTCATCCTGGTTTGATAAGAATCATGAAGACGATGGCATATGTCCGAACAGGCTAATCTGGAATCATCTGGATAGAAGGTGAGATATCTTCTTACTCACAAAACTTATGAGATTTATTCAACTTCCTGGTAATTCTACACTGATTAGTGTTTCCAAATAAAGCTTCTTAGATCGTGGTTCATCCTGGTTTGATAAGAATCATGAAGATATTGCCATATGTCCGAACAGACAAATCTGGAATCATCTGGATAGAAAGTGGGATATCTTCTTACTCACAACTCCTATGAGATTTATTCAACTTCCTGGTTATTCTCCACTGATTAGTGGTTCCCAATCAAGATTCTTACATATTGTTTCATCCTGGTTTGATAAGAATCATGAAGATATTGCCATATATCCGAACAGGCTAATATGGCATCATCTGGATAGAAGGTGGGATATCTTCTTGCTCACAAAACTTATGAGATTTATTCAACTTCCTGGTTATTCTCCACTGATTAGTGTTTCCAAATAAAGCTTCTTAGATCGTGGTTCATCCTGGTTTGATAAGAATCATGAAGATATTGCCATATGTCCGAACAGACAAATCTGGAATCATCTGGATAGAAAGTGGGATATCTTCTTACATATTGTTTCATCCTGGTTTGATAAGAATCATGAAGATATTGCCATATGTCCGAACAGGCTAATCTGGAATCATCTGGATAGAAGGTGGGATATCTTCTTGCTCACAACACTTATGAGATTTATTCAACTTCCTGGTTATTCTCCACTGATTATTGGTTCCCAATCAAGCTTCTTACATATTGGTTCATACTGGTTTGATAAGAATCATGAAGATAATGACATATGTCCGAACATGCTAATCTGGAATCATCTGGATAGAAGGTGGGATATCTTTTTGCTCACAACACTTATGAGACTTATTATTCAACTTCCTTGTTATTCTCCACTGATTAGTGGTTCCAAATAAAGCTTCTTAGATCGTGGTTCATCCTGGTTTGATAAGAATCATGAAGATAATGGCATATGTCCGAACAGGCTAATCTGGAATCGTGTGGATAGAAGGTGGGATATCTTCTTGCTCACAACACTTATGAGATTTATTCAACTTCCTGGTTATTCTCTACTGATTAGTGGTTCCAAATAAAGCTTCTTAGATCGTGGTTCATCCTGGTTTGATAATAATCATGAAGATATTGCCATATGTCCGAACAGGCTAATCTGGAATCATCTGGATAGAAAGTGGGATATCTCCTTACTCACAACTCCTATGAGATTTATTCAACTTCCTGGTTATTCTCCAATGATTAGTGGTTCCCAATCAAGCTTCTTACATATTGGTTCATCCTGGTTTGATAAGAATCATGAAGACGATGGCATATGTCCGAACAGGCTAATCTGGAATCATCTGGATAGAAAGTGGGATATCTTCTTACTCACAACTCCTATGAGATTTATTCAACTTCCTGGTTATTCTCCACTGATTAGTGGTTCCCAATCAAGATTCTTACATATTGTTTCATCCTGGTTTGATAAGAATCATGAAGATATTGCCATATATCCGAACAGGCTAATCTGGCATCATCTGGATAGAAGGTGGGATATCTTCTTCCTCACAACACTTATGAGATTTATTCAACTTCCTGGTTATTCTCCACTGATTAGTGTTTCCAAATAAAGCTTCTTAGATCGTGGTTCATCCTGGTTTGATAAGAATCATGAAGATATTGCCATATGTCCGAACAGACAAATCTGGAATCATCTGGATAGAAAGTGGGATATCTTCTTACATATTGTTTCATCCTGGTTTGATAAGAATCATGAAGATATTGCCATATGTCCGAACAGGCTAATCTGGAATCATCTGGATAGAAGGTGGGATATCTTCTTGCTCACAACACTTATGAGACTTATTATTCAACTTCCTGGTTATTCTCCACTGATTAGTGGTTCCAAATAAAGCTTCTTAGATCGTGGTTCATCCTGGTTTGATAAGAATCATGAAGCTATTGCCATATGTCCGAACAGGCTAATCTGGAATCATCTGGATAGAAAGTGGGATATCTTCTTACTCACAACTCCTATGAGATTTATTTAACTTCCTGGTTATTCTACACTGAATAGTGGTTCCAAATAAAGCTTCTTAGATCGTGATTCATCCTGGTTTGATAAGAATCATGAAGATAATGGCATATGTTCGAACAGGCTAATCTGGAATCATCTGGATAGAAAGTGGGATATCTTCTTACTCACAACTCCTATGAGATTTATTCAACTTCCTGGTTATTCTCCACTGATTAGTGGTTCCCAATCAAGCTTCTTACATATTGTTTCATCCTGGTTTGATAAGAATCATGAAGATATTGCCATATGTCCGAACAGGCTCATCTGGAATCATCTGGATAGAAAGTGGGATATCTTCTTACTCACAACTCCTATGAGATTTATTCAATTTCCTGGTTATTCTCCACTGATTAGTGGTTCCAAATAAAGCTTCTTAGATCGTGGTTCATCCTGGTTTGATAAGAATCATGAAGATAATGGCATATGTCCGAACAGGCTAATCTGGAATCAAATGGATAGAAGGTGGGATATCTTCTTGCTCACAACACTTATGAGATTTATTCAACTTCCTGGTTATTCTCCACTGATTAGTGGTTCCAAATAAAGCTTCTTAGATCGTGGTTCATCCTGGTTTGATAAGAATCACGAAGATAATGGCATATGTCCGAACAGGCTAATCTGGAATCGTCTGGATAGAAGGTGGGATATCTTCTTGCTCACAACACTTATGAGATTTATTCAACTTCCTGGTTATTCTCCACTGATTTGTAGTTCCAAATAAAGCTTCTTAGATCGTGGTTCATCCTGGTTTGATAATAATCATGAAGATATTGCCATATGTCCGAACAGGCTAATCTGGAATCATCTGGATAGAAAGTGGGATATCTCCTTACTCACAACTCCTATGAGATTTATTCAATTTCCTGGTTATTCTCCACTGATTAGTGGTTCCAAATAAAGCTTTTTTGATCGTGGTTCATCCTGGTTTGATAAGAATCATGAAGATAATGGCATATGTCCGAACAGGGTAATCTGGAATCATTTGGATAGAAGGTTGGATATCTTCTTGCTCACAACACTTATGAGATTTATTCAACTTCCTGGTTATTATCCACTGATTATTGGTTCCAAATAAAGCTTCTTAGATCGTGGTTCATCCTGGTTTGATAAGAATCATGAAGATAATGGCATATATCCGAACAGGCTAATCTGGAATCATCTGGATAGAAGGTGGGATATCTTCTTGCTCACAACACTTATGAGATTTATTCAACTTCCTGGTTATTCTCCACTGATTATTGGTTCCCAATCAAGCTTCTTCCATATTGGTTCATCCTGGTTTGATAAGAATCATGAAGATAATGACATATGTCCGAACAAGCGAATCTGGAATCATCTGGATAGAAGGTGGGATATCTTCTTGCTCACAACACTTATGAGACTTATTCAACTTCCTGGTTATTCTCCACTGATTAGTGGTTCCAAATAAAGCTTCTTAGATCGTGGTTCATCCTGGTTTGATAATAATCATGAAGATATTGCCATATGTCCGAACAGGCTAATCTGGAATCATCTGGATAGAAAGTGGGATATCTCCTTACTCACAACTCCTATGATATTTATTCAATTTCCTGGTTATTCTCCACTGATTAGTGGTTCAAAATAAAGCTTCTTAGATAGTGGTTCATCCTGGTTTGATAAGAATCATGAAGATAATGGCATATGTCCGAACAGGCTAATCTGGAATCATCTGGATAGAAGGTTGGATATCTTCTTGCTCACAACACTTATGAGATTTATTCAACTTCCTGGTTATTCTCCACTGATTAGTGGTTCCAAATAAAGCTTCTTAGATCGTGGTTCATCCTGGTTTGATAAGAATCATGAGGATATGGCATCGATCAGTCTAATCTGGAATCACCTGGATAGGAAGTGGGATATCTTATTACTCATAACTCCTATGAGATTTATTCAACTTCCTAGTTATTCTCCAATGATTAGTGGTTCCCAATCAAGCTGCTTACATATTGGTTCATCCTGGTTTGATAAGAATCATGAAGATAATGGCATATGTCCGAACAGGCTAATCTGGAATCATCTGGATAGAAGGTGAGATATCTTCTTACTCACAACACTTATGAGATTTATTCAACTTCCTGGTTATTCTCCACTGATTAGTGGTTCCAAATAAAGCTTCTTAGATTGTGGTTCATCATGGTTTGATAAGAATCATGAAGATAATGGCATATGTCCGAAAAGGCTAATCTGGAATAGAAGGTGGGATATCTTCTTGTTCAAAACACTTATGAGATTTATTCAACTTGCTGGTTATTCTCCACTGATTATTGGTTCCAAATAAAGCTTCTTTGATCGTGGTTCATCCTGGTTTGATAAGAATCATGAAGATATTGCCATATGTCCGAACAGGCTAATCTGGAATCATCTGGATAGAAAGTGGGATATCTTCTTACTCACAACTCCTATGAGATTTATTCAATTTCCTGGTTATTCTCCACTGATTAGTGGTTCCAAATAAAGCTTCTTAGATCGTGGTTCATCCTGGTTTGATAAGAATCATGAAGATAATGGCATATGTCCGAACATGCTAATCTGGAATCGTCTGGATAGAAGGTGGGATATCTTCTTGCTCACAATAGTTATGAGATTTATTCAACTTCCTGGTTATTCTCCACTGATTAGTGGTTCCAAATAAAGCTTCTTTGATCGTGGTTCATCCTGGTTTGATAATAATCATGAAGATATTGCCATATGTCCGAACAGGCTAATCTGGAATCATCTGGATAGAAAGTGGGATATCTCTCTACTCACAACTCCTATGAGATTTATTCAATTTCCTGGTTATTCTCCACTGATTAGTGGTTCCAAATAAAGCTTCTTAGATCATGGTTCATCCTGGTTTGATAAGAATCATGAAGATAATGGCATATGTCCGAACAGGCTAATCTGGAATCATCTGGATAGAAGGTTGGATATCTTCTTGCTCACAACACTTATGAGATTTATTCAACTTCCTGGTTATTCCCCACTGATTTGTAGTTCCAAATAAAGCTTCTTAGATCGTGTTTCATCCTGGTTTGATAATAATCATGAAGATATTGCCATATGTCCGAACAGGCTAATCTGGAATCATCTGGATAGAAAGTGGGATATCTCCTTACTCACAACTCCTATGAGATTTATTCAATTTCCTGGTCATTCTCCACTGATTAGTGGTTCCAAATAAAGCTTCTTAGATCGTGGTTCATCCTGGTTTGATAAGAATCATGAAGATAATGGCATATGTCCGAACAGGCTAATCTGGAATCATCTGGATAGAAGGTTGGATATCTTCTTGCTCACAACACTTATGAGATTTATTCAACTTCCTGGTTATTCTCCACTGATTAGTGGTTCCAAATAAAGCTTCTTAGATCGTGGTTCATCCTGGTTTGATAAGAATCATGAGGATATGGCATCGAACAGTCTAATCTGGAATCACCTGGATAGAAAGTGGGATATCTTCTTACTCATAACTCCTCTGAGATTTATTCAACTTCCTAGTTCTTCTCCAATGATTAGTGGTTCCCAATCAAGCTTCTTACATATTGGTTCATCCTGGTTTGATAAGAATCATGAAGATAATGGCATATGTCCGAACAGGCTAATCTGGAATCATCTGGATAGAAGGTGAGATATCTTCTTACTCACAACACTTATGAGATTTATTCAACTTCCTGGTTATTCTCCACTGATTAGTTGTTCCAAATAAAGCTTCTTAGATCGTGGTTCATCTTGGTTTGATAAGAATAATGAAGATAATGGCATATGTCCGAACAGGCTAATCTGGAATCATCTGGATAGAAGGTGGGATATCTTCTTGCTCACAACACTTACGAGATTTATTCAACTTCCTGGTTATTCTCCACTGATTATTGGTTCCCAATCAAGCTTCTTACATATTGGTTCATCCTGGTTTGATAAGAATCATGAAGATAATGACAAATGTCCGAACAGGCGAATCTGGAATCATCTGGATAGAAGGTGGGATATCTTCTTGCTCACAACACTTATGAGACTTATTCAACTTCCTTGTTATTCTCCACTGATTAGTGGTTCCAAATAAAGCTTCTTAGATCGTGGTTCATCCTGGTTTGATAAGAATCATGAAGATAATGGCATATGTCCGAACAGGCTAATCTGGAATCATCTGGATAGAAGGTGGGATATCTTCTTGCTCACAACACTTATGAGATTTATTCAACTTCCTGGTTATTCTCCACTGATTATTGGTTCCCAATCAAGCTTCTTACATATTGGTTCATCCTGGTTTGATAAGAATCATGAAGATAATGACATATGTCCGAACAGACGAATCTGGAATCATCTGGATAGAAGGTGGGATATCTTCTTGCTCACAACACTTATGAGACTTATTCAACTTCCTGGTTATTCTACACTGATTAGTTGTTCCAAATAAAGCTCCTTAGATCGTGGTTCATCCTGGTTTGATAAGAATCATGAAGCTATTGCCATATGTCCAAACATGCTAATCTGGAATCATCTGGATAGAAAGTGGGATATCTTCTTACTCACAACTCCTATGAGATTTCTTCAACTTCCTGGTTATTCTACACTGATTAGTGGTTCCAAATAAAGCTTCTTAGATCGTGGTTCATCCTGCTTTGATAAGAATTATGAAGATAATGGCATATGTCCAAACAGGCTAATCTGGAATCGTCTGGATAGAAGGTGGGATATCTTCTTGCTCACAACACTTATGAGACTTATTCAACTTCCTGGTTATTCTCCACTGATTAGTGGTTCCAAATAAAGCTTCTTAGATCGTGGTTCATCCTGGTTTGATAAGAATCATGAAGATAATGGCATATGTCCGAACAGGCTAATCTGGAATCATCTGGATAGAAGGTGGGATATCTTCTTGCTCACAACACTTATGAGATTTATTCAACTTCCTGGTTATTCTCCACTGATTATTGGTTCCCAATCAAGCTTCTTACATATTGGTTCATCCTGGTTTGATAAGAATCATGAAGATAATGACATATGTCCGAATAGGCGAATCTGGAATCATCTGGATAGAAGGTGGGATATCTTCTTGCTCACAACACTTATGAGACTTATTCAACTTCCTGGTTATTCTCCACTGATTAGTTGTTCCAAATAAAGCTTCTTAGATCGTGGTTCATCCTGGTTTGATAAGAATCATGAGGATATGGCATCGAACAGTCTAATCTGGAATCACTTAGATAGAAAGTGGGATATCTTCTTGCTCACAACTCCTATGAGATTTATTCAATTTCCTGGTCATTCTCCACTGATTAGTGGTTCCAAATAAAGCTTCTTAGATCGTGGTTCATCCTGGTTTGATAAGAATCATGAAGATAATGGCATATGTCCGAACATGCTAATCTGGAATCATCTGGATAGAAGGTTGGATATCTTCTTGCTCACAACACTTATGAGATTTATTCAACTTCCTGGTTATTCTCCACTGATTAGTGGTTCCAAATAAAGCTTCTTAGATCGTGGTTCATCCTGGTTTAATAAGAATCATGAGGATATGGCATCGAACAATCTAATCTGGAATCACCTGGATAGAAAGTGGGATATCTTCTTACTCATAACTCCTATGAGATTTATTCAACTTCCTAGTTATTCTCCAATGATTAGTGGTTCCCAATCAAGCTTCTTACATATTGGTTCATCCTGGTTTGATAAGAATCATGAAGATAATGGCATATGTCCGAACAGGCTAATCTGGAATCATCTGGATAGAAGGTGAGATATCTTCTTACTCACAACACTTATGAGATTTATTCAACTTCCTGGTTATTTTCCACTGATTAGTGGTTCCAAATAAAGCTTCTTAGATCGTGGTTCATCCTGGTTTGATAAGAATCATGAAGATAATGGCATATGTCAGAACAGGCTAATCTGGAATCATCTGGATAGAAGGTGGGATATCTTCTTGCTCACAACACTTATGAGATTTATTCAACTTCCTGGTTATTCTCCACTGATTATTGGTTCCCAATCAAGCTTCTTACATATTGGTTCATCCTGGTTTGATAAGAATCATGAAGATAATGACAAATGTCCGAACAGGCGAATCTGGAATCATCTGGATAGAAGGTGGGATATCTTCTTGCTTACAACACTTATGAGACTTATTTAACTTCCTGGTTATTCTCCACTGATTAGTGGTTCCAAATAAAGCTTCTTAGATCGTGGTTCATCCTGGTTTGATAAGAATCATGAAGATAATGGCATATGTCCGAACAGGCTAATCTGGAATCATCTGGATAGAAGGTGGGATATCTTCTTGCTCACAACACTTATGAGATTTATTCAACTTCCTGGTTATTCTCCACTGATTATTGGTTCCCAATCAAGCTTCTTACATATTGGTTCATCCTGGTTTGATAAGAATCATGAAGATAATGACATATGTCCGAACAGGCGAATCTGGAATCATCCGGATAGAAGGTGGGATATCTTCTTGATCACAACACTTATGAGACTTATTCAACTTCCTGGTTATTCTCCACTGATTAGTGGTTCCAAATAAATCTTCTTAGATCGTGGTTCATCCTGGTTTGATAAGAATCATGAAGCTATTGCCATATGTCCAAACATGCTAATCTGGAATCATCTGGATAGAAAGTGGGATATCTTCTTACTCACAACTCCTATGAGATTTCTTCAACTTCCTGGTTATTCTACACTGATTAGTGGTTCCAAATAAAGCTTCTTAGATCGTGGTTCTGATGTCTTGCATATTTGCATTGTTTCCATTCATTCATAAGCATTTTCATCATATAGAATAGGATTTAGACATGTTTAGGCTGCATTTTGCATGTATAAGTCTTTATTAGGTACTGGAGTGCCAAGTGAGGTTATTGGAGACATTTGGATGCACTTGGAGCTCAAAAGATGTGAAAAGGATGATGATTGGACAAGAGGAGCCTGGAGCGACCTGCAGAGGTCGCTGTGAGACCTCGCTCCAGCCGGAGCGACCTTGACGACCAAAGCTGGAGCGACCACTCCAAGTCGCTCGGCTTTACACGGCTCGAAGACGAAGAAAATGCCTCCGGAGCGACCCCTCGCAGCGACCACCCGAGGTCGCTCCCGAGCCCAGAGCGACCTCTCGGAGCGACTGGCCGAGGTCGCTCAGCGTTATCAGTGCACAATTTTTATTATTTTCAGGGACCTTTTTGCAATTTATTGTGCACGTTTTTGCACTGAAAAACCTAATGTTTAAGTATTCTTTGTAGCCACCATTGGCAGATGATCTTTTATCTATTGAATACACAAAACTCTCTGAAGAAAAGCTCTCTTTTGATTTGATTGTTCTTGTGTTCTTGTGAGTTTCTCTTCTAATTCTCTATATGATTCATCTGAAATCCACCATGGGTTTAAGAGGAATCATGGAGATTAGTGAGTAATCCACTTTTGGATTCATGGGTTAGGGAGATTTAGGGTGATTAGGTTAGTTCTAGGATGTTTTAGGTGTAGATCATACTTGTTCCTTGCATAGTAGAGTGATCTTATTGCATCATTTGAGTAGGCCACTCAAAGGGTGATCTCTAGGCATTTCCCACCCAAAAGGTGTTTGATGAAATGCCTGAGTCAACTATCCTAGGCTTTTAGTGTACTTTTCCAAAGAGATTTGTTGTTAAAGATGCTAAGATAGCTAATAGACTTGTTAGTAATGATTGCTTGCATGTTATTCAACCAAAGACATTTGATGTTTGAGACATGTTAGCAAATGAGCATTCATCTAGACATAGAGCTTGCTTAGAATTGTGTCTAGGCTTAAGGTTAATAGTTTGATTGATTCATTTGTCATCCTTAGTTCGAAACTTGATCACCCAAGGTCTGAAATCCCTATACCCATGAGTTCTCATTTCCAATAGCTTAAAAGTATCATTTCTGTTACTTGCATTCTAGTTTTAGTTTAAAAACCATCCAATTCACTGATTGCACTTAGATTAGGCAAATACTTGCATTCTCTCTGCATTTGAATCCCTCATAATTGGTTCGACAACTTACTTCCACTATACTATCATTTGACTTAGGAGCCTCAAAACTCCTAACATCAAATTGGCGCCGTTGCCAAATTCTGAGTTTGATTTGAACATTGAGATTTAGTCATTTGCTTGAGACTAAGTCATTTTTATTTTTGTAAGTTACTGATTCTCTTCTTCACCTCTTTGTGATTTTCAGGTGTATGAACTTGAGGAGCAAAGGTACATCAAACCTTGTTCCAAGAGCCGCAGACATCAGAGCTTTAGAGAGAGAGTGTGCTAGAAAAAGAAGAGAAGAAGAAACTGCAGACACTGGAAGCTGCAATGGAAGAACAACAAAATCCTCAGAACCCCAATGGAGTCAACAATCTTCCACCCCAAGGGGCACAACAGCGAGCAGCTCGCCCCATTGGCACTTATGACCGCCCCAACATCCATGGTCCTAGACTTGGAATCCGAGCACCAGCTGTGGCTGCTAACAATTTTGAGATCAAGTCAGGACTGCTAAACTGCATAGAGAACAACAAGTATCATGGTCTGGCTGTGGAGGATCCATTTGATCACTTGGATAAGTTTGACAGCTACTGTGGTATGTCAAAGACTAATGGTGTGTCAGAGGATGTCTTAAAGCTCAAGATATTCCCTTTCTCTTTGGAGGATAAGGCACGTCAATGGGAGAAGTCTCTACCAAGTGACTCCATCACCACTTGGGAAGACTGCAAAAGGGCATTCTTGGAGAAGTTCTTCTCTACCTCAAGAACTGCTAAGTTGAGGAATGAGATCTCCAGCTTCCAACAGAAGAACTTGGAAGGATTCAGTGAAGCTTGGGAGAGATTCAATGGTTACCAAGCTCAGTGCCCACACCATGTATTCTCTAAGGAGAGCTTGCTGAGCACATTCTACAGAGGTGCTCTTCCTAAGTACAGAGCCAGACTGGATACAGCTAGCAATGGGTTCTTTTTGGGGAGAACTGAGGAAGAGGCAGAGGCTCTGGTTGACAACATGGTTAAGAGTGATGCAGTCCACAGTGGAGACCATGACAGAAGCAGCAGAGGTGATGACAATCAAACAAGGAATGAGATAAAGGCTCTTCAGGAGAAGATTGAAAAACTCATTGCTGATAAGACCACACAAGCGCAGGTAAACTTTGTTGGCAACCCAAGCCAGGAGATACCTCCTACTGTCAATGAGGTTGAGGGTTTGGAAGGGCAAGAAGAATTGTGTTTCATCAACAGTAATGGTAGCTGGTACAAGAAGGAACCCAACTTTCAGTACAACAACTACCAACATAAGCCCTATTCAAACAACCAGCAGAGTGGTTATCAGCCTAGAAACAACCAGCAGAGCAACTATCAGCCTCAGCAAAACTCTTCTCCTAGCTCTTCTGCTCCTCAAGAGAGCAGCACTGATGCCTTGCTGAAACAGATCTTGGAGTCTCAGACTAGAAGTGAGAAGCATGTTGGCTATGAGCTGAAGAATCTCCACTCCAAGATCGATGGAAGCTACAATGAGCTCAACAACAAATTCTCCAACCTTGCTTCTTCTGTCAAGAATTTGGAGAATCAGTTTGCTTCCATGAGCTCCCACCAGAACCGCCATCAAGGATCTCTACCTGGAAAGTCAGATCAAAACCCCAAGGAAGCAAAAGCTGTCACACTTAGGAGTGGTAAGCAGTTGACTCCTGTAACCCTCACCAAGGATGCTGAGAAACAAGGTGAGGAGGTGGCCATCAACCTAGATGATGAAGTGGTCATTGTTGATGAGAAGACAGATGCTGAGATCTTGGAGAAGATTGTGAAAGCCAAGGGCAAAGGAAAGGTTGGAGAAGAGAAGAAGACAACAAAAGATGGTGAATCTGCTGCTCCAGCAAGTGAGAGCTCTCCTGTCCCCCCTCCCTATGAACCAAAGCTTTCATTCCCTGGTAGATTCAAGAAGCAGCTGCTACAGAAATACAAGGCTTTGTTTGAGAAGCAGATGATTGAAGCTCAGGTTACAATGCCCATCATTGATGCTTTCATGCTGATTCCTCAATACAGCAAACTCCTGAAAGATGTTGTAGCTGCTAAGAAGAAGGAGATGGAGGGCATGATGGTTCTGAGTCATGAGTGCAATGCCATCATTCAGAGGCTTGATGCTCCAGAGAAGCTAGAGGATCCAGGATGCTTCACACTCCCTTGTGCTCTTGGACCTATGGTATTTGAGAAATGTCTCTGCGATTTGGGAGCTAGTGTCAGCTTGATGCCTTTGTCTGTGGCAAAGAAGCTTGGCTTCACTCAATACAAGAAGTGTAGACTCTCTCTGGTGTTGGCTGATCGTTCAGTGAAGTACCCTGTGGGTATCCTAGAGAACCTCCCTGTGAAGATTGGAAGGTATGAGATACCTACAGACTTTGTGGTGCTTGAGATGGGTGAGGAGGCTCAAGACCCATTGATTCTTGGAAGGCCATTCTTAGCTACTGCAGGAGCTATTGTGAATGTGAAAGAAGGGAAGATTGACCTCCATTTGGGCAAGGAGAACATCCTCCACTTTGACATCAAGGAGAAAATGAGGAACCCCACTGTATTTGGACAAGCCTTCACCATTGAAGAGATGAATTCTCCTCCTGCTGATGGTCACTTTGATGAGCTACCACCTGAGGAAGATGGGGTGTCAACTCCACTTTCTGCACCTATTCCAGCCTGATCCAAAGGAGGCAAAGTCAAGCTAGAGACTTAAAACAAGCTCACTTGGGAGGAAGTCCCATGAGTATCCTTGTATATATTGCATTAGTATTTGCATTATCATTTTATTGCATACAACAATGGGAGAGTGAAGTTGTGTGCAGGTATTGAGCAGAAAGTCGGACACCAGAGCGATCTCATCGCAGCGACACCTCTAGGTCGCTCCACCTGGGAGCGACATGTCCAGAGCGAGATGCCGAGGTCGCTCGCGTCACAGGCGAGTGAAAACACAGAAACCGACCTCGGAGCGACCCCTCGCAGCGACCTACCGAAGTCGCTCCAGCTGGGAGCGACCTGTCGCAGCAACGTTCACATCTCGCTCCACGGAAGGTAACACACAATCCCACTTTTCTTTGTGTTTCACATTTCCATTGGGTACCTCACTCACACAGAGACTATGTGATTTAAGTGTGGGGGAGGTACCAAGTATTTGATCATGTTTGTTTCCATGATTTTGAGTCTCATGCATTGCATATTACATTCTTTTTTGCATAGAAAAATCCAAAAAAAAAAAAAAAATTGAAAAGCACAAAAAGAATCATTTAGTTGCATCATTTGCATTTTTAGGATTGAGTCTAGAAGCATATAGGTTGCATTCATGCATTAGGGGGATTTCAACCTTGTAAAGAGCTCATGCTAAGTACTGAATTTGTTGACCTTTGTAATCATGACAAGTAGCTTGAGCACCCTTTGGAAAGCTTGTAAACTTCGCGCCTTGAATGCTCCTCTTGAAACTCATTTGACTGTTGATACTCTCTCTTTGAAGCAAGCTCCTGTTTTAATGTCTCTTGCATATGGTCCCTTGTGTACTAAGTCATGGATATACACATTTGAGTTGTCCCATATGTTTTACCAATATTTTTGACAAACTCAAGTGGTACTCCACTCCCAAAACCCATACCTCCTTTTTAAACCATCATTATTTGTTGAGTGAGGCTTCTTTGGAAAGCTTTACATGTGCATAATGTTGAGAGTATTGGGAACGACAATGCTTAGTCTCCATTCTTGCTTGATTAGTCACTCTATTGTCTAGCTATAGGAAGGGGGTGAGTGTTGTGATTGTGATTTGGGATTATGAAAGGTTTGACTCTTTGTGCTTAAATGATTAGTCTTTATGGGATAAGTGGAGAAGTATCTAGCCCTTATTGTGAAAAGTCTTGGCCTCCAAATAATAAAAAAAAAAATAATAATAATAAAAAAAAAAGAAAAAAAAAGGAATGAAAAAGGGGGCTAGCAAAGTTGTTAGGAGCTAAGATTTGTTTTAAAATTGTGAAAAATCCTTTATTGATTTCAAAAAGAAAGAGTCTGATGTGAAGAATGTTCTTGGGATCTTTTGGTGAGAGATGTGAGTTGGGTTTGACATTGAGGAATAATTAAATATCTTGTATGTTTGGGAAAGGGTAGAACAATGGAGATTGAGCATTGTATGCATGAGTTGATCTCTTTCTTAGATATATTATGTGTAATGTCAAAGCTACTGTGTTTTGAGAGTAAACCACCTTAAAAGATTATTTTGAACCTCTGATTTCACTTGCATTAAACCCTTTGTCTTACCAAACCAAATGACCTGGACCAGTTGACCATTTGTGAGATGTCTATTGAGTTTGCTTCATAAATGTTAGAGAGTTGTGGATTTGTGGTTTGTAGATGCATGGTTAATGAGTGTAGAGATCAAAGGAGCTGAGATAGGCTTAGAGAAGTTAGAGATGGATAAAATCTTTGCTCTTGCTATTTGGTATGATTATGCAAGGTTGTTAGGTTGAGAACTAAGAAGAGTTTCTTTTGGTTATGAGTCCCCATTTTCAAACTTTTTCTCCTTGGTTCTTGAAAGTTTACTTGTGGAAAAGTAAAGGACTAGTGTGGGGGAGTTGATGTCTTGCATATTTGCATTGTTTTAACCATTCATTCATAAGCATTTTCATCATATAGAATAGGATTTAGACATGTTTAGGTTGCATTTTGCATGCATAAGTCTTTATTAGGTACTGGAGTGCCAAGTGAGGTTATTGGAGACATTTGGATGCACTTGGAGCTCAAAAGATGTGAAAAGGATGATGATTGGACGAGAGGAGCCTGGAGCGACCTGCAGAGGTCGCTGTGAGACCTCGCTCCAGCCGGAGCGACCTTGACGACCAAAGCTGGAGCGACCACTCCAAGTCGCTCGGCTTTACACGGCTCGAAGACGAAGAAAATGCCTCCGGAGCGACCCCTCGCAGCGACCACCCGAGGTCGCTCCCGAGCCTAGAGCGACCTCTCGGAGCGACTGGCCGAGGTCGCTCCGCGTTATCAGTGCACGATTTTTATTATTTTCAAGGACCTTTTTGCAATTTATTGTGCACGTTTTTGCACTGAAAAACCTAATGTTTAAGTATTCTTTGTAGCCACCATTGGCAAATGATCTTTTATCTATTGAATACACAAAACTCTCTAAAGAAAAGCTCTCTTTTGATTTGATTGTTCTTGTGTTCTTGTGAGTTTCTCTTCTAATTCTCTATATGATTCATCTGAAATCCACTATGGGTTTAAGAGGAATCATGGAGATTAGTGAGTAATCCACTTTTGGATTCATGGGTTAGGGAGATTTAGGGTGATTAGGTTAGTTCTAGGATGTTTTAGGTGTAGATCACACTTGTTCCTTGCATAGTAGAGTGATCTTAATGCATCATTTGAGTAGGCCACTCAAAGGGTGATCTCTAGGCATTTCCCACCCAAAAGGTGTTTGATGAAATGCCTGAGTCAACTCTCCTAGGCTTTTAGTGTACTTTGCCAAAGAGATTTGTTGATAAGATGCTAAGATAGCTAATAGACTTGTTAGTAATGATTGCTTGCATGTTATTCAACCAAAGACATTTGATGTTTGAGACATGTTAGCAAATGAGCATTCATCTGGACATAGAGCTTGCTTAGAATTGTGTCTAGGCTTAAGGTTAATAGTTTGATTGATTCATTTGTCATCCTTAGTTTGAAACTTGATCACCCAAGGTCTGAAATCCCTATACCCATGAGTTCTCATTTCCAATAGCTTAAAAGTATCATTTATGTTACTTGCATTCTAGTTTTAGTTTAAAAACCATCCAATTCACTGATTGCACTTAGATTAGGCAAATACTTGCATTCTCTCTGCATTTGAATCCCTCAGAATTGGTTCGACAACTTACTACCACTATACTATCATTTGACTTAGGAGCCTCAAACTCCTAACATCAGGTTCATCCTGGTTTGATAAGAATCATGAAGATAATGGCATATGTCCAAACAGGCTAATCTGGAATCGTCTGGATAGAAGGTGGGATATCTTCTTGCTCACAACTTCCTGGTTATTCTCCACTGATTAGTGGTTCCAAATAAAGCTTCTTAGATCGTGGTTCATCCTGGTTTGATAATAATCATGAAGATATTGCCATATGTCCGAACAGGCTAATCTGGAATCATCTGGATAGAAAGTGGGATATCTCCTTACTCACAACTCCTATGAGATTTATTCAATTTCCTGGTTATTCTCCATTGATTAGTGGTTCCAAATAAAGCTTCTTAGATCGTGGTTCATCCTGGTTTGATAAGAATCATGAAGATAATGGCATATGTCCGAACAGGCTAATCTGGAATCATCTGGATAGAAGGTTGGATATCTTCTTGCTCACAACACTTATGAGATTTATTCAACTTCCTGGTTATTCTCCACTGATTAGTGGTTCCAAATAAAGCTTCTTAGATCGTGGTTCATCCTGGTTTGATAAGAATCATGAGGATATGGCATCGAACAGTCTAATCTGGAATCACCTGGATAGAAAGTGAGATATCTTCTTACTCATAACTCCTATGAGATTTATTCAACTTCCTAGTTATTCTCCAATGATTAGTGGTTCCCAATCAAGCTTCTTACATATTGGTTCATCCTGGTTTGATAAGAATCATGAAGATAATGGCATATGTCCGAACAGGCTAATCTGGAATCATCTGGATAGAAGGTGAGATATCTTCTTACTCACAAAACTTATGAGATTTATTCAACTTCCTGGTTATTCTCCACTGATTACTGTTTCCAAATAAAGCTACTTAGATCGTGGTTCATCGTGGTTTGATAAGAATCATGAAGATATTGCCATATGTCCGAACAGACAAATCTGGAATCATCTGGATAGAAAGTGGGATATCTTCTTACTCACAACTCCTATGAGATTTATTCAACTTCCTGGTTATTCTGCACTGATTAGTGGTTCTCAATCAAGCTTCTTAAATATTGTTTCATCCTGGTTTGATAAGAATCATGAAGATATTGCCATATGTCCGAACAGGCTAATCTGGAATCCTCTGGATAGAAGGTGGGATATCTTCTTGCTCACAACACTTATGAGATTTATTCAACTTCCTGGTTATTCTCCACTGATTATTGGTTCCCAATCAAGCTTCTTACATATTGGTTCATCCTGGTTTGATAAGAATCATCAAGATAATGACATATGTCCGAACAGGCTTATCTGGAATCATCTGGATAGAAGGTGGGATATCTTCTTGCTCACAACACTTATGAGACTTATTCAACTTCCTGGTTATTCTCCACTGATTAGTGGTTCCAAATAAAGCTTCTTAGATCGTGGTTCATCCTGGTTTGATAAGAATCATGAAGCTATTGCCATATGTCCGAACAGGCTAATCTGGAATCATCTGGATAGAAAGTGGGATATCTTCTTACTCACAACTCCTATGAGATTTATTTAACTTCCTGGTTATTCTACACTGCATAGTGGTTCCAAATAAAGCTTCTTAGATCGTGATTCATCCTGGTTTGATAAGAATCATGAAGATAATGGCATATGTTCGAACAGGCTAATCTGGAATCATCTGGATAGAAAGTGGGATATCTTCTTACTCACAACTCCTATGAGATTTATTCAAATTCCTGGTTATTCTCCACTGATTAGTGGTTCCCAATCAAGCTTCTTACATATTGTTTCATCCTGGTTTGATAAAAATCATGAAGATATTGCCATATGTCCGAACAGGCTAATCTGGAATCATCTGGATAGAAAGTGGGATATCTTCTTACTCACAAATCCTATGAGATTTCTTCAACTTCCTGGTTATTCTACACTGATTAGTGGTTCCAAATAAAGCTTCTTAGATTGTGGTTCATCCTGGTTTGATAAGAATCATGAAGATAATGGCATATGTCCGAACAGGCTAATCTGGAATCATCTGGATAGAAGGTGGGATATCTTCTTGCTCACAACACTTATGAGATTTATTCAACTTCCTGGTTATTCTCCACTGATTAGTGGTTCCAAATAAAGCTTCTTAGATCGTGGTTCATCCTGGTTTGATAATAATCATGAAGATATTGCCATATGTCCGAACAGGCTAATCTGGAATCATCTGGATAGAAAGTGGGATATCTTCTTACTCACAACTCCTATGAGATTTATTCAACTTCCTGGTTATTCTCCACTGATTAGTGGTTCCAAACAAAGCTTCTTAGATCGTGGTTCATCATGGTTTGATAAGAATCATGAAGATAATGGCATATGTCCGAAAAGGCTAATCTAGAATCATCTGGATAGAAGGTGGGATATCTTCTTGTTCAAAACACTTATGAGATTTATTCAACTTGCTGGTGATTCTCCACTGATTATTGGTTCCAAATAAAGCTTTTTAGATCGTGGTTCATCCTGGTTTGATAAGAATCACGAAGATATTGCCATATGTCCGAACAGGCTAATCTGGAATCATCTGGATAGAAAGTGGGATATCTTCTTACTCACAACTCCTATGAGATTTATTCAATTTCCTGGTTATTCTCCACTGATTAGTGGTTCCAAATAAAGCTTCTTAGATCGTGGTTCATCCTGGTTTGATAAGAATCATGAAGATAATGGCATATGTCCGAACAGGCTAATCTGGAATCAAATGGATAGAAGGTGGGATATCTTCTTGCTCACAACACTTATAAGATTTATTCAACTTCCTGGTTATTCTCCACTGATTAGTGGTTCCAAATAAAGCTTCTTAGATCGTGGTTCATCCTGGTTTGATAAGAATCATGAAGATAATGGCATATGTCCGAACAGGCTAATCTGGAATCATCTGGATAGAAGGTGGGATATCTTCTTGCTCACAACACTTATGAGATTTATTCAACTTCCTGGTTATTCTCCACTGATTATTGGTTCCCAATCAAGCTTCTTACATATTGGTTCATCCTGGTTTGATAAGAATCATGAAGATAATGACATATGTCCGAACAGGCGAATCTGGAATCATCTGGATAGAAGGTGGGATATCTTCTTGCTCACAACACTTATAAGACTTATTCAACTTCCTGGTTATTCTCCACTGATTAGTGGTTCCAAATAAAGCTTCTTAGATCGTTGTTCATCCTGGTTTTATAAGAATCATGAAGCTATTGCCATATGTCCGAACAGGCTAATCTGGAATCATCTGGATAGAAAGTGGGATATCTTCTTCCTCACAACTCTTATGAGATTTATTTAACTTCCTGGTTATTCTACACTGAATAGTGGTTCCAAATAAAGCTTCTTAGATCGTGATTCATCCTGGTTTGATAAGAATCATGAAGATAATGACATATGTTCGAACAGGCTAATCTGGAATCATCTGGATAGAAAGTGGGATGTCTTCTTACTCACAAATCCTATGAGATTAATTCAACTTCCTAGTTATTCTCCACTGATTAGTGGTTCCCAATCAAGCTTCTTACATATTGTTTCATCCTGGTTTGATAAGAATCATGAAGATATTGCCATATGTCCGAACATGCTAATCTGGAATCATCTGGATATAAAGTGGGATATCTTCTTACTCACAACTCCTATGAGATTTCTTCAACTTCCTGGTTATTCTACACTGATTAGTGGTTCCAAATAAAGCTTCTTAGATCGTGGTTCATCCTGGTTTGATAAGAATCATGAAGATAATGGCATATGTCCGAACATGCTTATCTGGAATCATCTGGATAGAAGGTGGGATATCTTCTTGCTCACAACACTTATGAGATTTATTCAACTTCCTGGTTATTCTCCACTAATTAGTGGTTCCAAATAAAGCTTCTTAGATCGTGGTTCATCCTGGTTTGATAATAATCATGAAGATATTGCCATATGTCCGAACAGGCTAATCTGGAATCATCTGGATAGAAAGTGGGATATCTTCTTACTCACAACTCCTATGAGATTTATTCAACTTCCTGGTTATTCTCCACTGATTAGTGGTTCCAAATAAAGCTTCTTAGATCGTGGTTCATCATGGTTTGATAAGAATCATGAAGATAATGGCATATGTCCGAAAAGGCTAATCTAGAATCATCTGGATAGAAGGTGGGATATCTTCTTGTTCAAAACACTTATGAGATTTATTCAACTTGCTGGTTATTTTCCACTGATTATTGGTTCCAAATAAAGCTTCTTAGATCGTGGTTCATCCTGGTTTGATAAGAATCATGAAGATATTGCCATATGTCCGAACAGGCTAATCTGGAATCATCTGGATAGAAAGTGGGATATCTTCTTACTCACAACTCCTATGAGATTTATTCAATTTCCTGGTTATTCTCCACTGATTAGTGGTTCCAAATAAAGCTTCTTAGATCGTGGTTCATCCTGGTTTGATAAGAATCATGAAGATAATGGCATATGTCCGAACAGGCTAATCTGGAATCAAATGGACAGAAGGTGGGATATCTTCTTGCTCACAACACTTATAAGATTTATTCAACTTCCTGGTTATTCTCCACTGATTAGTGGTTCCAAATAAAGCTTCTTAGATCGTGGTTCATCTTGGTTTGATAAGAATCATGAAGATAATGGCATATGTCCGAACAGGCTAATCTAGAATCATCTGGATAGAAGGTGGAATATATTCTTGCTCACAACACTTATGAGATTTATTCAAATTCCTGGTTATTCTCCACTGATTATTGGTTCCCAAACAAGCTTCTTACATATTGGTTCATCCTGGTTTGATAAGAATCATGAAGATAATGACATATGTCCAAACAGGGGAATCTGGAATCATCTGGATAGAAGGTGGGATATCTTCTTGCTCACAACACTTATGAGACTTATTCAACTTCCTGGTTATTCTCCACTGATTAGTGGTTCCAAATAAAGCTTCTTAGATCGTGGTTCATCCTGGTTTGATAAGAATCATGAAGCTATTGCCATATGTCCGAACAGGCTAATCTGGAATCATCTGGATAGAAAGTGGGATATCTTCTTCCTCACAACTCCTATGAGATTTATTTAACTTCCTGGTTATTCTACACTGAATAGTGGTTCCAAATAAAGTTTCTTAGATCGTGATTCATCCTGGTTTGATAAGAATCATGAAGATAATGGCATATGTTCGAACAGGCTAATCTGGAATCATCTGGATAGAAAGTCGGATATCTTCTTACTCACAACACTTATGAGATTTATTCAACTTCCTGGTTATTCTCCACTGATTAGTGGTTCCAAATAAAGCTTCTTAGATCGTGGTTCATCCTGGTTTGATAATAATCATGAAGATATTGCCATATGTCCGAACAGGCTAATCTGGAATCATCTGGATAGAAAGTGGGATATCTTCTTACTCACAACTCCTATGAGATTTATTCAACTTCCTGGTTATTCTCCACTGATTAGTGGTTCCAAACAAAGCTTCTTAGATCGTGGTTCATCATGGTTTGATAAGAATCATGAAGATAATGGCATATGTCCGAAAAGGCTAATCTAGAATCATCTGGATAGAAGGTGGGATATCTTCTTACTCACAACTCCTATGAGATTTATTCAACTTCCTGGTTATTCTCCACTGATTAGTGGTTCCAAATAAAGCTTCTTAGATCGTGGTTCATCCTGGTTTGATAATAATCATGAAGATATTGCCATATGTCCGAACATGCTAATCTGGAATCATCTGGATAGAAAGTGGGATATCTTCTTACTCACAACTCCAATGAGATTTATTCAACTTCCTGGTTATTTTCCACTGATTAGTGGTTCCAAATAAAGCTTCTTAGATCGTGGTTCATCATGGTTTGATAAGAATCATGAAGATAATGGCATATGTCCGAAAAGGCTAATCTAGAATCATCTGGATAGAAGGTGGGATATCTTCTTGTTCAAAACACTTATGAGATTTATTCAACTTGCTGGTGATTCTCCACTAATTATTGGTTCCAAATAAAGCTTCTTAGATCGTGGTTCATCCTGGTTTGATAAGAATCATGAAGATATTGCCATATGTCCGAACCGGCTAATCTGGAATCATCTGGATAGAAAGTGGGATATCTTCTTACTCACAACTCCTATGAGATTTATTCAATTTCCTGGTTATTCTCCACTGATTAGTGGTTCCAAATAAAGCTTCTTAGATCGTGGTTCATCCTGGTTTGATAAGAATCATGAAGATAATGGCATATGTCCGAACATGCTAATCTGGAATCAAATGGACAGAAGGTGGGATATCTTCTTGCTCACAACACTTATAAGATTTATTCAACTTCCTGGTTATTCTCCACTGATTAGTGGTTCCAAATAAAGCTTCTTAGATCGTGGTTCATCTTGGTTTGATAAGAATCATGAAGATAATGGCATATGTCCGAACAGGCTAATCTAGAATCATCTGGATAGAAGGTGGGATATATTCTTGCTCACAACACTTATGAGATTTATTCAACTTCCTGGTTATTCTCCACTGATTATTGGTTCCCAAACAAGCTTCTTACATATTGGTTCATCCTGGTTTGATAAGAATCATGAAGATAATGACATATGTCCAAACAGGGGAATCTGGAATCATCTGGATAGAAGGTGGGATATCTTCTTGCTCACAACACTTATGAGACTTATTCAACTTCCTGGTTATTCTCCACTGATTAGTGGTTCCAAATAAAGCTTCTTAGATCGTGGTTCATCCTGGTTTGATAAGAATCATGAAGCTATTGCCATATGTCCGAACAGGCTAATCTGGAATCATCTGGATAGAAAGTGGGATATCTTCTTCCTCACAACTCCTATGAGATTTATTGAACTTCCTGGTTATTCTACACTGAATAGTGGTTCCAAATAAAGTTTCTTAGATCGTGATTCATCCTGGTTTGATAAGAATCATGAAGATAATGGCATATGTTCGAACAGGCTAATCTGGAATCATCTGGATAGAAAATGGGATATCTTCTTACTCACAACACTTATGAGATTTATTCAACTTCCTGGTTATTCTCCACTGATTAGTGGTTCCAAATAAAGCTTCTTAGATCGTGGTCCATCCTGGTTTGATAATAATCATGAAGATATTGCCATATGTCCGAACATGCTAATCTGGAATCATCTGGATAGAAAGTGGGATATCTTCTTACTCACAACTCCTATGAGATTTATTCAACTTCCTGGTTATTCTCCACTGATTAGTGGTTCCAAATAAAGCTTCTTAGATCGTGGTTCATCATGGTTTGATAAGAATCATGAAGATAATGGCATATGTCCGAAAAGGCTAATCTAGAATCATCTGGATAGAAGGTGGGATATCTTCTTGTTCAAAACACTTATGAGACTTATTCAACTTGCTGGTGATTCTCCACTAATTATTGGTTCCAAATAAAGCTTCTTAGATCGTCGTTCATCCTGGTTTGATAAGAATCATGAAGATATTGCCATATGTCCGAACATGCTAATCTGGAATCATCTGGATAGAAAGTGGGATATCTTCTTACTCACAACTCCTATGAGATTTATTCAATTTCCTGGTTATTCTCCACTGATTAGTGGTTCCAAATAAAGCTTCTTAGATCGTGGTTCATCTTGGTTTGATAAGAATCATGAAGATAATGGCATATGTCCGAACAGGCTAATCTGGAATCAAATGGATAGAAGGTGGGATATCTTCTTGCTCACAACACTTATAAGATTTATTCAACTTCCTGGTTATTCTCCACTGATTAGTGGTTCCAAATAAAGCTTCTTAGATCGTGGTTCATCCTGGTTTGATAAGAATCATGAAGATAATGGCATATGTCCGAACAGGCTAATCTGGAATCATCTGGATAGAAGGTGGGATATCTTCTTGCTCACAACACTTATGAGATATATTCAACTTCCTGGTTATTATCCACTGATAATTGGTTCCCAATCAAGCTTCTTACATATTGGTTCATCCTAGTTTGATAAGAATCATGAAGATAATGACATATGTCCGAACAGGCGAATCTGGAATCATCTGGATAGAAGGTGGGATATCTTCTTGCTCACAACAGTTATGAGACTTATTCAACTTCCTAGTTATTCTCCACTGATTAGTGGTTCCAAATAAAGCTTCTTAGATCGTGGTTCATCCTGGTTTGATAAGAATCATGAAGCTATTGCCATATGTCCGAACAGGCTAATCTGGAATCATCTGGATAGAAAGTGGGATATCTTCTTCCTCACAACTCCTAAGAGATTTATTTAACTTCCTGGTTATTCTACACTGAATAGTGGTTCCAAATAAAGCTTCTTAGATCGTGATTCATCCTGGTTTGATAAGAATCATGAAGAGAATGGCTTATGTTCGAACAGGCTAATCTGGAATCATCTGGATAGAAAGTGGGATATCTTCTTACTCACAAATCCTATGAGATTTATTCAACTTCCTGGTTATTCTCCACTGATTAGTGGTTCCCAATCCAGCTTCTTACATATTGTTTCATCCTGGGTTGATAAGAATCATGAAGATATTGCCATATGTCCGAACATGCTAATCTGGAATCATCTGGATAGAAAGTGGGATATCTTCTTACTCACAACTCCTATGAGATTTCTTCAACTTACTGGTTATTCTCCACTGATTAGTGGTTCCAAATAAAGCTTCTTAGATCGTGGTTCATCATGGTTTGATAAGAATCATGAAGATAATGGCATATGTCCGAAAAGGCTAATCTAGAATCATCTGGATAGAAGGTGGGATATCTTCTTGCTCACAACACTTATGAGATTTATTCAACTTCCTGGTTATTCTCCACTGATTATTGGTTCCCAAACAAGCTTCTTACATATTGGTTCATCCTGGTTTGATAAGAATCATGAAGATAATGACATATGTCCAAACAGGGGAATCTGGAATCATCTGGATAGAAGGTGGGATATCTTCTTGCTCACAACACTTATGAGACTTATTCAACTTCCTGGTTATTCTCCACTGATTAGTGGTTCCAAATAAAGCTTCTTAGATCGTGGTTCATCCTGGTTTGATAAGAATCATGAAGCTATTGCCATATGTCCGAACAGGCTAATCTGGAATCATCTGGATAGAAAGTGGGATATCTTCTTCCTCACAACTCCTATGAGATTTATTTAACTTCCTGGTTATTCTACACTGAATAGTGGTTCCAAATAAAGTTTCTTAGATCGTGATTCATCCTGGTTTGATAAGAATCATGAAGATAATGGCATATGTTCGAACAGGCTAATCTGGAATCATCTGGATAGAAAGTCGGATATCTTCTTACTCACAACACTTATGAGATTTATTCAACTTCCTGGTTATTCTCCACTGATTAGTGGTTCCAAATAAAGCTTCTTAGATCGTGGTTCATCCTGATTTGATAAGAATCATGAAGATATTGCCATATGTCCGAACAGGCTAATCTGGAATCATCTGGATAGAAGGTGGGATATCTTCTTGTTCACAACACTTATGAGATTTAACTTCCTGGTTATTCTCCACTGATTATCGGTTCCAAATAAAGCTTCTTAGATCGTGGTTCATCCTGGTTTGATAAGAATTATGAGGATAATGGCATATGTCCGAACAGGCTAATCTGGAATCATTTGGATAGAAGGTGGGATATCTTCTTACTCACAACTCCTATGAGATTTCTTCAACTTCCTGGTTATTCTACTCTGATTAGTGGTTCCAAATAAAGCTTCTTAGAGCGTGGTTCATCCTGGTTTGATAAGAATCATGAAGATAATGGCATATGTCCGAACAGGCTAATCTGGAATCATCTAGATAGAAGGTGGGATATCTTCTTGCTCACAACTCTTATGAGATTTATTCAACTTCCTGGTTATTCTCCACTGATTGGTGGTTCCAAATAAAGCTTCTTAGATCGTGGTTCATCCTGGTTTGATAAGAATCATGAGGATATTGCCATATGTCTGAAAAGGCTAATCTGGAATCACCTGGATAGAAAGTGGGATATCTTCTTACTCACAACTTCTATGAGATTTATTCAACTTCCTAGTTATTCTCCACTGATTAGTGGTTCCGAATCAAGCTTCTTACATATTGGTTCATCCTGGTTTGATAAAAATCATGAAGATAATGGCATATGTCCGAACAGGCTAATCTGAAATCATCTGGATAGAAGGTGGGATATCTTCTTACTCACAACACTTATGAGATTTATTCAACTTCCTGGTTATTATCCACTGATTAGTGTTTCCAAATAAAGCTTCTTAGATCGTGGTTCATCCTGGTTTGATAAGAATCATGAAGATATTGCCATATGTCCGAACAGACTAATCTGGAATCATCTGGATAGAAAGTGGGATATCTTCTTACTCACAACTCTTATGAGATTTATTCAACTTCCTGGTTATTCTGCACTGATTAGTGGTTCCAAATAAAGCTTCTTAGATCGTGGTTCATCCTGGTTTGATAAGAATCATGAAGATAATGGCATATGTCTGAACATGCTAATCTGGAATCATCTGAATAGAAGGTGGGATATCTTCTTGCTCACAACACTTATGAGATTTATTCAACTTCCTGGTTATTCTCCACTGATTACTGGTTCCAAATAAAGCTTCTTAGATCGTGGTTCACCCTGGTTTGATAAGAATCATGAAGATATTGCCATATGTCCGAACAGGCTAATCTGGAATCATCTCGATAGAAAGTGGGATATCTTCTTACTCACAACTCCTATAAGATTTATTTAACCTCCTGGTTATTCTCCACTGAATAGTGGTTCCAAATAAAGCTTCTTAGATCCTGGTTCATCCTGGTTTGATAAGAATCATGAAGATAATGGCATATGTTCGTACAGGCTAATCTGGAATCATCTGGATAGAAAGTGGGATATCTTCTTACTCACAACTCCTATGAGATTTATTCAACTTCCTGGTTATTCTCCACTGATTAGTGGTTCCCAATCAAGCTTCTTACATATTGTTTCATCCTGGTTTGATATGAATCATGAAGATATTGCCATATGTCCGAACAGGCTAATCTGGAATCATCTGGATAGAAAGTAGGATATCTTCTTACTCACAACTCCTATGAGATTTCTTCAACTTACTGGTTATTCTCCACTGATTAGTGGTTCCAAATAAAGCTTCTTAGATCGTGGTTCATCCTGGTTTGATAATAATCATGAAGATATTGCCATATGTCCGAACAGGCTAATCTGGAATCATCTGGATAGAAAGTGGGATATCTTCTTACTCACAACTCCTATGAGATTTCTTCAACTTCCTGGTTATTCTCCACTGATTAGTGGTTCCAAATAAAGCTTTTTAGATCGTGGTTCATTCTGGTTTGATAAGAATCATAAAGATAATGGCATATGTCCGAACAGGCTAATCTGGAATCATCTGGATAGAAGGTGGGATATCTTCTTGTTCACAACACTTATGAGATTTATTCAACTTCCTGGTTATTCTCCACTAATTAGTGGTTCCAAATAAAGCTTCTTAGATCGTGGTTCATCCTGATTTGATAAGAATCATGAAGATATTATTTTTAGTAATCTGAGTGTTTATGAAAGGTTGAAAGAGATTAAGAGACTAAGAGAATCAAAGATTGGTGAAATAGATTTCTAGATGTAATAGTAACCTCGAGACTGAGAGAGAAAGAGACTCAAGACTTGCTTAGTTTATTAATGAGGGATGATTACAAATATATAGTCTAGAGATAACAAGGGTTTGCGCAAGATAAAGAGGTCAAGACACTATTCTAAGCATGTAGAGTCAAGGACAGCTTAGCCGCCTGATTTGAATACTTGGTCCATATGCTTCACATGCTTTGGCATCTTGACTAGATGCTCTTTGCCTTTCCAGCCTTAGCCAGCCTGTCAAGGCGTGCCAATACCTTATCTTCAAACGGTCACAAGCTTCTTCTTCTCTTAACCCTCTCCTTGGTTAAGAGTATCCGAGATCACTTCACCTCTCCTCTTCTCCATTTACTTATTTACCTCAGTAACTTCTCATTTACCACAGTAACTTAAAGTTACTGTAATAGTAACTTCCCAAATAGTAACTTGAACTCTTTCTCCTCTTCTCCTTTCCATGTTAATCTCTTCTCTATCTCATGAATATCATCACCTCATCTCAACACTCCCCCTCAAGCTTGACCATATGGAACAAGTCAAGCTTGGAAAGCCATGAGATCTTCCTCATTAAAAACCTCACCAAGGAAAACCCATTGGGACAAAACCTTGATGAGGGAAAAAGAGTGAAGACCTCATAGCTAAGGGGATCAGCTCCTCTTGCTCAAATCAATGAGGCCCAACCTGATATGGATGGACTCCATTGTCTTCTGTCTCGCAGCCTTGGTGAACACATCAGCCAACTGATCTTCACTTCTGGTGTAACATGGTAAGATAACTCCAAGCACAATCATCTGCCTGACCTTGTGACAATCAACCTCTATATGCTTGGTTCTCTCATGGAACACTGAGTTGGATGCAATGTGAATGGCTGCTTGGTTATCACAATGCATGGTCATTGGTGTAGCTTGATCAATCTCTAGATGCTTCAGAATCCCCTTGATCCATACAAGCTCATTGGTTAGCTTCAGCATGGCTCTGTACTCGGCTTCAGCACTAGAACATGAGACCACCTTCTGCTTCTTACTCTTCCAAGTAACCAAGTTCCCACCAATGAAAGTACAGTAGCCAGTGGTTGATCTTCTATCAGCTCTATCTCCTGCCCAATCAGCATCACAATAGCCCACCACTTCTGTACTCTTGTTGCAACCCATCCAAACTCCAAGACCTTGTGTACCATTCAGATACATCAATAGTCTTTCCACCATGCGCCAGTGATGCTCCTTTGGGGCTTGCATATGCTGGCTTACCTGATTCACAGCAAAACATATATCAGGCCGAGTGATTGTCAAGTAGATTAACTTACCAACAAGCTTTCTATAAAGCTTTGGATCATGGAAGAGCTTGCTATCTTCAATCTCCCCCTCACGTGGGACCTTGTACCCATCCTCCATAGGCATCTTAGCCACCTTGCCTCCCTATGCACCTGCATCTTTCAAGAGATCAAGTGTATATTTCCTTTGAGAGATAAACAATCCTTCCTTGGCTCTACACAACTCAATACCAAGGAAGTACTTCATCTCTCCTAAGTCTTTAATGTCAAAAACAGATTTAAGAAACTCCTTAGTTGCCTTGATACCTGTTTTATCAGAACCAGTAATGATAATATCATCTACATACACAAGGATTACAATGATACCTGAGGGTGTAACCAATGTGAAGAGAGTATGATCAAGTTCTGACTTCCTGAAGCCTGTACCATTCAAGGTTGTGCTTAATTTGTGGTACCAAGCTCTAGGAGATTGCTTGAGGCCATAGATTGCTTTCTTTAGCCTCAAGACATTTCCCTTCTTCACTAGATGCTCAAGACCAGGTGGTGGCAACATATACACTTCATCCTCTAGTTCTCCTTGTAGAAAAGCATTCTTGACATCCATTTGCCAAAGATCCCACTCAAGGTTCACTGCCAATGATAAGACTACTCGGATGGTGTGAAGCTTGGCCACTGGTGCAAATGTATCAATGTAGTCTTCTCCATATGTTTGAGTGAACCCTCTTGCCACCAGTCTTGTCTTGCGCCTATCTATCTTCCCATTTGGAAGATACTTGATAGTAAAGATCCATCTACTAGACACAGCCCTCTTGCCTTTTGGTAAAGCACTCTCATACCATGTATCATTCTTGATCATGGCATCTGCTTCAGCATTGACTGAGTCTCTCCATTCTTGTATAAGCATTGCTTCTTCATAGCTTCTTGGCACATAACTCTCATCCAAGCTTACTTGAAAAGCACAATGCTCTTCTGGATATTGAGCAAAGGAGCACACAGCCTGAGAAGGATGCTCCACAGCCTGGGCATTGTAGTACACTCTCGTGTTTACCCAGTTGGAAGCATCCCTCTTGACCCTTGTACTCCTTCTCAAAGCTGGTGGTGAGACATCTTGTGATACTGGCTCGGCTTGCTCTTGTTCTTGTACACTGTCTTGTACACTCTCACCAGATGCTTCACCACTCTCTTCACTAGTTACTGGCTGACTCTCTTCAGTTCCACTACTAGCTTCCACACCTTGGTCATGAGAACCACCCGAGCTCTCATCTCCACTTGAACCACTTGAACTCTCTCCCCCCACATGATCAAGGTTGGAAGTTGTTTGACCCACTGCTTGATCTCTTGGTGGTGTTCTTGTTGTTGATTCCCGAGGCTGATCTTGGGACATGTGGATTCCAAGACCCTCTAAGATGGTTCTCAATGTAGAAGCTCTATCTGAGGTAAGATCCTTCAAATCTTCCTGATTCTGCTCCTCATAGTAACCCCTTTCTTCTATAAACTTCACTTCTCTTGATACTAACACTCTTCTTGTGTCAGGATCATAGCACTTGTAACCCTTTTGTGAGGATGAATATCCCACAAACATTGCCTTCACACTTCTAGCTTCTAGCTTGTTTCTCATTTCACTAGGCACCATCACATATTAGTGTTTCCAAATAAAGCTTCTTAGATCGTGGTTCATCCTGGTTTGATAAGAATCATGAAGATATTGCCATATGTCCGAACAGACTAATCTGGAATCATCTGGATAGAAAGTGGGATATCTTCTTACTCACAACTCTTATGAGATTTATTCAACTTCCTGGTTATTCTGCCCTGATTAGTGGTTCCAAATAAAGCTTCTTAGATCGTGGTTCATCCTGGTTTGATAAGAATCATGAAGATAATGGCATATGTCTGAACAGGCTAATCTGGAATCATCTGAATAGAAGGTGAGATATCTTCTTGCTCACAACACTTATGAGATTTATTCAACTTCCTGGTTATTCTCCACTGATTACTGGTTCCAAATAAAGCTTCTTAGATCGTGGTTCATCCTGGTTTGATAAGAATCATGAAGATATTGCCATATGTCCGAACAAGCTAATCTGGAATCATCTCGATAGAAAGTGGGATATCTTCTTACTCACAACTCCTATGAGATTTATTTAACCTCCTGGTTATTCTCCACTGAATAGTGGTTCCAAATAAAGCTTCTTAGATCCTGGTTCATCCTGGTTTGATAAGAATCATGAAGATAATGGCATATGTTCGAACAGGCTAATCTGGAATCATTTGGATAGAAAGTGGGATATCTTCTTACTCACAACTCCTATGAGATTTATTCAACTTCCTGGTTATTCTCCACTGATTAGTGGTTCCCAATCAAGCTTCTTACATATTGTTTCATCCTGGTTTGATATGAATCATGAAGATATTGCCATATGTCCGAACAGGCTAATCTGGAATCATCTGGATAGAAAGTAGGATATCTTCTTACTCACAACTCCTATGAGATTTCTTCAACTTACTGGTTATTCTCCACTAATTAGTGGTTCCAAATAAAGCTTCTTAGATCGTGGTTCATCCTGGTTTGATAATAATCATGAAGATATTGCCATATGTTCGAACAGGCTAATCTGGAATCATCTGGATAGAAAGTGGGATATCTTCTTACTCACAACTCCTATGAGATTTATTCAACTTCCTGGTTATTCTCCACTGATTAGTGGTTCCCAATCAAGCTTCTTACATATTGTTTCATCCTGGTTTGATATGAATCATGAAGATATTGCCATATGTCCGAACAGGCTAATCTGGAATCATCTGGATAGAAGGTGGGATATCTTCTTGTTCAAAACACTTATGAGATTTATTCAACTTCCTGGTTATTCTCCACTAATTAGTGGTTCCAAATAAAGCTTCTTAGATCGTGGTTCATCCTGATTTGATAAAAATCATGAAGATATTGCCATATGTCCGAACAGGCTAATCTGGAATCATCTGGATAGAAGGTGGGATATCTTCTTGTTCACAACACTTATGAGATTTAACTTCCTGGTTATTCTCCACTAATTAGTGGTTCCAAATAAAGCTTCTTAGATCGTGGTTCATCCTGGTTTGATAATAATCATGAAGATAATGGCATATGTCCGAACAGGCTAATCTGGAATCATTTGGATAGAAGGTGGGATATCTTCTTGCTCACAACACTTATGAGATTTATTCAACTTCCTGGTTATGCTCCACTAATTAGTGGTTCCAAATAAAGCTTCTTAGATCGTCGTTCATCCTGATTTGATAAGAATCATGAAGATATTGCCATATGTCCGAACAGGCTAATCTGGAATCATCTGGATAGAAGGTGGGATATCTTCTTGCTCACAACACTTATGAGATTTATTCAACTTCCTGGTTATTCTCCACTGATTAGTGGTTCCAAATAAAGCTTCTGAGATCGTGGTTCATCCTGATTTGATAAGAATCATGAAGATATTGCCATATGTCCGAACAGGCTAATCTGAAATCATCTGGATAGAAAGTGGGATATCTTCTTACTCACAACTCCTATGAAATTTATTCAACTTCCTGGTTATTCTCCACTGAATAGTGGTTCCAAATAAAGCTTCTTAGATCATGGTTCATCCTGGTTTGATAAGAATCATGAAGATAATGGCATAAGTTCGAACAGGCTAATCTGGAATCATCTGGATAGAAAGTGGGATATCTTCTTACTCACAACTCCTATGAGATTTATTCAACTTCCTGGTTATTCTCCACTGATTAGTGGTTCCCAATCAAGCTTCTTACATATTGTTTCATCCTGGTTTGATATGAATCATGAAGATATTGCCATATGTCCGAACAGGCTAATCTGGAATCATCTGGATAGAAAGTAGGATATCTTCTTACTCACAACTCCTATGAGATTTCTTCAACTTACTGGTTATTCTCCACTGATTATTGGTTCCAAATAAAGCTTCTTAGATCGTGGTTCATTCTGGTTTGATAATAATCATGAAGATATTGCCATATGTCCGAACAGGCTAATCTGGAATCATCTGGATAGAAAGTGGGATATCTTCTTACTCACAACTCCTATGAGATTTCTTCAACTTCCTGGTTATTCTCCACTGATTAGTGGTTCCAAATAAAGCTTTTTAGATTGTGGTTCATTCTGGTTTGATAAGAATCATGAAGATAATGGCATATGTCCGAACAGGCTAATCTGGAATCATCTGGATAGAAGGTGGGATATCTTCTTGTTCACAACACTTATGAGATTTATTCAACTTCCTGGTTATTCTCCACTAATTAGTGGTTCCAAATAAAGCTTCTTAGATCGTGGTTCATCCTGATTTGATAAGAATCATGAAGATATTGCCATATGTCCGAACAGGCTAATCTGGAATCATCTGGATAGAAGGTGGGATATCTTCTTGCTCACAACACTTATGAGATTTATTCAACTTCCTGGTTATTCTCCACTGATTAGTGGTTCTAAATAAAGCTTCTGAGATCGTGGTTCATCCTGATTTGATAAGAATCATGAAGATATTGCCATATGTCCGAACAGGTTAATCTGAAATCATCTGGATAGAAAGTTGGATATCTTCTTACTCACAATTCCTATGAGATTTATTCAACTTTCTGGTTATTCTCCACTGAATAGTGGTTCCAAATAAAGCTTCTTAGATCCTGGTTCATCCTGGTTTGATAAGAATCATGAAGATAATGGCATATGTTCGAACAGGCTAATCTGGAATCATCTGGATAGAAAGTGGGATATCTTCTTACTCACAACTCCTATGAGATTTCTTCAACTTACTGGTTATTCTCCACTGATTAGTGGTTCCAAATAAAGCTTCTTAGATCGTGGTTCATCCGGGTTTGATAATAATCATGAAGATATTGTCATATGTCCGAACAGGCTAATCTGGAATCATCTGGATAGAAAGTGGGATATCCTCTTACTCACAACTCCTATGAGATTTCTTCAACTTCCTGGTTATTCTCCACTGATTAGTGGTTCCAAATAAAGCTTTTTAGATCGTGGTTCATGCTGGTTTGATAAGAATCATGAAGATAATGGCATATGTCCGAACAGGCTAATCTGGAATCATCTGGATAGAAGGTGGGATATCTTCTTGTTCAAAACACTTATGAGATTTATTCAACTTCCTGGTTATTCTCCACTAATTAGTGGTTCCAAATAAAGCTTCTTAGATCGTGGTTCATCCTGATTTGATAAGAATCATGAAGATATTGCCATATGTCCGAACAGGCTAATCTGGAATCATCTAGATAGAAGGTGGGATATCTTCTTGTTCACAACACTTATGAGATTTAACTTCCTGGTTATTCTCCACTAATTAGTGGTTCCAAATAAAGCTTCTTAGATCGTGGTTCATCCTGGTTTGATAAGAATCATGAAGATAATGGCATATGTCCGAACAGGCTAATCTGGAATCATTTGGATAGAAGGTGGGATATCTTCTTGCTCACAACACTTATAAGATTTATTCAACTTCCTGGTTATTCTCCACTAATTAGTGGTTCCAAATAAAGCTTCTTAGATCGTCGTTCATCCTGATTTGATAAGAATCATGAAGATATTGCCATATGTCCGAACAGGCTAATCTGGAATCATCTGGATAGAAGGTGGGATATCTTCTTGCTCACAACACTTATGAGATTTATTCAACTTCCTGGTTATTCTCCACTGATTAGTGGTTCCAAATAAAGCTTCTGAGATCGTGGTTCATCCTGATTTGATAAGAATCATGAAGATATTGCCATATGTCCGAACAGGCTAATCTGAAATCATCTGGATAGAAAGTGGGATATCTTCTTACTCACAACTCCTATGAAATTTATTCAACTTCCTGGTCATTCTCCACTGAATAGTGGTTCCAAATAAAGCTTCTTAGATCCTGGTTCATCCTGGTTTGATAAGAATCATGAAGATAATGGCATATGTTCGAACAGGCTAATCTGGAATCATCTGGATAGAAAGTGGGATATCTTCTTACTCACAACTCCTATGAGATTTATTCAACTTCCTGGTTATTCTCCACTGATTAGTGGTTCCCAATCAAGCTTCTTACATATTGTTTCATCCTGGTTTGATATGAATCATGAAGATATTGCCATATGTCCGAACAGGCTAATCTGGAATCATCTGGATAGAAAGTAGGATATCTTCTTACTCACAACTCCTATGAGATTTCTTCAACTTATTGGTTATTCTCCACTGATTAGTGGTTCCAAATAAAGCTTCTTAGATCGTGGTTCATCCTGGTTTGATAATAATCATGAAGATATTGCCATATGTTCGAACAGGCTAATCTGGAATCATTTGGATAGAAAGTGGGATATCTTCTTACTCACAACTCCTATGAGATTTCTTCAACTTCCTGGTTATTCTCCACTAATTAGTGGTTCCAAATAAAGCTTTTTAGATCGTGGTTCATTCTGGTTTGATAAGAATCATGAAGATAATGTCATATGTCCGAACAGGCTAATCTGGAATCAACTGGATAGAAGGTGGGATATCTTCTTGTTCAAAACACTTATGAGATTTATTCAACTTCCTGGTTATTCTCCACTAATTAGTGGTTCCAAATAAAGCTTCTTAGATCGTGGTTCATCCTGATTTGATAAAAATCATGAAGATATTGCCATATGTCCGAACAGGCTAATCTGGAATCATCTGGATAGAAGGTGGGATATCTTCTTGTTCACAACACTTATGAGATTTAACTTCCTGGTTATTCTCCACTAATTAGTGGTTCCAAATAAAGCTTCTTAGATCGTGGTTCATCCTGGTTTGATAAGAATCATGAAGATAATGGCATATGTCCGAACAGGCTAATCTGGAATCATTTGGATAGAAGGTGGGATATCTTCTTGCTCACAACACTTATGAGATTTATTCAACTTCCTGGTTATGCTCCACTAATTAGTGGTTCCAAATAAAGCTTCTTAGATCGTCGTTCATCCTGATTTGATAAGAATCATGAAGATATTGCCATATGTCCGAACAGGCTAATCTGGAATCATCTGGATAGAAGGTGGGATATCTTCTTGCTCACAACACTTATGAGATTTATTCAACTTCCTGGTTATTCTCCACTGATTAGTGGTTCCAAATAAAGCTTCTGAGATCGTGGTTCATCCTGATTTGATAAGAATCATGAAGATATTGCCATATGTCCGAACAGGCTAATCTGAAATCATCTGGATAGAAAGTGGGATATCTTCTTACTCACAACTCCTATGAAATTTATTCAACTTCCTGGTTATTCTCCACTGAATAGTGGTTCCAAATAAAGCTTCTTAGATCATGGTTCATCCTGGTTTGATAAGAATCATGAAGATAATGGCATAAGTTCGAACAGGCTAATCTGGAATCATCTGGATAGAAAGTGGGATATCTTCTTACTCACAACTCCTATGAGATTTATTCAACTTCCTGGTTATTCTCCACTGATTAGTGGTTCCCAATCAAGCTTCTTACATATTGTTTCATCCTTGTTTGATATGAATCATGAAGATATTGCCATATGTCCGAACAGGCTAATCTGGAATCATCTGGATAGAAAGTAGGATATCTTCTTACTCACAACTCCTATGAGATTTCTTCAACTTACTGGTTATTCTCCACTGATTATTGGTTCCAAATAAAGCTTCTTAGATCGTGGTTCATTCTGGTTTGATAATAATCATGAAGATATTGCCATATGTCCGAACAGGCTAATCTGGAATCATCTGGATAGAAAGTGGGATATCTTCTTACTCACAACTCCTATGAGATTTCTTCAACTTCCTGGTTATTCTCCACTGATTAGTGGTTCCAAATAAAGCTTTTTAGATCGTGGTTCATTCTGGTTTGATAAGAATCATGAAGATAATGGCATATGTCCGAACAGGCTAATCTGGAATCATCTGGATAGAAGGTGGGATATCTTCTTGTTCACAACACTTATGAGATTTATTCAACTTCCTGGTTATTCTCCACTAATTAGTGGTTCCAATAAAGCTTCTTAGATCGTGGTTCATCCTGATTTGATAAGAATCATGAAGATATTGCCATATGTCCGAACAGGCTAATCTGGAATCATCTGGATAGAAGGTGGGATATCTTCTTGCTCACAACACTTATGAGATTTATTCAACTTCCTGGTTATTCTCCACTGATTAGTGGTTCTAAATAAAGCTTCTGAGATCGTGGTTCATCCTGATTTGATAAGAATCATGAAGATATTGCCATATGTCCGAACAGGTTAATCTGAAATCATCTGGATAGAAAGTTGGATATCTTCTTACTCACAATTCCTATGAGATTTATTCAACTTTCTGGTTATTCTCCACTGAATAGTGGTTCCAAATAAAGCTTCTTAGATCCTGGTTCATCCTGGTTTGATAAGAATCATGAAGATAATGGCATATGTTCGAACAGGCTAATCTGGAATCATCTGGATAGAAAGTGGGATATCTTCTTACTCACAACTCCTATGAGATTTCTTCAACTTACTGGTTATTCTCCACTGATTAGTGGTTCCAAATAAAGCTTCTTAGATCGTGGTTCATCCTGGTTTGATAATAATCATGAAGATATTGTCATATGTCCGAACAGGCTAATCTGGAATCATCTGGATAGAAAGTGGGATATCCTCTTACTCACAACTCCTATGAGATTTCTTCAACTTCCTGGTTATTCTCCACTGATTATTGGTTCCAAATAAAGCTTTTTAGATCGTGGTTCATTCTGGTTTGATAAGAATCATGAAGATAATGGCATATGTCCGAACAGGCTAATCTGAAATCATCTGGATAGAAGGTGGGATATCTTCTTGTTCAAAACACTTATGAGATTTATTCAACTTCCTGGTTATTCTCCACTAATTAGTGGTTCCAAATAAAGCTTCTTAGATCGTGGTTCATCCTGATTTGATAAGAATCATGAAGATATTGCCATATGTCGGAACAGGCTAATCTGGAATCATCTGGATAGAAGGTGGGATATCTTCTTGTTCACAACACTTATGAGATTTAACTTCCTGGTTATTCTCCACTAATTAGTGGTTCCAAATAAAGCTTCTTAGATCGTGGTTCATCCTGGTTTGATAAGAATCATGAAGATAATGGCATATGTCCGAACAGGCTAATCTGGAATCATTTGGATAGAAGGTGGGATATCTTCTTGCTCACAACACTTATGAGATTTATTCAACTTCCTGGTTATTCTCCACTAATTAGTGGTTCCAAATAAAGCTTCTTAGATCGTCGTTCATCCTGATTTGATAAGAATCATGAAGATATTGCCAAATGTCCGAACAGGCTAATCTGGAATCATCTGGATAGAAGGTGGGATATCTTCTTGCTCACAACACTTATGAGATTTATTCAACTTCCTGGTTATTCTCCACTGATTAGTGGTTCCAAATAAAGCTTCTGAGATCGTGGTTCATCCTGATTTGATAAGAATCATGAAGATATTGCCATATGTCCGAACAGGCTAATCTGAAATCATCTGGATAGAAAGTGGGATATCTTCTTACTCACAACTCCTATGAAATTTATTCAACTTCCTGGTCATTCTCCACTGAATAGTGGTTCCAAATAAAGCTTCTTAGATCCTGGTTCATCCTGGTTTGATAAGAATCATGAAGATAATGGCATATGTTCGAACAGGCTAATCTGGAATCATCTGGATAGAAAGTGGGATATCTTCTTACTCACAACTCCTATGAGATTTATTCAACTTCCTGGTTATTCTCCACTGATTAGTGGTTCCCAATCAAGCTTCTTACATATTGTTTCATCCTGGTTTGATATGAATCATGAAGATATTGCCATATGTCCGAACAGGCTAATCTGGAATCATCTGGATAGAAAGTAGGATATCTTCTTACTCACAACTCCTATGAGATTTCTTCAACTTACTGGTTATTCTCCACTGATTAGTGGTTCCAAATAAAGCTTCTTTGATCGTGGTTCATTCTGGTTTGATAATAATCATGAAGATATTGCCATATGTCCGAATAGGCTAATCTAGAATCATCTGGATAGAAAGTGGGATATCTTCTTACTCACAACTCCTATGAGATTTCTTCAACTTCCTGGTTATTCTCCACTGATTAGTGGTTCCAAATAAAGCTTTTTAGATCGTGGTTCATTCTGGTTTGATAAGAATCATGAAGATAATGGCATATGTCTGAACAGGCTAATCTGGAATCATCTGGATAGAAGGTGGGATATCTTCTTGTTCACAACACTTATGAGATTTATTCAACTTCCTGGTTATTCTCCACTAATTAGTGGTTCCAAATAAAGCTTCTTAGATCGTGGTTCATCCTGATTTGATAAGAATCATGAAGATATTGCCATATGTCCGAACAGGCTAATCTGGAATCATCTGGATAGAAGGTGGGATATCTTCTTGTTCACAACACTTATGAGATTTAACTTCCTGGTTATTCTCCACTGATTAGTGGTTCCAAATAAAGCTTCTTAGATCGTGGTTCATCCTGGTTTGATAAGAATCATGAAGATAATGGCATATGTCCGAACAGGCTAATCTGGAATCATTTGGATAGAAGGTGGGATATCTTCTTGCTCACAACACTTATGAGATTTATTCAACTTCCTGGTTATTCTCCACTGATTAGTGGTTCCAAATAAAGCTTCTTAGATCGTCGTTCATCCTGATTTGATAAGAATCATGAAGATATTGTCATATGTCCGAACAGACTAATCTGGAATTATCTGGATAGAAGGTGGGATATGTTCTTGCTCACAACACTTATGAGATTTATTCAACTTCCTGGTTATTCTCCACTGATTAGTGGTTCCAAATAAAGCTTCTTAGATCGTGGTTCATCCTGATTTGATAAGAATCATGAAGATATTGTCATATGTCCGAACAGGCTAATCTGGAATCATCTGGATAGAAAGTGGGATATCTTCTTACTCACAACTCTTATGAGATTTATTCAACTTCCTGGTTATTCTCCACTGATTAGTGGTTCCAAATAAAGCTTCTTAGATCGTGGTTCATCCTGGTTTGATAAGAATCATGAAGATAATGGCATATGTTCGAACAGGCTAATCTGGAATCATCTGGATAGAAAGTGGGATATCTTCTTGCTCACAACACTTATGAGATTTATTCAACTTCCTGGTTATTCTCCACTAATTAGTGGTTCCAAATAAAGCTTCTTAGATCGTCGTTCATCCTGATTTGATAAGAATCATTAAGATATTGCCATATGTTCGAACAGGCTAATCTGGAATCATCTGGATAGAAAGTGGGATAGCTTCTTAGATCGTCGTTCATTATTGTTGCATTGCATTCATGAAATGAAGCCGTTGAAAGCTGTTGCATTGGGTCTTGAAAGCGACCTTGTACTAAAGCAGTAGACTCATATCTACATTGCTAAGTAAAGTAGCTTTAGACATAAACTGAGTAGCTTGCATTGAATCTATTAAGGTTGTGCTTGCGCTTAGTGTGTAGCTTGCAAAGATGTGAACTAGCTAATGCTTGATTCAATCTTGTGCAAAGCTTGAGACATTGTGGGGATCAAGCTTGATGATTAGACAAGACTTGATCTCAAATGTTTGTTTCTGATCTTTGCTGGAGTTTAGTGATGTTTCAGGTTTCACAAGGAGTGTACCAGGTTCACTATCCATCCGAGTTGGAAGAGACAGAAGATGTTGCCATTGGGGTTCAATGGTGAATGGTTAGAAGAGTGGTGAAGCGCCACTGGATGCTTGAAGCCACTGAAGCTCACTTGCAAGCTTGGATCCCAAATCAAATCCAAGCTTGAGGAGGGGAGTTAAGTGAGCTATCAAGCGGTTCAAGAGGAGCCATTGCAAGCAGCTGAAGAAGGATCCATTTGGGTTTAGGCAGTGGCGTGTCTAGACAAGAGAGCTTTCAGAGGGTTCTTGGCTGTGGGAAGATGAGACTCAATCAGTGCGGCTTCTAGTGTTGAGGTGACTGATGAGATGAGGCTTCCACAAGCAATCCAATCAAAGATGGCGAGTTCAAAGTGTTGCAATGGAGTGTGATACAGATCATGTAAGATGTTCCTTCCAAGCTTGACTTGTTCCACATGGTCAAGCTTGAGGGGGAGTGTTGAGACATGATCTGATCAAGGAGAGTACTTGGTGGTTATTCAAGAAGAGGAGCAGGCTAGTTATGAATCATGATGGAAGATGTGTAAGCAATCTCCAAGGAGGCTTCAAGAGAAGAGCAGTCTTGGTACTACAGTCCGAAGCATCTTGAAGTGGGTTCAGTAACATAGTAGTGACTCAAGGAGAAGAAGCAACTAAGACTTAGTTTGTATCTATCAAGGAAGATCAGAAGAAGCGAGCACTTGATCACAACAAGGAGGTTGTGAGAAAGGGGGAGCAACAAGGTCTGTCCAAAGAAGAGATACAAGAAATGTTGATGATGGAGCAAGGAGAGTGATGAACGAACCTTGTCCATCACATGAGGCCATGATCCAAGTGATTCTTTGGATCCCTTACATTGATGGTAAGGTACAAAGAATCACTGGCCAATCCCCGGGCCTTGGAGACTTTACTCTTTTCCCCTCATCAAGGTTTTGTCCCACTGGGTTTTCCTTGGTGAGGTTTTTAATGAGGAAGCTCTTCAGGGTTCCAAGCTTAACTCAGGATCTTAGAGTTAAGCTTGAGGGGGAGTGTTGAACTGAAGAGAAGAAGAGAAGCTTGTGCATAAATAGGGCAAGCGTCAAGTTATCTCCGGAAGAGTTCAGTTGAGCTTTATAAGAAGTCTAAAGCATCTATCAGTTGGAAGTGGAGCCATGAAAGGCTTGTAATGATCAGATGAAGTGATGAAGAAGTAAATGGGAGGATGTGCAAAGTCTGGGCACAACACTTTGTACATTATCAGAATGTGCAAAGTGTGGGCACATTATCAGAATCAAGACTCAAGATGTTGAAGGCATTTGAGGTCTGTGCAAAGTGTGGGCACATTATCAGAATGTGCAAAGTCTGGTGTAGCTGGGTTTAAAGTAGAATCATGATAATGTGAAGTGCAAAGTATGGGCACAAACATTATCATGATTGTGCAAAGTGTGGGCGCAAACTTGAGAAGCAAGCAAGAGAAGAAAAGGGTTTGTGCAATGTGTGGGCACAAGACTTGATTATCAAGCAAGGGAGTGAAGTGCAAAGTGAGGGAGCTGGTTTAAACTCTTATGACCGTTGGAAGAAAGAAAGAGCAAGGGAATATTCCAAGAGGATCAAGTGAGTTGTGCGTGCAAGCTGTCTGGTCAAAAGGAAGAAGCAAAGACTGCATAGTGCTTTATGTATCTGGTCATGATAAAGGGAAGAAGCATAAAGCACTATGCTTGGCGCCAGCTTGCTGTAACCAATGAGGAGCCTTGATTCAAAAGAAGCAATGTGAGCCAAGTATTTTGAATCAAGTCGCCAGCTACAAAGAAGACATCTCCTCCATCCATTTCAAATCATCTGATCTCCACTGTCCAATTCTTATCTATTAGCTTAGGGTTTACTAAGTGCTGCATCATGTAAAGTGAGTATATAAGCTTAATGATGTCGATTGTAAACACTAAGAGAGTTGGGGTTCTCCCCTCTCCTTCTGAATGAGAATACAAGGTTTCTGTTCATAGACTCTTAGACTTGTTACCTAATACTTTAGACTTGTTACTTAGACACAAATCTTTCTCTTATCACAACCTAAACAAACTCCTCTTGTGTTCTTCTCAAATCGTCTCTCACAATCTCTCTTTACTCCATTGGAGATTATCAAACACAAACAACCCTTTCTATTTATAAAAATCTCAGGTTCATCCTGATTTGATAAGAATCATGAAGATATTGCCATATGTCCGAACAAGCTAATCTGGAATCATCTGGATAGAAGGTGGGATATCTTCTTGTTCACAACACTTATGAGATTTAACTTCCTGGTTATTCTCCACTGATTAGTGGTTCCAAATAAAGCTTTTTAGATCGTGGTTCATCCTGGTTTGATAAGAATCATGAAGATAATGGCATATGTCCGAACATGCTAATCTGGAATCATTTGGATAGAAGGTGGGATATCTTCTTGCTCACAACACTTATGAGATTTATTCAACTTCCTGGTTATTCTCCACTGATTAGTGGTTCCAAATAAAGCTTCTTAGATCGTCGTTCATCCTGATTTGATAAGAATCATGAAGATATTGCCATATGTCCGAACAGGCTAATCTGGAATCATCTGGATAGAAGGTGGGATATCTTCTTGCTCACAACACTTATGAGATTTATTCAACTTCCTGGTTATTCTCCACTGATTAGTGGTTCCAAATAAAGCTTCTTAGATCGTGGTTCATCCTGATTTGATAAGAATCATGAAGATATTGCCATATATCCGAACAGGCTAATCTGGAATCATCTGGTTAGAAAGTGGGATATCTTCTTACTCACAACTCCTATGAGATTTATTCAACTTCCTGGTTATTCTCCACTGATTAGTGGTTCCAAATAAAGCTTCTTAGATCGTGGTTCATCCTGGTTTGATAAGAATCATGAAGATAATGGCATATGTTCGAACAGGCTAATCTGGAATCATCTGGATAGAAAGTGGGATATCTTCTTACTCACAACTCCTATTAGATTTATTCATCTTCCTGGTTATTCTCCACTGATTAGTGGTTCCCAATCAAGCTTCTTACATATTGTTTTATCCTGGTTTGATATGAATCATGAAGATATTGCCATATGTCCGAACAGGCTAATCTGGAATCATCTGGATAGAAAGTAGGATATCTTCTTACTCACAACTCCTATGAGATTTCTTCAACTTACTGGTTATTCTCCACTGATTAGTGGTTCCAAATAAAGCTTCTTAGATCGTGGTTCATCCTGGTTTGATAATAATCATGAAGATATTGCCATATGTCCGAACAGGCTAATCTGGAATCATCTGGATAGAAGGTGGGATATCTTCTTACTCACAACTCCTATGAGATTTCTTCAACTTCCTGGTTATTCTCCACTGATTAGTGGTTCAAAATAAAGCTTTTTAGATCGTGGTTCATTCTGGTTTGATAAGAATCATGAAGATAATGGCATATGTCCGAACAGGCTAATCTGGAATCATCTGGATAGAAGGTGTGATATCTTCTTGTTCACAACACTTATGAGATTTATTCAACTTCCTGGTTATTCTCCACTGATTAGTGGTTCCAAATAAAGCTTCTTAGATCGTGGTTCATCCTGATTTGATAGGAATCATGAAGATATTGACCAGGTTCACTATCCATCCGAGTTGGAAGAGACAGAAGATGTTGCCATTGGGGTTCAATGGTGAATGGTTAGAAGAGTGGTGAAGCGCCACTGGATGCTTGAAGCCACTGAAGCTCACTTGTAAGCTTGGATCCCAAATCAAATCCAAGCTTGAGGAGGGGAGTTAAGTGAGCTATCAAGCGGTTCAAGAGGAGCCATTGCAAGCAGCTGAAGAAGGAGCCATTTGGGTTTAGGCAGTGGCGTGTCTAGACAAGAGAGCTTTCAGAGGGTTCTTGGCTGTGGGAAGATGAGACTCAATCAGTGCGGCTTCTAGTGTTGAGGTGACTGATGAGATGAGGCTTCCACAAGCAATCCAATCAAAGATGGCGAGTTCAAAGTGTTGCAATGGAGTGTGATACAGATCATGTAAGATGTTCCTTCCAAGCTTGACTTGTTCCACATGGTCAAGCTTGAGGGGGAGTGTTGAGACATGATCTGATCAAGGAGAGTACTTGGTGGTTATTCAAGAAGAGGAGCAGGCTAGTTATGAATCATGATGGAAGATGTGTAAGCAATCTCCAAGGAGGCCTCAAGAGAAGAGCAGTCTTGGTACTACAGTCCGAAGCATCTTGAAGTGGGTTCAGTAACATACTAGTGACTCAAGGAGAAGAAGCAACCAAGACTTAGTTTGTATCTATCAAGGAAGATCAGAAGAAGCGAGCACTTGATCACAACAAGGAGGTTGTGAGAAAGGGGGAGCAACAAGGTATGTCCAAAGAAGAGATACAAGAAATGTTGGTGATGGAGCAAGGAGAGTGATGAACGAACCTTGTCCATCACATGAGGCCATGATCCAAGTGATTCTTTGGATCCCTTACATTGATGGTAAGGTACAAAGAATCACTGGCCAATCCCCGGGCCTTGGAGACTTTACTCTTTTCCCCTCATCAAGGTTTTGTCCCACTGGGTTTTCCTTGGTGAGGTTTTTAATGAGGAAGCTCTTCAGGGTTCCAAGCTTAACTCAGGATCTTAGAGTTAAGCTTGAGGGGGAGTGTTGAACTGAAGAGAAGAAGAGAAGCTTGTGCATAAATAGGGCAAGCGTCAAGTTATCTCCGGAAGAGTTCAGTTGAGCTTTAGAAGAAGTCTAAAGCATCTATCAGTTGGAAGTGGAGCCATGAAAGGCTTGTAATGATCAGATGAAGTGATGAAGAAGTAAATGGGAGGATGTGCAAAGTCTGGGCACAACACTTTGTACATTATCAGAATGTGCAAAGTGTGGGCACATTATCAGAATCAAGACTCAAGATGTTGAAGGCATTTGAGGTGTGTGCAAAGTGTGGGCACATTATCAGAATGTGCAAAGTCTGGGTGTAGCTGGGTTTAAAGTAGAATCATGATAATGTGAAGTGCAAAGTATGGGCACAAACATTATCATGATTGTGCAAAGTGTGGGCGCAAACTTGAGAAGCAAGCAAGAGAAGAAAAGGGTTTGTGCAATGTGTGGGCACAAGACTTGATTATCAAGCAAGGGAGTGAAGTGCAAAGTGAGGGAGCTGGTTTAAACTCTTATGACCGTTGGAAGAAAGAAAGAGCAAGGGAATATTCCAAGAGGATCTGATGTAAGATTGGAATCACACCAACTTTAGATCACTTGATGATCAGCAGATTCCAAGCTTAGCTTGCGGAAGGTGGGATGATGGTAGAGGTGGTGGTGAAGTTTTGATTGACTCTCTCAATCTGTGGGTGTTGATTGACTCTCTCAATCTGTGTCTCAAGGCTCCTGAATCTCTCAATGAACCTATGAACCACGAGCTCTATAGTCTTCAAATGTTTCTCACACTTAGAAACTAAAGAACAGATTTTTATGCAAATAAACTCTTTGATAATAAACTGAAATTATTTCTTGATTGATTGAAAAGTAATTTTTACAATGCACGACTAAGAGCTTATATAATGCTCAGAAATAATAAAACTAAGCTAGAGAAATCAGAAAGAGAATCAAAGAACAAAAGGAAGTAGCCGTTAGGCCATAAATGGCTTGCTTGGCCGAAAATAAGGGAAGTGATGATTCTCTTTAGTCTTGAGAGTTTTGTGGGAAAACTCTGATGCCTTGGAACGTCTGGATTAGTTCTGAATGTCTTCAGGATGCAGTAGTCGAAGCAATAGAGCCGTTGGTCTTCAGAGCTTCTTTTTGGAAAAACATACCGATATGGTAAGTTGTTGTAAATAAAGATCCTCCTGATCCTATGGTTGCTGGTGCATGGTATGGACTTATAGAACTTTTCTGGATCATTGGATGTCTTCTGGAAGCCTTTTATCGTGGCTAATGTCTCCTGGTTGCCAGATCTTGGTTTGACTAAGATTGAACCGGTGAGACTCCAAATAAGGCAGGTGCAGAACTGGTTTGACCGGTTTTGGAGATTGGACCATAACTTCAGATTTCCGTGGACTTTCCTCTTCATTCTTGTCTTGCTGGAAAGCTAAGAGATTCTTCTTGAAGTTCAGGATTTGGTTTGGGAACGCTTCGTCGTTGGGCTTGAAACATCTTCTAAACTCGGACCCTTGCAGATAAATGGTCTGGAAAACATCCGGTTTGTAAAATTCATATCTTTCTGGTCCGGATAGCTTTTCGGTTGATTCCAATTGGGTTTGGACCCTCCTTGAGTGTAGAATCCATGAAAATTGGTTTCATGGTGAAATTCCTCCGGGTTAGGATTATATTGCATTTTTAGTGCACATACGTCCTTGTTGGCGTCTAGGCTAGTTGAGTAAGATGCTGGCTTGAACTCCGGTTCAGCTACTGGTTTGATGACCTCATCATACCCTCCCCCTTGAAAAAGTTTCGACCTCGAAACTGTATAACCTGTTGCACCAAGATAGAGCAAGTCAGGTTTCATCCTCCTTTGAGATTCTAGGGCCTTACCTTGGTATTTGATCGGTTTGATCTTTGATGGCACATCTGGTGGCTCTCCTTTGAGTAGGAACGACAAGACTACTCCTATCTTGTGTTCTGGCACTCTGGTTCGTGTTGTTTTATTTTCTGGACCTTCTAGAATCAAGATGTTGCTGGTGACAACTTCTTGTTTTCTTTTGTCATGTAAACACCTTGTAATCTCCTTGTGTTGTTCATCCATGTGATCACTTGCTTCTGTTCCTGAAACAAATCCAACACTTTTGCAAGGAAACAAGTGCATTATATCTGGGTTTGAAAATTTATAAATAAGAGAATTTAAATTCAGATTTACCCAAATAGTTTCAGACAGTTGAAGAATGATTTGCTCTTTGGCAGCATGTGTGCTTTGGATGGTTCTTGAAACTTCTTCAACGTTTTGTGGACAAGTCAGGTGCTTTCCATGGCTTTCTTTCAACCTCTCAGCATTGTTTGGCTGTTCATCTTCTTGCCTTATACCTGGATCAAAACTCTTTGGCAAAGACAAGTGTATAAATCCAGAATTTGAAAGTTCTAAAGGAACAAGACTATCACTTTTTGTTGGCTCTGTTTTTAAGTCAAGTGATGTAGTTCCTAATAATTTTCTAGATGGGCAATTTACAGCAAAGTGTCCTCTTTTATGACATCTATAACATGTCTGATCTTTTAAATGTTTTGAGTTAGAAGACTTACTTGGTTTGGCTGTTGCTGGTCGTCCTTGTGAGGCTTCACAGATTGGAGTTTTAGCTGCAACTTCAGTGGGTTGCTCTCTAATGATCTGTCTTTGCTCTGTTTTCTTCTTGGGTACTTGTAAAAATTTCTTCGCTCCTGGACATGTACCTTGTACCTTTAGAGCTTGCAGTGAACCCTCGTGTGAAATCTTCTCTTGCTTGTAAATCTTTTTATTCACAGCCTTAGGTTCCTTAGGTTTAATTCTTGAGGTTGATCTGACTGCCATAATCAATCTATCTGGCTCAGCATAATTCTCGTCTTCAGATTCTTGGTTGATCTCAGCATCTTCAACAAGTTCCTTATGTATAAATCTCTTCATCTCTTCCCAAGAATATTCTGGTAAACCAAACTCAAGCCTTAGAGAAGTATCTTGTGCCCAATGCCTATAAGCATTCTTGGTTAGAGTTTCTTCAGCATACATTGTCTTTTCCTTCTCTGGAATGCTGTTGACTTGGAACCAATCCTCCATATCTTTCTCCCATCTGAAGTAGTCTTCTGCCCCTTGGTTATATCCTGAAAACGTGATGTATCTTGGCTCATACTCATCATCATCATCTCTTCCAGCCTCACTTAAGACTTCATTCTCTTTGGAATAATCTTGATGACTTTCCGGCTCATCTCCATATCTTACTTCAGAGTAGTCTAAACTGACTTGAGCATCAGTTTCACCTTGGTGATCATCCTCTTGATCAGAATATGGTGTCTCACACCATGGCCTCTCTTCAATGTAAGACTCCTCATGTTCTGAGTCATAATCAAAGCCATCTTCTTGATAAACCTCTTCTGCTTCAGCCTCTTCATTGAGACAATCTTCTGTTTCTACTCCATGAATCTCCTCTTCATGCTGGTTGTGTTCTTCTAGGCTGATCTCCGATCCAGTTTCTTCTTGATACAACTCGCCCTCATGGTTATCTCTCTGGTCAGCTTCTTCTCTAGACCAATCAATGGAGTTAATCTCATGCTGGTAAAGGTCTGGTGGTTCTGGTTCCTTTTCTGAGCCAGTCTCCTCAGCAAACTCTTCTTCCTCCATACTGATTTCAGAATCAGTTTCTCCTTCCCATGAGTTGTAGTCAGATTCTCCACCTCCACTCCAAGAGTGGTTTTCTTCTTCACCCCAATCAATCTCTGAGGTGTTAAGATCACTTTCTCCATCTTCTTCCTCCATGGTTGCCTCTGGTTTTCTCCTTGAAAAGAAAGAAAACGATTAAGTATGTTGCAAACAATAAGGAAATAAAAATATGGAAAATTCACCTTTTAATTAACTTTTTTTTTTCTTTTTCAATACTATAACAATGCAGCACGAAATATATAAAATAAAAACAAGAAATTTAACTTTTTATTTTGGTTTTAAAATTAATAGAAACAAAGAACAATATTTTTTTTTTATATGCAAGCAAATCGAAAAAGGAAATTAGGAAATAAACTAATGCAAAATTTTAAATATGGCAATGGGAGCTGGGGGAATGAATGCAAACAACTAGACTGAGGAAACAATATAATTTCGTGGATCAAACTAGCAAAACTCTTTCTCCTTCCTTTTCTTTTTATCAAGAACACAAAAATGCAGAAATATGCAAACTTGAAGCAAATAACAATTTTTTATGATTTTTTTTTTTTGATTTATGAATACAAAAACAACTGAAACTAAAAAAATGATTGCAAATAAAAGAGATAGGATAGATGCAACCTGATAGATAGGAGCTTTTGAAGCTCTGATACCAGATGATGTAAGATTGGAATCACACCAACTTTAGATCACTTGATGATCAGCAGATTCCAAGCTTAACTTGCGGAAGGTGGGATGTTGGTGGAAATGGTGGTGAAGTTTTGATTGACTCTCTCAATCTGTGGGTGTTGATTGACTCTCTCAATCTGTGTCTCAAGGCTCTTGAATCTCTCAATGAACCTGTGAACCACGAGCTCTATAGTCTTCAAATGTTTCTCACACTTAGAAACTAAAGAACAGATTTTTTTTATGCAAAGAAACTCTTTGATAAAAGATAAACTGAAATTATTTCTTGATTGATTGAAAGGTGATTTTTACAATGCACGACCAAGAGCTTATATAATGCTCAGAAACAATAAAACTAAGCTAGAAAAATCAGAAAGAGAATCAAAGAACAAAGAAAGTAGCCGTTAGGCCATAAATGGCTTGCTTGGCCGAAAATAAGGAAAGTGATGATTCTCTTTAGTCTTGAGAGTTTTGTGGGATAACTCTGATGCCTTGGAACGTCTGGATTAGTTCTGAATGTCTTCAGGATGCAGTAGTCGAAGAAATAGAGCCGTTGGTCTTCAGAGCTTCTTTTTGGAAAAACATACCGATATGGTAAGTTGTTGTAAATAAAGATCCTCCTGATCCTATGGTTGCTGGTGTATGGTATGGACTTATAGAACTCTTCTGGGTCATTGGATATGTCTTCTGGAAGCCTTTGATCGTGGCTAATGTCTCCTGGTTGCCAGATCTTGGTTTGACTAAGATTGAACCGGTGAGACTCCAAATAAGGCAGGTGCAGAACTGGTTTGACCGGTTTTGGAGATTGGACCATAACTTCAGATTTCCGTGGACTTTTCTCTTCATTCTTGGCTTTCTGGAAAGCTAAGAAATTCTTCTTGAAGTTCATGATTTGGTTTGGGTCAGAACGCTTCGTCGTTGGGCTTGAAACATCTTCTAAACTCGGATACTCGCAGATGGATGGGCTGGGGAACCTCCGGTTTGTAAAATTCATATCTTCCTGGTCTGAGTAGTTTTGGGGATGCTTCCAATTGGGCTTGTCTCCTTGTTGAGTGTAGAACGCATGAAAATTGGTCTCATGTCTAAATTCCTCCGGGTTAGGATTATATTGCATTTTTAGTGCACATACGTCCTTGTTGGCGTCTAGGCTAGTTGAGTAAGATGCTGGCTTGAACTCCGGTTCAGCTACTGGTTTGATGACCTCATCATACCCTCTCCCTTGAAAAAGTTTCGACCTCGAAACTGTATAACCTGTTGCACCAAGATAGAGCAAGTCAGGTTTCATCCTCCTTTGAGATTCTAGGGCCTTACCTTGGTACTTGATCGGTTTGATCTTTGATGGCACATCTGGTGGCTCTCCTTTGAGTAGGAACGACAAGACTACTCCTATCTTGTGTTCTGGCACTCTGGTTCGTATTGTTTTATTTTCTGGACCTTCTAGAATCAAGATGTTGCTGGTGACAACTTCTTGTTTTCTTTTGTCATGTAAACACCTTGTAATCTCCTTGTGTTGTTCATCCATGTGATCACTTGCTTCTGTTCCTGAAACAAATCCAACACTTTTGCAAGGAAACAAGTGCATTATATCTGGGTTTGAAAATTTATAAATAAGAGAATTTAAATTCAGATTTACCCAAATAGTTTCAGACAGTTGAAGAATGATTTGCTCTTTGGCAGCATGTGTGCTTTGGATGGTTCTTGAAACTTCTTCAACGTTTTGTGGACAAGTCAGGTGCTTTCCATGGCTTTCTTTCAACCTCTCAGCATTGTTTGGCTGTTCATCTTCTTGCCTTATACCTGGATCAAAACTCTTTGGCAAAGACAAGTGTATAAATCCAGAATTTGAAAGTTCTAAAGGAACAAGACTATCACTTTTTGTTGGCTCTGTTTTTAAGTCAAGTGATGTAGTTCCTAATAATTTTCTAGATGGGCAATTTACAGCAAAGTGTCCTCTTTTATGACATCTATAACATGTCTGATCTTTTAAATGTTTTGAGTTAGAAGACTTACTTGGTTTGGCTGTTGCTGGTCGTCCTTGTGAGGCTTCACAGATTGGAGTTTTAGCTGCAACTTCAGTGGGTTGCTCTCTAATGATCTGTCTTTGCTCTGTTTTCTTCTTGGGTACTTGTAAAAATTTCTTCGCTCCTGGACATGTACCTTGTACCTTTAGAGCTTGCAGTGAACCCTGGTGTGAAATCTTCTCTTGCTTGTAAATCTTTTTATTCACAGCCTTAGGTTCCTTAGGTTTAACCCTTGAGGTTGATCTGACTGCCATAATCAATCTATCTGGCTCAGCATAATTCTCGTCTTCAGATTCTTGGTTGATCTCAGCATCTTCAACAAGTTCCTTATGTATAAATCTCTTCATCTCTTCCCAAGAATATTCTGGTAAACCAAACTCAAGCCTTAGAGAAGTATCTTGTGCCCAATGCCTATAAGCATTCTTGGTTAGAGTTTCTTCAGCATACATTGTCTTTTCCTTCTCTGGAATGCTGTTGGCTTGGAACCAATCCTCCATATCTTTCTCCCATCTGAAGTACTCTTCTGCCCCTTGGTTATATCCTGAAAACGTGATGTATCTTGGCTCATACTCATCATCATCATCTCTTCCAGCCTCACTTAAGACTTCATTCTCTTTGGAATAATCTTGATGACTTTCCGGCTCATCTCCATATCTTACTTCAGAGTAGTCTAAACTGACTTGAGCATCAGTTTCACCTTGGTGATCATCCTCTTGATCAGAATATGGTGTCTCACACCATGGCCTCTCTTCAATGTAAGACTCCTCATGTTCTGAGTCATAATCAAAGCCATCTTCTTGATAAACCTCTTCTGCTTCAGCCTCTTCATTGAGACAATCTTCTGTTTCTACTCCATGAATCTCGTCTTCATGCTGGTTGTGTTCTTCTAGGCTGATCTCCGATCCAGTTTCTTCTTGATACAACTCGCCCTCATGGTTATCTCTCTGGTCAGCTTCTTCTCTAGACCAATCAATGGAGTTAATCTCATGCTGGTAAAGGTCTGGTGGTTCTGGTTCCTTTTCTGAGCCAGTCTCCTCAGCAAACTCTTCTTCCTCCATACTGATTTCAGAATCAGTTTCTCCTTCCCATGAGTTGTAGTCAGATTCTCCACCTCCACTCCAAGAGTGGTTTTCTTCTTCACCCCAATCAATCTCTGAGGTGTTAAGATCACTTTCTCCATCTTCTTCCTCCATGGTTGCCTCTGGTTTTCTCCTTGAAAAGAAAGAAAACGATTAAGTGTGTTGCAAACAATAAGGAAATAAAAATATGGAAAATTCACCTTTTAATTAACTTTTTTTTTCTTTTTCAATACTATAACAATGCAGCACGAAATATATAAAATAAAAACAAGAAATTTAACTTTTTATTTTGGTTTTAAAATTAATAGAAACAAAGAACAATATTTTTTTTTATATGCAAGCAAATCGAAAAAGGAAACTAGGAAATAAACTAATGCAAAATTTTAAATATGGCAATGGGAGCTGGGGGAATGAATGCAAACAACTAGACTGAGGAAACAATATAATTTCGTGGATCAAACTAGCAAAACTCTTTCTCCTTCCTTTTCTTTTTATCAAGAACACAAAAATGCAGAAATATGCAAACTTGAAGCAAATAACAATTTTTTATGATTTTGTTTTTTTTTTATTTATGAATGCAAAAACAAATGAAACTAAAATGATTGCAAATAAAAGAGATAGGATAGATGCAACCTGATAGATAGGAGCTTTTGAAGCTCTGATACCAGATGATGTAAGATTGGAATCACACCAACTTTAGATCACTTGATGATCAGCAGATTCCAAGCTTAGCTTGCGGAAGGTGGGATGATGGTAGAGGTGGTGGTGAAGTTTTGATTGACTCTCTCAATCTGTGGGTGTTGATTGAATCTCTCAATCTGTGTCTCAAGGCTCCTGAATCTCTCAATGAACCTATGAACCACGAGCTCTATAGTCTTCAAATGTTTCTCACACTTAGAAACTAAAGAACAGATTTTTATGCAAAGAAACTCTTTGATAAAAGATAAACTGAAATTATTTCTTGATTGATTGAAAAGTAATTTTTACAATGCACGACTAAGAGCTTATATAATGCTCAGAAATAATAAAACTAAGCTAGAGAAATCAGAAAGAGAATCAAAGAACAAAAGGAAGTAGCCGTTAGGCCATAAATGGCTTGCTTGGCCGAAAATAAGGGAAGTGATGATTCTCTTTAGTCTTGAGAGTTTTGTGGGAAAACTCTGATGCCTTGGAACGTCTGGATTATTTCTGAATGTCTTCAGGATGCAGTAGTCGAAGCAATAGAGCCGTTGGTCTTCAGAGCTTCTTTTTGGAAAAACATACCGATATGGTAAGTTGTTGTAAATAAAGATCCTCCTGATCCTATGGTTGCTGGTGCATGGTATGGACTTATAGAACTTTTCTGGATCATTGGATATGTCTTCTGGAAGCCTTTTATCGTGGCTAATGTCTCCTGGTTGCCAGATCTTGGTTTGACTAAGATTTTACCGGTGAGACTCCAAATAAGGCAGGTGCAGAACTGGTTTGACCGGTTTTGGAGATTGGACCATAACTTCAGATTTCCGTGGACTTTTCTATTCATTCTTGTCTTGCTGGAAAGCTAAGAGATTCTTCTTGAAGTTCAGGATTTGGTTTGGGTCAGAACGCTTCGTCGTTGGGCTTGAAACATCTTCTAAACTCGGACCCTTGCAGATAAATGGTCTGGAAAACATCCGGTTTGTAAAATTCATATCTTTCTGGTCCGGATAGCGTTTCGGTTGATTCCAATTGGGTTTGGACCCTCCTTGAGTGTAGAATCCATGAAAATTGGTTTCATGGTGAAATTCCTCCGGGTTAGGATTATATTGCATTTGTAGTGCACATACGTCCTTGTTGGCGTCTAGGCTAGTTGAGTAAGATGCTGGCTTGAACTCCGGTTCAGCTACTGGTTTGATGACCTCATCAGGATCAAGTGAGTTGTGTGTGCAAGCTGTCTGGTCAAAAGGAAGAAGCAAAGACTGCATAGTGCTTTATGTATCTGGTCATGATAAAGGGAAGAAGCATAAAGCACTATGCTTGGCGCCAGCTTGCTGTAACCAATGAGGAGCCTTGATTCAAAAGAAGCAATGTGAGCCAAGTATTTTGAATCAAGTCGCCAGCTACAAAAAAGACATCTCCTCCATCCATTTCAAATCATCTGATCTCCACTGTCCATTTCTTATCTATTAGCTTAGGGTTTACTAAGTGCTGCATCATGTAAAGTGAGTATATAAGCTTAATGATGTCGATTGTAAACACTAAGAGAGTTGGGGTTCTCCCCTCTCCTTCTGAATGAGAATACAAGGTTTCTGTTCATAGACTCTTAGACTTGTTACCTAATACTTTAGACTTGTTACTTAGACACAAATCTTTCTCTTATCACAACCTAAACAAACTCCTCTTGTGTTCTTCTCAAATCGTCTCTCACAATCTCTCTTTACTCCATTGGAGATTATCAAACACAAACAACCCTTTCTATTTATAAAAATCTCAGGTTCATCCTGATTTGATAAGAATCATGAAGATATTGCCATATGTCCGAACAGGCTAATCTGGAATCATCTGGATAGAAGGTGGGATATCTTCTTGTCCACAACACTTATGAGATTTAACTTCCTGGTTATTCTCCACTGATTAGTGGTTCCAAATAAAGCTTCTTAGATCGTGGTTCATCCTGGTTTGATAAGAATCATGAAGATAATGGCATATGTCCGAACATGCTAATCTGGAATCATTTGGATAGAAGGTGGGATATCTTCTTGCTCACAACACTTATGAGATTTATTCAACTTCCTGGTTATTCTCCACTGATTAGTGGTTCCAAATAAAGCTTCTTAGATCGTCGTTCATCCTGATTTGATAAGAATCATGAAGATATTGCCATATGTCCGAACAGGCTAATCTGGAATCATCTGGATAGAAGGTGGGATATCTTCTTGCTCACAACACTTATGAGATTTATTCAACTTCCTGGTTATTCTCCACTGATTAGTGGTTCCAAATAAAGCTTCTTAGATCGTGGTTCATCCTGATTTGATAAGAATCATGAAGATATTGCCATATATCCGAACAGGCTAATCTGGAATCATCTGGTTAGAAAGTGGGATATCTTCTTACTCACAACTCCTATGAGATTTATTCAACTTCCTGGTTATTCTCCACTGATTAGTGGTTCCAAATAAAGCTTCTTAGATCGTGGTTCATCCTGGTTTGATAAGAATCATGAAGATAATGGCATATGTTCGAACAGGCTAATCTGGAATCATCTGGATAGAAAGTGGGATATCTTCTTACTCACAACTCCTATTAGATTTATTCATCTTCCTGGTTATTCTCCACTGATTAGTGGTTCCCAATCAAGCTTCTTACATATTGTTTCATCCTGGTTTGATATGAATCATGAAGATATTGCCATATGTCCGAACAGGCTAATCTGGAATCATCAGGATAGAAAGTAGGATATCTTCTTACTCACAACTCCTATGAGATTTCTTCAACTTACTGGTTATTCTCCACTGATTAGTGGTTCCAAATAAAGCTTCTTAGATCGTGGTTCATCCTGGTTTGATAATAATCATGAAGATATTGCCATATGTCCGAACAGGCTAATCTAGAATCATCTGGATAGAAAGTGGGATATCTTCTTACTCACAACTCCTATGAGATTTCTTCAACTTCCTGGTTATTCTCCACTGATTAGTGGTTCCAAATAAAGTTTTTTAGATCGTGGTTCATTCTGGTTTGATAAGAATCATGAAGATAATGGCATATGTCCGAACAGGCTAATCTGGAATCATCTGGATAGAAGGTGTGATATCTTCTTGTTCACAACACTTATGAGATTTATTCAACTTCCTGGTTATTCTCCACTGATTAGTGGTTCCAAATAAAGCTTCTTAGATCGTGGTTCATCCTGATTTGATAAGAATCATGAAGATATTGCCATATGTCCGAACATGCTAATCTGGAATCATCTGGATAGAAGGTGGGATATCTTCTTGTTCACAACACTTATGAGATTTAACTTCCTGGTTATTCTCCACTGATTAGTGGTTCCAAATAAAGCTTCTTAGATCGTGGTTCATCCTGGTTTGATAAGAATCATGAAGATAATGGCATATGTCCGAATAGGTTAATCTGGAATCATTTGGATAGAAGGTGGGATATCTTCTTGCTCATAACACTTATGAGATTTATTCAACTTCCTGGTTATTCTCCACTGATTAGTGGTTCCAAATAAAGCTTCTTAGATCGTCGTTCATCCTGATTTGATAAGAATCATGAAGATATTGTCATATGTCCGAACAGGCTAATCTGGAATCATCTGGATAGAAAGTGGGATATCTTCTTGCTCACAACTCCTATGAGATTTATTGAACTTCCTGGTTATTCTCCACTGATTAGTGGTTCCAAATAAAGCTTCTTAGATCGTGGTTCATCCTGGTTTGATAAGAATCATGAAGATAATGGCATATGTCCGAACATGCTAATCTGGAATCATCTAGATAGAAGGTGGGATATCTTCTTGCTCACAACACTTATGAGATTTATTCAACTTCCTGGTTATTCTCCACTGATCAGTGGTTCCAAATAAAGCTTCTTAGATCGTGGTTCATCCTGGTTTGATAAGAATCATGAGGATATTGCCATATGTCTGAAAAGGCTAATCTGGAATCACCTGGATAGAAAGTATTGACATGAAGACATAAATAAAGAGATAAGAAGAGAGCAAGATCAGACTACTTGATGAGGGAGGCTGATCTATGCAAGACTTGTATGCCAAGGTATCAAAGACTAACCTACCTTGCCTTGGAAGTAAAGAAAGAGAGTAAACTCGCCAAAGAAGAGTTTATGTAGCAAGGAGACTGTTGGAGGGATCAGAAGCAAGTTGGTGTATTTAAATAGTTAAAGTCACATGTTCTACTTTGAGGAGAGAAGAAGAGAATGCCGTTGGTGATCAGTCACTTTCACCTCAGCTTGCAACAACATTCTTTAATATTATTTCATTTGTTTGTATCCAATCTGATTTGTTTTTAAATATTGTAACCTTGTCTTGTGATTAATCTAAGGAAATAGTTCTCCTTCTATCTCTCTTTACAAAATCGTCACACTCTCTCTCTCTCACTCTCTCTCCTGTTCTTGAACTTCATCACTCTGTTCTTAAGATTTCTAACATGGTATCAGAGCTATAAGCTCCTGATTACCTTTCTCTTCCGCAACATCACTCTGTTTACTCATTCTCTACTGATTTTCTGCTTCATTTTCTCTCTTTACTCTTCAGATTTCTTTTATCCAGTGGATAATAAATCTGTGTTCTTGAGTGTTCTTGAGTGTTCTTGAATTTTTTTCTTCACTTTCTGAGTTGTGCTCACTCTGCTCTATCCCTATATTTATTTCTTGAGAGTTTATCTGTTCTGGACTTGATTCTTTTCAGTTCTAGAATTTATTTCTCTCAAACCCAGCCTTGAAATTTCAAATATTTCTTGGCGCCAAGCTTGAAGGATGGAGAGCTACAACCATGTGAAGATTCCAGTTACACTTAAGGGACCAGGAAACTACATTACCTGGTCTAGGATGACCATGACAGCCCTTGGAGGAAGAGGACTTTGGCAGCATGTGACTTCAAGCTCAGCTCCAAAGCAAACCACCCAAGGAGAAGATGGCAAGGAGATTGTAGTGGTAGATGAAGGCAAATGGGCTCAGGAAGATCTCATGGTGCTGTCTATCTTGCATAGCTCTCTTGATGGTCCACTTATGGACACCTACTGTCACTGCACAACTCCAAAACAGTTGTGGGACACTCTGCAAAGGGTTTATGGCAACACTTCAAACCTCACCAGAATCTATGAAGTGAAGAGAGCCATCAACAACTTGCAGCAAGAAGAAGGGGACTTCACCAAGCATCTTGAGAAGTATAGTCAGCTATGGTCTGAGCTAGAGATGCTAAGACCAGGCACCAATGACCCTGACGTGATTGAGGCTAGGCGTGAGCAAGACAAAGTCTTTGGACTACTTCTCACACTCAGCCCAAGTCTCACTGATGTGGTTAGGCACATACTAAGAGAGAAGGAGCTCCCAAGCTATGATGAAGTGTGTGCTCAACTACAAAAGGAGATAGGCTCAGATGGACTCTTTGGTGGTGGAAAAGGAGAGTTATCTATGGTACACAAGGCTGAGAAGATGGAGAGTGTAGCAGCTAACAAGGCTTACTATAAACAAAGAGGAGGAGGAGATAAGGCAGTGTCTTGTGAGCACTGCAAGAAGAGTGGACACTCCAAGACCAACTTTCGGATCCTCCACCCTCATCTCAGGCCTACCTCAGCTAACAAATACAGCCAGGCCAGAGCACATGAAGCAAGAGCTCAAGAGCATCCAGCATCAAGCTCCATGCGCATGGGAGATGATGGGAGAGCCCTGATCTCTACTACTCACACTGGAGCCTCCACTTCACACGCCATGTCTCACCCACCACAAGAGGATGCTTTCATCAGAAAGTCAGACATTGAGGCCTTAATCAAAGCTCTCAATGCAAACTCTGGTAACCAAAGTATTAATGCTTTAAATTCTATACACAATGCTTCTCATACTGCTAGACCTTTAATCATTGATTCAGGAGCCTCTCATCATATGATTAGGGATGCTAGACTGATTAGTGATATTAAACCAGCTCTAGGCAGTGTTGTGATTGCAAATGGTGATAGAATTCCAATTGAGGGAGTAGGAAACCCGAACTTGTTTAATAAAGATTCTCAAGCCTTTTATATGCCTGCCTTCACATCAAATTTGTTATCTGTTAAAAGAGTTACTAATGATTTGGATTGCAATGTTATTTTCAGTCCTAATGATGTTTGTTTTCAGGATATTAAGACCAGTAAGATGCTGGGAAAAGGTGTGAGCAAGGGAGAGCTTTACTTGCTTGAAGATACCAATCTATCAAATTTATCTACTTCTTTTAATTCTGTTTTAGCTAGCAATGTGTTATGGCATGCTAGATTAGGCCATCCTCACTCTAGAGCTTTAAGCTTAATGTTACCTAATTTATCTTTTCAGAATGAATCTTGTGAGGCTTATATTCTTGGCAAACATTGCAAATCTGTTTTTCCTCAATCTTTGACTGTTTATGAGAATTTTTTTGATCTAGTGCATTCTGATGTGTGGACTGCCCCTTGTGCATCTAGAGAAAACCATAAATATTTTGTGACATTCATAGATGAGAAATCAAAGTACACTTGGCTCACACTGATTAAAAGCAAAGATAGAGTTTTAGAAGCTTTTATTAACTTCCAAAACTATGTAACTAACCATTTCAACTCCAAGATCAAAATCTTTAGGTCTGATAATGGTGGGGAGTATACTAGCAATGCCTTTAAACAACACCTAGCAAAGCATGGAATTATTCATCAAACAAGCTGCCCATACACACCACAACAAAATGGAGTTGCTGAGAGGAAGAATAGGCATCTCATGGAGGTTGCAAGGAGCATGATGTTTCACACAAATGTTCCAAAGAGGTTTTGGGGAGATGCTGTGATCACAGCATGCTATCTGATCAACAGGATCCCCACCAAAGTCCTCAAGGATGTGTCTCCCTTTCAGGTATTAAACAAAATCACACCTCCATTAGATCACTTGCGTGTGTTTGGTTGTGTGTGCTATGTCTTGACACCAGGAGAACAGAGAAATAAGCTGGAAGCCAAGAGTGTCAAGGGAATGTTCATAGGCTATACTCACACACAGAAAGGGTACAAGTGCTACATTCCAGATTCAAGAAGAGTTATGGTCTCAAGGGATGTCAAGTTTGTGGAATCAAAGGGGTACTATGATGAGAAGAGCTGGGAAAACCTTAGGGATCTCTCACAAGGACCATCTGATAGAGCAAACAACCTGAGAACCATTATGGAGAGTTTGGGAATCAGCCAACCTCAAAGTAGTGTGGCGCCAGTACCAGCACCATCACCATCTACACCATCACCATCTACACCAGCTGCTGAGCATAATGAAGAAACAATACCAGTTGTTGAGCCAGTCCATCTTGATCCTGAGGGAGGCAGTGAGCATGAATCAACACCAGAAAATGATTCAGCATCAACACATGATCAAGATGGAGCAGAATCTGATGGTGATCAAGGACAGGAAGAAGCAGTGGTAGAAGAGCAGATTCAACCATTGAGAAGGAGTACAAGGGTGAAGAGAGATCCATCAAATTGGACCAACACCAGAGTATACTTCAACAGCAATGCAGTGGCTCATCCTATCCAAGCAACCTGCTCCTTTGCAAGCTATCCTCAAGAGCATGTAGCTTTCATCACCAATCTGGATCAAGAATATATTCCAAAGACTTATGAAGAAGCTATGGAGGATGATGAGTGGAGAGAGTCTGTTGGAGATGAAGTTGGAGCCATGATCAAGAATGACACTTGGTATGAGACTGAGCTCCCTAAAGGAAATAAAGCAGTCACAAGCCGCCTACTCTTCACCATCAAGTACTTAGCCAATGGGAAACCAGAAAGGAAAAAGACAAGGCTAGTTGTGTTGAACTGAAGAGAAGAAGAGAAGCTTGTACATGAATAGGGCAAGCTTCATGTAATCTCTAAAAGAGTTCAGTTGAGCTTTAGAAGAAGTCTGAAGCATCTATCTTGAGGAGTTAAGTTCAGGAGGAACTTAATCTGATCAAGTTCAAAGAGTTCAGTAGATGGTTTGGATGTGCAAAGTGTGGGCGACCTGTACGGACAGTACGGACCAGTGAGGAAAGGGGTCGACCAGAAATGATAGTCTTGAGTAAAATAGTGATTCCAAAGTTACCACAGTAACTTTGGAAAGTTACCACAGTAATTTGGTGTTGAGATGAAGCAATAAAGAGATAAGTGTGATAGCTAAGATGAAGAGAGGCGCCTGGAATGATCAAGGAAGCAAGTAGACTTATCCGTACAGTTTGGTCTAAGAGAGACCTAACCTAGCTTAGAAGTCAAGTTACTTATTACCTTGAGAAGGAAGGGAGCGAGTTGTTATTCAAATGAGAGATGGTATCGACAAAGGAGCAGAGAGACGTTGGAGGAAAGAGTCACGGGTGAGAAGAAGAGAGAAGGAGCCGTTATCACCTGTCACTATCCAACAAGGCTGGACGAGCCACTGCGCAAGATCAGAGCCATTTCTTTATTGTTTAACCTTTGTCAACTTGTCTTAGTTTATTATACTCTTCAGTCTATTTAAAGACATTGTAACATGAACAAATATATCAATGGAAAGAGTTTCATATTCTCTTTGTCTCTCAATACTCTCTCGCCAACTCTCTTTACTTGTCACAATGTCTCAACTATTCTCTCTTTGATTCTCTTATACTATCAATTCTCACATGGTATCAGAGCTTTAAGCTCCTGAAACCTATTTCTTCCGCAAACTCATTGATTTTTCTTTTCTATTTTAGGTAAAGTTCATCTTGTTCTTGAGGTGTTCTTCCTTTTCTGTTCCAGAATTTGCCAAAAATAGCAAAGTTCTTCTTTTACTCAAAACTTCTTGTTCTTGATGGATTCTACTGGTGAACACTCACGGATGGTGACCATTCCAGTTACGCTCAAGGGAGCTAACTATCTACATTGGGCGAGGCTAACTAAAACCGCTCTTGGAGGCAGAGGGCTCTGGGAGGTGGTTGAAGAAGGCAGGAGCAACAAGAAGAAGACTGTCCTAGGAGAGGATGGCAAAGAAGTGGTGCAAGCTGAAGCTGATGACAAGAAGCGAGTTCAAGAGGATCTCCTGGTCTTGTCTATCATCCAACACAGCCTTGAGGCATCAATCTTGGAGTCTTACGCCTACTGTGAGACTTCAAAAGAGCTATGGGATACACTCCAAAAGGTGTTTGGTAATGTATCCAACATTAACCGAGTGTTTGAAGTCAAGAGGGCTATCAACAACTTGTGTCAAGAGGATACTGAGTTTGATAAACACTTTGGGAAGTTCAGATCTCTATGGGCAGAGCTGGAGATGTTGAGACCAGCAACCCTTGACCCGGATGTACTAAATGAGAGAAGAGAGCAAGATAAGGTCTTTGCCTTGCTATTCTCCCTTAACCCCGGGTACAATGAGTTGATCAAGCACATACTGAGGGGAGTAAGTCTCCCATCTCTGGATGAGGTGTGTGCTCAGATCCAAAAGGAGCAAGGCTCAGTTGGTCTCTTTGGAGGGAAGAAAGACCTTGTGATAGCAAACCAAGCAGAAGGTGTCGCTAACAAAGGCTACTTCAAACCTGAAGACAAGAAGGTGTGGGTGTGTGACCACTGCAAGAAGAAGGGGCATGGGAAAGACAAGTGCTGGTTGCTTCATCCTCATTTGAAGCCACAGAAGTTCCGGACTAGCACCAATGAAGCAAGAGCTAACTACTCAGGCGACATAGGTGAACCCGGAGCAGGCAATGGAGGAGAGAAGGCTCTAGCTTCCAGTTCAACCAGCTCAACCGTGAGGAACACTCAAGATGAGACTATCAGGCGCTCTGACATTGAAGCTCTTATCAAAATCCTCAAAGATAACTCTGGTAACACTCTTGGTACATCTCTCCATGCGCTTATGAGTAATGTCTCTATGAATGCTTTAACTAGTTCTAAATTGATGAAACCACTAGTTATTGATTCAGGAGCAAGTCATCACATGATTAGTGATGTGAGCTTGATTAAAAACATTGTTCCTGCTCTAGAACATGTGATGATAGCTAATGGAGATAAGATACCAATTAAAGGCATAGGAGATCTTAAATTGTTTAACAAGGATTCAAAAGCTCTTTATATGCCTAGCTTTGCCTCTAATTTGTTATCTGTGAAAAGAGTGACTAATGATTTAAATTGCAGTGTTACATTCACTCCTAACCAAGTGTACTTTCAGGATATTGAGACTAGTAGGTTGCTTGGCAATGGTGTGACTAAGGGAGACTTGTACTTGCTTGAAGACACCAAGTCATCAGCCGATTTATCTACTGCTTTAAACTCTGTTTCTGATTTCCCTAAAGATGTATTGTGGCATGCTAGATTAGGTCATCCTCATTCTCGTGCTTTGAACATCATGTTGCCTAGTATTTCCTTTAAAACTGATTGTGAAGCTTGTATCTTAGGGAAACATTGCAAAACAGTGTTCCCTAGTTCAAGTAAAATTTATGAAAGTTGTTTTGATTTGATTCACTCTGATGTTTGGACCGCACCATGTGTTTCTAGAGAGCATCACAAATATTTTGTCACATTTATAGATGAGAAGTCTAAGTACACATGGATCACATTATTGCCATCCAAAGATAGAGTCTTAGAAGCTTTCATAAACTTTCAAAATTATGTCACTAATCATTTCAATGCTAAGATAAAGATATTGAGATCAGATAATGGAGGGGAATATACAAGCAATGCGTTCAAACAACACTTAGCCAAACATGGGATGATCCATCAAACTAGCTGTCCATACACTCCACAACAAAATGGTGTAGCTGAGAGGAAGAACCGGCATCTCATGGAGGTAGCTAGGAGTATGATGTTCCACACCAGTATGCCTAAACGTTTCTGGAGTGATGCTGTCTCAACAGCTTGTTATTTGATCAATAGAACTCCCACCAAAGTTCTGAAGGATCAATCTACTTATGAGGTACTGAATCACACTAAACCTTCTATTGAACATATGTGTGTGTTTGGTTGCCTTTGCTTTGTCTTTGTTCCAGGTGAACAAAGAGATAAACTGGCACCAAAGAGTACTAGAGCTGTGTTCATTGGATATTCTCCTCATCAGAAGGGGTATAAGTGCTTTGTACCAGAGACCAGGAGGGTCTTAATCTCAAGGGATGTGAAGTTCATTGAATCCAAGGGTTACTATGATGGGAGGAATTGGGAGGATTTGGAAAATCTATCTCAATCTGCTTCAGATAGAGCCAGCAATCTCAAGAAGGTTATGGAAAGCCTTGGCATCAGGATACCTAGTGAGAGGTCAACCGGTGTCCAAGAAACAACACCAGCACCAGAAGGGTCCGGAGGTGATGATGATAGCTTGGAAATCACTCACCTTGATCCTGAAGGGGAGAATCAAACTGAACCACATCAAGAGGATAGTTCAGTGAGTCATGATCAAGCTGAGCCACAAGCTCAAGGGGAGCAACATCACAACACTCAAGAGGAGACAGTTGTGAGTACAAGCCAGCAGCATAGTGAACCAGTGATATCTGAGGATAATCCACATCAAGCACAGCCAAGAAGGAGTTCTAGGATCAGACAACCAGCATCAAACTGGAAGAACAACAGAGTCTACTTCAACTCTCAGGCTGTAGCACATCCAATACAAGCAGTGTGTTCTTTAGCTCAGTATCCGCAAGAACATGTAGTGTTTATTGCGGAGTTGGATCAGGAATACATCCCTAAGACCTATGAAGAAGCAATGGAGCATGCTGAGTGGAGAGAATCAGTGGGTTGTGAAAGTAATGCTATGATTATCAATGACACCTGGTATGAGTCAGAGCTACCCAAAGGCAAGAGGGCAGTAACAAGTCGCTGGATCTTCACTATCAAATACAATGCTGATGGTACAGTGGAGAGGCGCAAGACAAGATTAGTAGCAAGAGGCTTCACTCAGACTTATGGAGAAGACTATCTTGATACCTTTGCACCAGTTGCAAAACTCCATACAATCAGGATAGTCTTATCATTGGCAGTGAATCTAGAATGGGATCTCTGGCAAATGGATGTGAAGAATGCATTCTTACAAGGAGAGTTGGAAGATGAAGTGTACATGAAGCCACCTCCTGGTTTAGAGCATCTAGTGAAGCCTGGAAATGTACTTAGATTGAAGAAAGCCATCTACGGTCTGAAGCAATCACCTAGGGCCTGGTATCACAAGCTAAGCACCACACTTAATGGGAGAGGTTTTAGGAAGTCAGAAGCTGATCATACCTTGTTCACTCTCACCAGTAAGAAGGGAATCATTGTGATCTTGGTCTATGTGGATGATATCATCATCACTGGCAGTGATAAAGAAGGGATACTTGCAACCAAGACATATCTCAAGTCATCATTTGATATCAAGGATTTGGGAGAGCTCAAATATTTCCTAGGCATTGAGATATGTCGATCCAAGGAGGGATTGTTCTTATCTCAAAGGAAGTATGCTTTGGATTTGCTGAAAGAGGCTGGTGATCTAGGAGGAAGAGCTGCAAAGACCCCACTTGAAGATGGGTATAAAGTGATGCGTGAGGGGGAGATTGATAATCAACCATACACTGATGTCAAGCACTATAGAAGAATGGTTGGAAAACTTATCTACCTCACCATAACAAGACCAGATGTGTGCTTTGCGGTTAATCAAGTGAGCCAACATATGCAAGCTCCCAAGATGCATCACTGGAATATGGTGGAAAGAATACTAAGGTACCTAAGAGAGGCACCAGGACAGGGAGTATGGATGGGATGCAACAAGAGCACAGAGATAGTAGGCTACTGTGATGCTGATTGGGCAGGAGATAGAGTTGATAGGAGATCAACCACTGGATATTGCACATTCATTGGAGGGAACTTGGTAACCTGGAAAAGCAAGAAGCAAAAGATTGTGTCATGTTCCAGTGCTGAAGCTGAATACAGAGCCATGAGGAAGCTTACAAGTGAACTTATTTGGATCAGGAACCTCCTCCAAGACTTGGGCATAGAAACCTCATCTCCAATCACCATGCACTGTGACAATCAAGCGGCCATACACATAGCATCCAACAATGTGTTTCATGAGAGGACTAAACACATTGAAGTTGATTGCCATAAGGTGAGGCAAGCGGTTGAGCAGAGAATCATCCTTCCATGCTACACCAGAAGTGAAGACCAGCTAGCTGACATCTTCACCAAGGCTGCAAGCTCTAAGGTCTGCGAGTTCATTCTTTCAAAGCTTGGACTTGTGGATCTTTCATCTCAGTGATCCCCTCGCCATTGAAGTGTTCTACTCTTTCCTTGATATGTTTTTGTCCCACTGGGTTTTGCATATCAAGGTTTTAATGAGGGAATGCTTCATGGTCTTCCAAGCTTGACTTGTTCCACATGGTCAAGCTTGAGGGGGAGTGTTGAGATGAAGCAATAAAGAGATAAGTGTGATAGCTAAGATGAAGAGAGGCGCCTGGAATGATCAAGGAAGCAAGTAGACTTATCCGTACAGTTTGGTCTAAGAGAGACCTAACCTAGCTTAGAAGTCAAGTTATTTATTACCTTGAGAAGGAAGGGAGCGAGTTGTTATTCAAATGAGAGATGGTATCGACAAAGGAGCAGAGAGACGTTGGAGGAAAGAGTCACGGGTGAGAAGAAGAGAGAAGGAGCCGTTATCACCTGTCACTATCCAACAAGGCTGGACGAGCCACTGCGCAAGATCAGAGCCATTTCTTTATTGTTTAACCTTTGTCAACTTGTCTTAGTTTATTATACTCTTCAGTCTATTTAAAGACATTGTAACATGAACAAATATATCAATGGAAAGAGTTTCATATTCTCTTTGTCTCTCAATACTCTCTCGCCAACTCTCTTTACTTGTCACAATGTCTCAACTATTCTCTCTTTGATTCTCTTATACTATCAATTCTCACATTTGGAAGTTACTGTGGGTAAATGGTAAAATGACAAGAAGGCATCAAGATGGTATCAAAGAAGCATCAAAGAGATGCTGTGTGCAAAGTATATTCAAAGGTGAAGCTTGGCGCCTAAGTGTGTGGAGTAGACTGGTCTTGGACAGGCTGGCGAGTGCTGGAAAGTAAGAGACGCAGCTGACTATGTATTTGGACAAGGTAGTGGACAGATACATAAGGCAGTGTGGTCTGATTCTAGCCATGTATTCAAACTCTCTCAGCTGGCGCCAACTACTTGCAAAGTATTCAAGACTTGATCAAGACCATCCAATTCAAATTACTTAATCTCAGCCCTTTATGTATTATCTTTACCTTTAGGGTTTATGTGTATTGCAAACTTGTAAGAGAGCATATATAAGCTCATTATGGTCGTTTGTAAACACTAAGGGAGTAAGGGGGAGTTCCCCTCTCCACTTCATAATATTAAAGTCTTTGATTCTATAATCTCTAGTCTCTGGTTACCAATCTTCTAGTCTTGTTCTCAGTCTCTAAGTCTCTTTAATCTCATCATCACACACCTAAACAAACTCCTAATCTATCTATCTTAATCCGCAAACTCTCTCTCTTATTTCCCATTGAGGATTCATCAAACACAAACCAGTTTACTCTTATAAAAAATCTCATGGTATCAGAGCCAGGTTCATCAGAACCTGAGCTTAGCTTCCGCAAGTCCACAGCTCTCATCTCAGCTCAAACCAAACCCTTGAAGACATGTTCATGCGATTTCACTTTCTTGTGAGAAGAAGAAGATTGAAGCCATGGAGTGTCCTCCTTATCTCTCAAGCTGTTCCTGTCAGTACCAGATGGAGTGATTCGTTGGAAGCAAAGGAGGATGGAGAGGCGTCATGAACCTCAAGCCAAAACTCCTTGTCCAAGAGTACTTGCATCCGGGTTACAAGAAAGAAGATCACTTGATGTTGGCGGCTTGGTGTATGAAGAAAGGAGGGGTCTTGTGAGTGAGATGTTCAAGATGGTGGCCATGAACTGAAGGAGAAGGAGGTGGGTGACGATCCAGACTCCATAGACCCAACAAAGCCATGGCCGGTTCATCATGGAGGTTAAAGGAACCAATCTGGTTCCTTGAGTAAGCTATCCTTGAAACCATCTTGATATTGAGCTTGTGTGTTGATTAACAGGTTGTGTGGTGTTGTGATTGATATCCTGAGGTGTGTTTAAGATTGCTAGACATTGATATTGTTAGAATCTGTCCCAGGATGCTTAAAGAGTATTGTTAAGTGGTTGAGAGTGTTTTAAAAATGCTTAGAGAGTTGTTTAAATAATGCTTAGCCTGATTCTTAATGAAATGTCTTGCTAGGATGGTAGATTTGTTGTCTTATCCAGCTTGCATTCATGAATAGAAATCACATAAGGTTGAAGCATGGTGTGTGAGATTGAATATGCTTAGCTCCGGTTCATAATGGTGCATGATAGGATTGTTTAATCTGCTTGCATACATGGATTGAAACTGATTGAAAGCTGTTGCATATTAATCTTGTTTGCCTTAGGTTGATACACTTGGATTCATAGCCAAGATGTAGGTAAGGCAGAGTTTAAAAATTGCATAAGTAGCTTGCATTGATTCTAGTGTGATCTTGCGTGTACTTGTGATGTAGCTTGCAATGATATGAACTTGCTAATGCTTGTTTCAATCATATGCCAAGCTTGAGACAGTGTGGAGATCAAACTTGATGATTAGTCAAGGTTTGATCTCATATTGTGTTTCTTATCTTTGCTGGAGTTTAGTGATGTTTCAGGTTTCACAAGAAGTGTTCTTGGTTCACTATCCATCCGGGTGAAAGAGGAAGAAGTTGTTGCCATTGGGGTTCAATGGAGAAGGGTGATGAGAGTGGTGATGCGCCACTGATGCTTGAAGCCACTGAAGCTCACTTGCAAGCTTGGATCCCAAATATAATCCAAGCTTGAGGAGGGGAGTTAAGTGAGCTATCAAGCGGTTCAAGAGGAGCCATTGCAAGCAGCTGAAGAAGGAGCCATTTGGGTTTAGGCAGTGGCGTGTCTAGACAAGAGAGCTTTCAGAGGGTTCTTGGCTGTGGGAAGATGAGACTCAATCAGTGCGGCTTCTAGTGTTGAGGTGACTGATGAGATGAAGCTTCCACAAGCAATCCAATCAAAGATGGCGAGTTCAAAGTGTTGCAATGGGGTGTGATGCAGATCATGTAAGATGTTCCTTCCAAGCTTGACTTGTTCCACATGGTCAAGCTTGAGGGGGAGTGTTGAGACATGATCTGATCAAGGAGAGTACTTGGTGGTTATTCAAGAAGAGGAGCAGATCAGTTATGAAGCAAGATGAAGAATGGGTGAAGCGATCTCCAAGGTGGCTTCTAGAAAGAGGTGCTTGGTACAACAGCTGAAGCATTCTCATATGGTTTCAGTAACATGGTGGTGACTCAAGGAGAAGAAGCAACCAAGACTAGTATGTATCTATCAAGGAAGATCAGGAGAAGCGAGCACTTGATCACAACAAGGAGGTTGTAAGAAAGGGGGAGCAACAAGGTCTGTCCAAAGATGAGATACAAGAAGTGTGGTGATGGAGCAAGGAGAGTGATGAACGAACCTTGTCCATCACATGAGGCCATGATCCAAGTGATTCTTTGGATCCCTTACATTGATGGTAAGGTACAAAGAATCACTGGCCAATCCCCGGGCCTTGGAGACTTTACTCTTTTTCCCTCATCAAGGTTTTGTCCCACTGGGTTTTCCTTGGTGAGGTTTTTAATGAGGAAGCTCTTCAGGGTTCCAAGCTTAACTCAGGATCTTCTAGAGTTAAGCTTGAGGGGGAGTGTTGAACTGAAGAGAAGAAGAGAAGCTTGTACATGAATAGGGCAAGCTTCATGTAATCTCTAAAAGAGTTCAGTTGAGCTTTAGAAGAAGTCTGAAGCATCTATCTTGAGGAGTTAAGTTCAGGAGGAACTTAATCTGATCAAGTTCAAAGAGTTCAGTAGATGGTTTGGATGTGCAAAGTGTGGGCGACCTGTACGGACAGTACGGACCAGTGAGGAAAGGGGTCGACCAGAAATGATAGTCTTGAGTAAAATAGTGATTCCAAAGTTACCACAGTAACTTTGGAAAGTTACCACAGTAATTTGGAAGTTACTGTGGGTAAATGGTAAAATGACAAGAAGGCATCAAGATGGTATCAAAGAAGCATCAAAGAGATGCTGTGTGCAAAGTATATTCAAAGGTGAAGCTTGGCGCCTAAGTGTGTGGAGTAGACTGGTCTTGGACAGGCTGGCGAGTGCTGGAAAGTAAGAGACACAGCTGACTATGTATTTGGACAAGGTAGTGGACAGATACATAAGGCAGTGTGGTCTGATTCTAGCCATGTATTCAAACTCTCTCAGCTGGCGCCAACTACTTGCAAAGTATTCAAGACTTGATCAAGACCATCCAATTCAAATTACTTAATCTCAGCCATTTATGTATTATCTTTACCTTTAGGGTTTATGTGTATTGCAAACTTGTAAGAGAGCATATATAAGCTCATTATGGTCGTTTGTAAACACTAAGGGAGTAAGGGGGAGTTCCCCTCTCCACTTCATAATATTAAAGTCTTTGATTCTATAATCTCTAGTCTCTGGTTACCAATCTTCTAGTCTTGTTCTCAGTCTCTAAGTCTCTTTAATCTCATCATCACACACCTAAACAAACTCCTAATCTATCTATCTTAATCTGCAAACTCTCTCTCTTATTTCCCATTGAGGATTCATCAAACACAAACCAGTTTACTCTTATAAAAAAATCTCAAGTTGCAAGAGGATACACCCAAGTATATGGAGAAGACTACCTGTATACTTTTGCACCAGTAGCTAAGCTCCACACCATCAGGATTGTCCTCTCCTTGGCTGTAAACTTGGAATGGGATTTATGGCAGATGGATGTCAAGAATGCCTTTCTACAAGGAGAGCTAGAGGATGAGGTTTACATGAGGCCACCTCCTGGTATGGAAGACATGGTCAAGCCAGGAAATGTTTTAAGATTAAAGAAGGCCATCTATGGATTAAAACAGTCACCAAGAGCCTGGTATCACAAGCTGAGTACAACTCTCAATGGAAGAGGGTTTGTAAAATCAGAAGCTGATCACACTCTCTTCACCCTCACAAGCAAGCAAGGAATTGTGGTGATTCTGATCTATGTGGATGATATCATCATCACATGAAGCAACAAGGAAGGTATCATCTCTACTAAAGCTTTTCTTAAGTCTAGCTTTGATATTAAAGATTTGGGTGAGCTAAAGTACTTTCTAGGGATAGAAATATGCCGCTCTAAAGAGGGGCTTTTCTTATCTCAAAGAAAGTACACACTTGATCTTTTAAATGAGGCAGGAAAGCTTGGAGCAAGAGTAGCTAAGACACCACTTGAAGAGGGTTACAAGGTCTTGCGTGAGGGGGAGTTTGAAGATACACCATTTGGCGATTTCAAACTCTATAGAAGGATGGTTGGGAAGCTAATCTACCTCACCATCACAAGGCCAGACATCTGTTTTGCTGTGAACCAAGTTAGCCAGCATATGCAAGCACCAAAGGTTCACCATTGTAATATGGTGGAAAGGATCTTGAGATATCTAAGGGAGGCTCCTGGTCAAGGTGTTTGGATGGGTTGCAACAAGAGCACATAGATTGTAGGATATTGTGATGCAGATTGGGCTGGTGATAGAGTGGACAGGAGGTCTACTACTGGCTATTGCACCTTCATAGGAGGCAATCTGGTCACTTGGAAAAGCAAGAAACAGAAGGTGGTATCATGTTCAAGTGCTGAGGCAGAATATAGAGCAATGAGGAAGCTTACCAGTGAGCTCATATGGATCAGAAACCTGCTAAGAGACTTGGGCATTGAGACAACAACACCAATCACAATGCACTGTGATAACCAGGCAGCCATTCATATAGCTTCAAACTCAGTGTTTCATGAGAGGACAAAGCATATTGAAGTGGATTGTCACAAGGTTAGACAAGCAGTGGAGCAGAAGATTATCCTACCTTGCTACACTAGAAGTGAAGACCAGCTAGCTGATATCTTCACCAAAGGAGCAAGCACTAAAGTCTGTGAGTTCATTCATCCAAGATTGGGGCTCATAAACTTGATTAGATCATGATCCCTTTAAGCCATGAAGCATCTACTCTTTTTCCTCTTGTGTGTTTTTGTCCCATTGGGTTTTTTCACACAAAAGGTTTTAGTGAGGGATGTCTTCATGGGTTCCAAGCTTAACCATACCTTATGGTAAAGCTTGAGGGGGAGTATTGACATGAAGACATAAATAAAGAGATAAGAAGAGAGCAAGATCAGACTACTTGATGAGGGAGGCTGATCTATGCAAGACTTGTATGCCAAGGTATCAAAGACTAACCTACCTTGCCTTGGAAGTAAAGAAAGAGAGTAAACTCGCCAAAGAAGAGTTTATGTAGCAAGGAGACCGTTGGAGGGATCAGAAGCAAGTTGGTGTATTTAAATAGTTAAAGTCACATGTTCTACTTTGAGGAGAGAAGAAGAGAATGCCGTTGGTGATCAGTCACTTTCACCTCAGCTTGCAACAACATTCTTTAATATTATTTCATTTGTTTGTATCCAATCTGTTTTGTCTTTAAATATTGTAACCTTGTCTTGTGATTAATCTAAGGAAATAGTTCTCCTTGTGTCTCTCTTTACAAAATCGTCACTCTCTCTCTCTCTTTGTCTCTCTCTCTCACTCTCTCTCTTGTTCTTGAACTTCAACACTCTGTTCTTAAGATTTCTAACAGAAAGTGGGATATCTTCTTACTCACAACTTGTATGAGATTTATTCAACTTCCTATTTATTCTCCACTGATTAGTGGTTCCGAATCAAGCTTCTTACATATTGGTTCATCCTGGTTTGATAAGAATCATAAAGATAATGGCATATGTCCGAACAGGCTAATCTGAAATCATCTGGATAGAAGGTGGGATATCGTCTTACTCACAACACTTATGAGATTTATTCAACTTCCTGGTTATTATCCACTGATTAGTGTTTCCAAATAAAGCTTCTTAGATCGTGGTTCATCATGGTTTGATAAGAATCATGAAGATATTGCCATATGTCCGAACAGACTAATCTGGAATCATCTGGATAGAAAGTGGGATATCTTCTTACTCACAACTCCTATGAGATTTATTCAACTTCCTGGTTATTCTGCACTGATTAGTGGTTCCAAATAAAGCTTCTTAGATCGTGGTTCATCCTGGTTTGATAAGAATCATGAAGATAATGACATATGTCTGAACAGGCTAATCTGGAATCATCTGAATAGAAGGTGGGATATCTTCTTGGTCACAACACTTATGAGATTTATTCAACTTCCTGTTTATTCTCCACTGATTAGTGGTTCCAAATAAAGCTTCTTAGATCGTGGTTCATCCTGGTTTTATAAGAATCATGAAGATAATGGCATATGTCCGAATAGGCTAATCTGGAATCATCTGGATAGAAGGTGGGATATCTTCTTGCTTACAACACTTATGAGATTTATTCAACTTCCTGGTTATTCTCCACTGATTACTGGTTCCAAATAAAGCTTCTTAGATTGTGGTTCATCCTGGTTTGATAAGAATCATGAAGGTATTGTCATATGTCCGAACAGGCTAATCTGGAATCATCTGGATAGAAAGTGGGATATATTCTTACTCACAACTCCTATGAGATTTATTTAACTTCCTGGTTATTCTCCACTGAATAGTGGTTCCAAATAAAGCTTCTTAGATCCTGGTTCATCCTGGTTTGATAAGAATCATGAAGATAATGGCATATGTTCGAACAGGCTAATCTGGAATCATCTGGATAGAATGTGGGATATCTTCTTACTCACAACTCCTATGAGATTTATTTAACCTCCTGGTTATTCTCCACTGAATAGTGGTTCCAAATAAAGCTTCTTAGATCCTGGTTCATCCTGGTTTGATAAGAATCATGAAGATATTGCCATATGTCCGAACAGGCTAATTTGGAATCATCTGGATAGAAAGTAGGATATCTTCTTACTCACAACTCCTATGAGATTTCTTCAACTTACTGGTTATTCTCCACTGATTATTGGTTCCAAATAAAGCTTCTTAGATCATGGTTCATCCTGGTTTGATAATAATCATGAAGATATTGCCATATGTCCGAACAGGCTAATCTGAAATCATCTGGATAGAAAGTGGGATATCTTCTTACTCACAACTCCTATGAGATTTCTTCAACTTCCTGGTTATTCTCCACTGATTAGTGGTCCCAAATAAAGCTTTTTAGATCTTGGTTCATTCTGGTTTGATTAGAATCATGAAGATAATGGCATATGTCCGAACAGGCTAATCTGGAATCATCTGGATAGAAGGTGGGATATCTTCTTGTTCACAACACTTATGAGATTTATTCAACTTCCTGGTTATTCTTCACTGATTAGTGGTTCCAAATAAAGCTTTTTAGATCGTGGTTCATCCTGGTTTGATAATAATCATGAAGATATTGCCATATGTCCGAACAGGCTAATATGGAATCATCCGGATAGAAAGTGGGATATCTTCTTACTCACAACTCCTATGAGATTTATTCAACTTCCTGGTTATTATCCACTGATTAGTGGTTCCAAATAAAGCTTCTTAGATCGTGGTTCATCCTGGTTTGATTAGAATCATGAAGATAATGGCATATATCCGAACATGCTAATCTGAAATCATCTGGATAGAAGGTGGGATATCTTCTTTCTCACAACACTTATGAGATTTATTCAACTTCCTGGTTATTCTCCACTGATTAGTGGTTCCAAATAAAGCTTCTTAGATCGTGGTTCATCCTGGTTTGATAAGAATCATGAAGATATTGCCATATGTCCGAACATGCTAATCTGGAATCATCTGGATAGAAGGTGGGATATCTTCTTGCTTACAATACTTATGAGATTTATTCAACTTCCTGGTTATTCTCCACTTATTAGTGGTTCCAAATAAAGCTTCTTAGATCGTGGTTCATCCTGGTTTGATAAGAATCATGAAGATATTGCCATATGTCCGAACAGGCTAATCTGGAATCATCTGGATAGAAAGTGGGATATCTTCTTACTCACAACTCCTATGAGATTTATTCAACTTCCTGGTTATTTTCCACTGATTATTGGTTCCAAATAAAGCTTCTTAGATCGTGGTTCATCCTGGTTTGATAAGAATCATGAAGATAATGGCATATGTCCGAACAGGCTAATCTGGAATCATCTGGATAGAAGGTGGGATATCTTCTTGCTTACATCACTTATGAGATTTATTAAACTTCCTGGTTATTCTCCACTGATTAGTGGTTCCAAATAAAGATTCTTAGATCGTGGTTCATCCTGGTTTGATAAGAATCATGAAGATATTGCCATATGTCCGAACAGGCTAATCTGGAATCATCTGGATAGAAAGTGGGATATCTTCTTACTCACAACTCCTACGAGATTTATTCAACTTCCTGATTATTCTCCACTGATTATTGGTTCCAAATAAAGCTTCTTAGATCGTGGTTCATCCTGGTTTGATAAGAATCATGAAGATAATGGCATATGTCCGAACAGGCTAATCTGGAATCATCTGGATAGAAGGTGGGATATCTTCTTACTCACAACTCCTATGAGATTTATTCAACTTCCTGATTATTCTCCACTGAATAGTGGTTCCAAATAAAGCTAGATCGTGGTTCATCCTGGTATGATAAGAATCATGAAGATAATGGCATATGTTCAAACATGCTAATCTAGAATCATCTGGATAGAAAGTGGGATATCTTCTTACTCACAACTCCTATGAGATTTATTCAACTTCCTGGTTATTCTCCACTGATTAGTGGTTCCCAATCAAGCTTCTTACATATTGTTTCATCCTGTTTTGATTAGAATCATGAAGATATCGCCATATGTCCGAACAGGCTAATCTGGAATCATCTGGATCGAAAGTGGGATATCTTCTTACTCACAACTCCTATGATATTTCTTCAACTTCCTGGTTATTCTCCACTGATTAGTGGTTCCAAATAAAGCTTCTTAGATCGTGGTTCTTCCTGGTTTGATAAGAATCATGAAGATATTGCCATATGTCCAAACATGCTAATCTGGAATCATCTGGATAGAAAGCAGGATATCTTTTTGCTCACAACTCCTATGAGATTTATTCAACTTCCTGGTTATTCTCCACTGATTAGGGGTTACAAATAAAGCTTCTTAGATCGTGGTTCATCCTGGTTTGATAAGAATCATGAAGATAATGGCATATGTCCGAACAGGCTAATCTAGAATCATCTGGATAGAAGGTGGGATATCTTCTTGCTCACAACACTTATGAGTTTTATTCAACTTCCTGGTTATTCTCCACTGATTAGTGGTTCCAAATAAAGCTTCTTAGATCGTGGTTCATCCTGGTTTGATAAGAATCATGAGGATATTGCCATATGTCCGGAAAGGCTAACCTGGAATCACCTGGATAGAAAGTGGGATACTCTTACTCACAACTTCTATGAGATTTATTCAACTTCCTAGTTATTCTCCACTGATTAGTGGTTCCCAATCAAGCTTCTTACATATTGGTTCATCCTGGTTTGATAAGAATCATGAAGATAATGGCATATGTCCGAACAGGCTAATCTGGAATCATCTGGATAGAAGGTGGGATATCTTCTTACTCACAACACTTATGAGATTTATTCAACTTCCTGGTTATTATCCACTGGTTAGTGTTTCCAAATAAAGCTTCTTAGATCGTGGTTCATCATGGTTTGATAAGAATCATGAAGATATTGCCATATGTCCGAATAGACTAATCTGGAATCATCTGGATAGAAAGTCAGATATCTTCTTACTCACAACTCCTATGAGATTTATTCAACTTCCTGGTTATTCTCCACTGATTATTGGTTCCAAATAAAGCTTCTTAGATCGTGGTTCATCCTGGTTTGATAAGAATCATGAAGATAATGGCATATGTGCGAACAGGCTAATCTGGAATCATCTGGATAGAAGGTGGGATATCTTCTTATTCACAACTCCTATGAGATTTATTTAACTTCCTAGTTATTCTCCACTGAATAGTGGTTCCAAATAAAGCTTCTTAGATCGTGGTTCATCCTGGTTTGATAAGAATCATGAAGATAATGGCATATGTTCGAACATGCTAATCTGGAATCATCTGGATAGAAAGTGGGATATCTTCTTACTCACAACTCCTATGAGATTTATTCAACTTCCTGGTTATTCTCCACTGATTAGTGGTCCAAAATCAAGCTTCTTACATATTGTTTCATCCTGTTTTGATTAGAATCATGAAGATATTGCCATATGTCCGAACAGGCTAATCTGGAATCATCTGGATCGAAAGTGGGATATCTTCTTACTCACAACTCCTATGAGATTTCTTCAACTTCCTGGTTATTCTCCACTGATTAGTGGTTCCAAATAAAGCTTTTTAGATGGTGGTTCATCCTGGTTTGATAAGAATCATGAAGATATTGCCATATGTCCGAACAGGCTAATCTGGAATCATCTGGAGAGAAAGCGGGATATCTTCTTGCTCACAACTCCTATGAGATTTATTCAACTTCCCTGTTATTCTCCACTGATTAGTGGTTCCAAATAAAGCTTCTTAGATCGTGGTTCATCCTGGTTTGATAAGAATCATGAAGATAATGGCATATGTCCGAACAGGCTAATCTAGAATCATCTGGATAGAAGGTGGGATATCTTCTTGCTCACAACACTTATGAGTTTTATTCAACTTCCTGGTTATTCTCCACTGATTAGTGGTTCCAAGTAAAGCTTCTTAGATCGTGGTTCATCCTGGTTTGATAAGAATCATGATGATATTGCCATATGTCCGAAAAGGCTAACCTGGAATCACCTAGATAGAAAGTGGGATACTCTTACTCACAACTTCTATGAGATTTATTCAACTTCCTAGTTATTCTCCACTGATTAGTGGTTCCCATTCAAGCTTCTTACATATTGGTTCATCCTGGTTTGATAAGAATCATGAAGATAATGGCATATGTCCGAACAGGCTAATCTGGAATCATCTGGATAGAAGGTGGGATATCTTCTTACTCACAACACTTATGAGATTTATTCAACTTCCTGGTTATTATCCACTGATTAGTGTTTCCAAATAAAGCTTCTTAGATCGTGTTTCATCCTGGTTTGATAAGAATCATGAAGATATTGCCATATGTCCGAATAGACTAATCTGGAATCATCTGGATAGAAAGTGGGATATCTTCTTACTCACAACTCCTATGAGATTTATTCAACTTCCTGGTTATTCTCCACTGATTAGTGGTTCCAAATAAATCTTTTTAGATCGTGGTTCATCCTGGTTTGATAAGAATCATGAAGATAATGGCA
>CM033988.1:28356263-28431131 GCA_019706035.1 Raphanus raphanistrum subsp. raphanistrum | reverse complement strand
GAAGATATTGCCATATGTCCGAACAGGCTAATCTGGAATCATCTGGATAGAAAGTGGGATATCTTCTTACTCACAACTCCTATGAGATTTATTTAACTTCCTGGTTATTCTCCACAGAATAGTGGTTCCAAATAAAGCTCCTTAGATCGTGGTTCATCCTGGTTTGATAAGAATCATGAAGATAATAGCATATGTCCGAATAGGCTAATCTGGAATCATCTGGATAGAAAGAGGGATATCTTCTTTCTCACAACTCCTATGAGATTTATTCAACTTCCTGGTTATTCTCCACTGATTAGTGGTTCCCAATCAAGCTTCTTACATATTGGTTCATCCTGGTTTGATAAGAATCATGAAGATAATGGCATATGTCCGAACAGGCTAATCTGGAATCATCTGGATAGAAGGTGGGATATCTTCTTGCTAACAACACTTATGAGATTTATTCAACTTCCTGGTTATTCTCCACTGATTAGTGGTTCCAAATAAAGCTTCTTAGATCGTGGTTCATTCTGGTTTGATAAGAATCATGAAGATATTGCCATATGTCCGAACAGGCTAATCTGGAATCATCTGGATAGAAAGTGGGATATCTTCTTACTCACAACTCCTATGAGATTTATTTAACTTCCTGGTTATTCTCCACAGAATAGTGGTTCCAAATAAAGCTTCTTAGATCGTGGTTCATCCTGGTTTGATAAGAATCATGAAGATAATGGCATATGTCCGAATAGGCTAATCTGGAATCATCTGGATAGAAAGAGGGATATCTTTTTTCTCACAACTCCTATGAGATTTATTCAACTTCCTGGTTATTCTCCACTGATTAGTGGTTCCCAATCAAGCTTCTTACATATTGGTTCATCCTGGTTTGATAAGAATCATGAAGATAATGGCATATGTCCGAACAGGCTAATCTGGAATCATCTGGATAGAAGGTGGGATATATTCTTGCTCACAACACTTATGAGATTTATTCAACTTCCTGGTTATTCTCCACTGATTAGTGGTTCCAAATAAAGCTTCTTAGATCGTGGTTCATCCTGGTTTGATAAGAATCATGAAGATATTGCCATATGTCCGAACATGCTAATCTGGAATCACCTGGATAGAAAGTGGGATATCTTCTTCCTCACAACTCCTATGAGATTTGTTCAACTTCCTGGAATTTCTCCACTGAATAGTGGTTCCCAATCAAGCTTCTTACATCGTGGTTCATCCTGGTTTGATAAGAATCATGAAGATATTGCCATATGTCCGAACAGGCTAATCTAGAATCACCTGGATAGAAAGTGGGATATCTTCTTACTCACAACTCCTATTAGATTTATTCAAATTCCTGGTTATTCACTACTGATAAGTGGTTCCCAATCAAGCTTCTTACATATTGGTTCATCCTGGTTTGATTAGAATCATGAAGATAATGGCACATGTCTGAACAGGCTAATCTGGAATCACCTGGATAGAAAGTGGGATATCTTCTTACTCGCAACTCCTATGAGATTTATTCAACTTCCTGGTTATTCTCCACTGATTAGTGGTTCCCAATCAAGCTTCTTACATCGTGGTTCATCCTGGTTAGATAAGAATCATGAAGATATTGACATATGTCGAAAAAGGCTAATCTGGAATCATGATACAATAAAAATGAAACCTTGCTACTCTGAGATTTATTCAACTTCCTGGTTATTCTCCACTGCATAGTGGTTCCTAGTCAAGCTTCTTACATGTTGGTTCATCTTGGTTTGATAAGAATCATGAAGATGATGGCATATGTCCGAACAGGCTAATCTGGAATCATCTGGATAGAAGGTGGGATATCTTCTTGCTCACAACACTTATGAGATTTATTCAACTTCCTGGTTATTCTCCACTGATTAGTCGTTCCAAATAAAGCTTCTTAGATCGTGGTTTATCCTGGTTTGTTAAGAATCATGAAGCTATTGCCATATGTACGAACAGGCTAATCTGGAATCACCTGGATAAAAAGTGGGATATCTTCTTCCTTACAACTCCTATGAGATTTATTCAACTTCCTGGTTATTCTCCACTGATTAGTGGTTCCAAATAAAGCTTCTTAGATCGTGGTTCATCCTGGTTTGATAAGAATCATGAAGATATTGCCATATGTCCGAACAGGCTATTCTGGAATCACCTGGATAGAAAGTGGGATATCTTCTTACTCACAACTCCTATTAGATTTATTCAACTTCCTGGTTATTCTCCACTTATTAGTTTTTCCCAATCAAGCTTCTTACATATTGGTTCATCCTGGTTTGATAAGAATCATGAAGATAATGGCATATGTCCGAACAAGCTAATCTGGAATCATCTGGATAGAAGGTGGGATATCTTCTTGCTCACAACACTTATGAGATTTATTCAACTTTCTGGTTATTCTCCACTGATTAGTGGTTCCAAATAAAGCTTCTTAGATCGTGGTTAATCTTGGTTTGATAAGAATCAGGAAGATATTGCCATATGTCCGAACAGGCTAATCTGGAATCACCTGGATAGAAAGTGGGATATCTTCTTACTCACAACTCCTATTAGATTTATTCAACTTCCTGGTTATTCTCCACTGACTAGTGGTTCCCAATCAAGCTTCTTACATATTGGTTCATCCTGGTTTGATAAGAATCATAAAGATAATGGCACATGTCTGAACAGGCTAATCTGGAATCACCTGGATAGAAAGTGGGATATCTTCTTACTCACAACTCCTATGAGATTTATTCAACTTCCTGGTTATTCTCCACTGATTAGTGGTTCCCAATCAAGCTTCTTACATCGTGGTTCATCCTGGTTAGATAAGAATCATGAAGATATTGACATATGTCCAAAAAGGCTAATCTGGAATCATGATACAATAAAAATGAAACCTTGCTCCTATGAGATTTATTCAACTTCCTGGTTATTCTCCACTGCATAGTGGTTCCTAGTCAAGCTTCTTACATGTTGGTTCATCTTGGTTTGATAAGAATCATGAAGATAATGGCATATGTCCGAACAGGCTAATCTGGAATCATCTGGATAGAAGGTGGGATATCTTCTTGCTCACAACACTTATGAGATTTATTCAACTTCCTGGTTATTCTCCACTGATTAGTGGTTCCAAATAAAGCTTCTTAGATCGTGGTTTATCCTTGTTTGATAAGAATCATGAAGCTATTGTCATATGTACGAACAGGCTAATATGGAATCACCTGGATAGAAAGTGGGATATCTTCTTCCTCACAACTCCTATGAGATTTATTCAACTTCCTTGTTATTCTCCACTGATTAGTGGTTCCAAATAAAGCTTCTTAGATCGTGGTTCATCCTGGTTTGATAAGAATCATGAAGATATTGACATATGTCCGAACAGGCTAATCTGGAATCACCTGCATAGAAAGTGGGATATCTTCTTACTCACAACTCCTATTAGATTTATTCAACTTCCTGGTTATTCTCCACTGATTAGTGGTTCCCAATCAAGCTTCTTACATATTGGTTCATCCTGGTTTGATAAGAATCATGATGATAATGGCATATGTCCGAACAGGCTAATCTGGAATCATCTGGATAGAAGGTGGGATATCTTCTTGCTCACAACACTTATGAGATTTATTCAACTTCCTGGTTATTCTACACTGATTAGTGGTTCCAAATAAAGCTTCTTAAATCGTGGTTTATTCTTGTTTGATAAGAATCATGAAGATATTGCCATATGTCCGAACAGGCTAATCTGGAATCATCTGGATAGAAAGTGGGATATCTTCTTACTCACAACTCCTATGAGATTTATTTAACTTCCTGGTTATTCTCCACAGAATAGTGGTTCCAAATAAAGCTTCTTAGATCGTGGTTCATCCTGGTTTGATAAGAATCATGAAGATAATAGCATATGTCCGAATAGGCTAATCTGGAATCATCTGGATAGAAAGAGGGATATCTTCTTTCTCACAACTCCTATGAGATTTATTCAACTTCCTGGTTATTCTCCACTGATTAGTGGTTCCCAATCAAGCTTCTTACATATTGGTTCATCCTGGTTTGATAAGAATCATGAAGATAATGGCATATGTCCGAACAGGCTAATCTGGAATCATCTGGATAGAAGGTGGGATATCTTCTTGCTCACAACACTTATGAGATTTATTCAACTTCCTGGTTATTCTCCACTGATTAGTGGTTCCAAATAAATCTTCTTAGATCGTGGTTCATTCTGGTTTGATAAGAATCATGAAGATATTGCCATATGTCCGAACAGGCTAATCTGGAATCATCTGGATAGAAAGTGGGATATCTTCTTACTCACAACTCCTATGAGATTTATTTAACTTCCTGGTTATTCTCCACAGAATAGTGGTTCCAAATAAAGCTTCTTAGATCGTGGTTCATCCTGGTTTGATAAGAATCATGAAGATAATGGCATATGTCCGAATAGGCTAATCTGGAATCATCTGGATAGAAAGAGGGATATCTTTTTTCTCACAACTCCTATGAGATTTATTCAACTTCCTGGTTATTCTCCACTGATTAGTGGTTCCCAATCAAGCTTCTTACATATTGGTTCATCCTGGTTTGATAAGAATCATGAAGATAATGGCATATGTCCGAACAGGCTAATCTGGAATCATCTGGATAGAAGGTGGGATATATTCTTGCTCACAACACTTATGAGATTTATTCAACTTCCTGGTTATTCTCCACTGATTAGTGGTTCCAAATAAAGCTTCTTAGATCGTGGTTCATCCTGGTTTGATAAGAATCATGAAGATATTGCCATATGTCCGAACATGCTAATCTGGAATCACCTGGATAGAAAGTGGGATATCTTCTTCCTCACAACTCCTATGAGATTTGTTCAACTTCCTGGAATTTCTCCACTGAATAGTGGTTCCCAATCAAGCTTCTTACATCGTGGTTCATCCTGGTTTGATAAGAATCATGAAGATATTGCCATATGTCCGAACAGGCTAATCTAGAATCACCTGGATAGAAAGTGGGATATCTTCTTACTCACAACTCCTATTAGATTTATTCAAATTCCTGGTTATTCACTACTGATAAGTGGTTCCCAATCAAGCTTCTTACATATTGGTTCATCCTGGTTTGATTAGAATCATGAAGATAATGGCACATGTCTGAACAGGCTAATCTGGAATCACCTGGATAGAAAGTGGGATATCTTCTTACTCGCAACTCCTATGAGATTTATTCAACTTCCTGGTTATTCTCCACTGATTAGTGGTTCCCAATCAAGCTTCTTACATCGTGGTTTATCCTGGTTTGTTAAGAATCATGAAGCTATTGCCATATGTACGAACAGGCTAATCTGGAATCACCTGGATAAAAAGTGGGATATCTTCTTCCTTACAACTCCTATGAGATTTATTTTCCTGGTTATTGTCCACTGATTAGTGGTTCCAAATAAAGCTTCTTAGATCGTGGTTCATCCTGGTTTGATAAGAATCATGAAGATAATGCCATATGTCCGAACAGGCTAATCTGGAATCACCTGGATAGAAAGTGGGATATCTTCTTACTCACAACTCCTATTAGATTTATTCAACTTCCTGGTTATTCTCCACTTATTAGTTTTTCCCAATCAATCTTCTTACATATTGGTTTCCCAATCAAGCTTCTTACATATTGGTTCATCCTGGTTTGATAAGAATCATGAAGATAATGGCATATGTCCGAACAGGCTAATCTGGAATCATCTGGATAGAAGGTGGGATATCTTCTTGCTCACAACACTTATGAGATTTATTCAACTTCCTGGTTATTCTCCACTGATTAGTGGTTCCAAATAAAGCTTCTTAGATCGTGGTTCATTCTGGTTTGATAAGAATCATGAAGATATTGCCATATGTCCGAACAGGCTAATCTGGAATCATCTGGATAGAAAGTAGGATATATTCTTACTCACAACTCCTATGAGATTTATTTAACTTCCTGGTTATTCTCCACAGAATAGTGGTTCCAAATAAAGCTTCTTAGATCGTGGTTCATCCTGGTTTGATAAGAATCATGAAGATAATGGCATATGTCCGAACAGGCTAATCTGGAATCATCTGGATAGAAAGTGGGATATCTTCTTACTCACAACTCCTATTAGATTTATTCAACTTCCTGGTTATTCTTCACTGATTAGTGGTTCCCAATCAAACTTCTTACATATTGGTTCATCCTGGTTTGATAAGAATCATGAAGATAATGGCATATGTCCGAACAGGCTAATCTGGAATCATCTGGATAGAAGGTGGGATATATTCTTGCTCACAACACTTATGAGATTTATTCAACTTCCTGGTTATTCTCCAGTGATTAGTGGTTCCAAATAAAGCTTCTCAGATCGTGGTTCATCCTGGTTTGATAAGAATCATGAAGATAATGGCATATGTCCGAATAGGCTAATCTGGAATCATCTGGATAGAAAGTGGGATATCTTCTTACTCACAACTCCTATGAGATTTATTCAACTTCCTGGTTATTCTCCACTGATTAGTGGTTCCCAATCAAGCTTCTTAGATCGTGGTTCATCCTGGTTTGATAAGAATCATGAAGATAATGGCATATGTCCGAACAGGCTAATCTGGAATCATCTGGATAGAAGGTGGGATATATTCTTGATCACAACACTTATGAGATTTATTCAACTTCCTGGTTATTCTCCAGTGATTAGTGGTTCCAAATAAAGCTTCCTAGATCGTGGTTCATCCTGGTTTGATAAGAATCATGAAGATATTGCCATATGTCCAAACAGGCTAATCCGGAATCACCTGGATAGAAAGTGGGATATCTTCTTCCTCACAACTCCTATGAGATTTGTTCAACTTCCTGGATATTCTCCACTGAATAGTGGTTCCCAATCAAGCTTCTTACATCGTGGTTAATCTTGGTTTGATAAGAATCAGGAAGATATTGCCATATGTCCGAACAGGCTAATCTGGAATCACCTGGATAGAAAGTGGGATATCTTCTTACTCACAACTCCTATTAGATTTATTCAACTTCCTGGTTATTCTCCACTGACTAGTGGTTCCCAATCAAGCTTCTTACATATTGGTTCATCCTGGTTTGATAAGAATCATAAAGATAATGGCACATGTCTGAACAGGCTAATCTGGAATCACCTGGATAGAAAGTGGGATATCTTCTTACTCACAACTCCTATGAGATTTATTCAACTTCCTGGTTATTCTCCACTGATTAGTGGTTCCCAATCAAGCTTCTTACATCGTGGTTCATCCTGGTTAGATAAGAATCATGAAGATATTGACATATGTCCAAAAAGGCTAATCTGGAATCATGATACAATAAAAATGAAACCTTGCTACTATGAGATTTATTCAACTTCCTGGTTATTCTCCACTGCATAGTGGTTCCTAGTCAAGCTTCTTACATGTTGGTTCATCTTGGTTTGATAAGAATCATGAAGATAATGGCATATGTCCGAACAGGCTAATCTGGAATCATCTGGATAGAAGGTGGGATATCTTCTTGCTCACAACACTTATGAGATTTATTCAACTTCCTGGTTATTCTCCACTGATTAGTGGTTCCAAATAAAGCTTCTTAGATCGTGGTTTATCCTTGTTTGATAAGAATCATGAAGCTATTGTCATATGTACGAACAGGCTAATATGGAATCACCTGGATAGAAAGTGGGATATCTTCTTCCTCACAACTCCTATGAGATTTATTCAACTTCCTTGTTATTCTCCACTGATTAGTGGTTCCAAATAAAGCTTCTTAGATCGTGGTTCATCCTGGTTTGATAAGAATCATGAAGATATTGACATATGTCCGAACAGGCTAATCTGGAATCACCTGCATAGAAAGTGGGATATCTTCTTACTCACAACTCCTATTAGATTTATTCAACTTCCTGGTTATTCTCCACTGATTAGTGGTTCCAAATAAAGCTTCTTAGATCGTGGTTCATCCTGGTTTGATAAGAATCATGAAGATATTGCCATATGTCCGAACAGGCTAATCTGGAATCATCTGGATAGAAGGTGGGATATCTTCTTGCTCACAACACTTATGAGATTTATTCAACTTCCTGGTTATTCTCCACTGATTAGTGGTTCCAAATAAAGCTTCTTAGATCGTGGTTCATTCTGGTTTGATAAGAATCATGAAGATATTGCCATATGTCCGAACAGGCTAATCTGGAATCATCTGGATAGAAAGTGGGATATCTTCTTACTCACAACTCCTATGAGATTTATTTAACTTCCTGGTTATTCTCCACAGAATAGTGGTTCCAAATAAAGCTTCTTAGATCGTGGTTCATCCTGGTTTGATAAGAATCATGAAGATAATGGCATATGTCCGAATAGGCTAATCTGGAATCATCTGGATAGAAAGAGGGATATCTTTTTTCTCACAACTCCTATGAGATTTATTCAACTTCCTGGTTATTCTCCACTGATTAGTGGTTCCCAATCAAGCTTCTTACATATTGGTTCATCCTGGTTTGATAAGAATCATGAAGATAATGGCATATGTCCGAACAGGCTAATCTGGAATCATCTGGATAGAAGGTGGGATATATTCTTGCTCACAACACTTATGAGATTTATTCAACTTCCTGGTTATTCTCCACTGATTAGTGGTTCCAAATAAAGCTTCTTAGATCGTGGTTCATCCTGGTTTGATAAGAATCATGAAGATATTGCCATATGTCCGAACATGCTAATCTGGAATCACCTGGATAGAAAGTGGGATATCTTCTTCCTCACAACTCCTATGAGATTTGTTCAACTTCCTGGAATTTCTCCACTGAATAGTGGTTCCCAATCAAGCTTCTTACATCGTGGTTCATCCTGGTTTGATAAGAATCATGAAGATATTGCCATATGTCCGAACAGGCTAATCTAGAATCACCTGGATAGAAAGTGGGATATCTTTTTACTCACAACTCCTATTAGATTTATTCAAATTCCTGGTTATTCACTACTGATAAGTGGTTCCCAATCAAGCTTCTTACATATTGGTTCATCCTGGTTTGATTAGAATCATGAAGATAATGGCACATGTCTGAACAGGCTAATCTGGAATCACCTGGATAGAAAGTGGGATATCTTCTTACTCGCAACTCCTATGAGATTTATTCAACTTCCTGGTTATTCTCCACTGATTAGTGGTTCCCAATCAAGCTTCTTACATCGTGGTTCATCCTGGTTAGATAAGAATCATGAAGATATTGACATATGTCGAAAAAGGCTAATCTGGAATCATGATACAATAAAAATGAAACCTTGCTACTCTGAGATTTATTCAACTTCCTGGTTATTCTCCACTGCATAGTGGTTCCTAGTCAAGCTTCTTACATGTTGGTTCATCTTGGTTTGATAAGAATCATGAAGATGATGGCATATGTCCGAACAGGCTAATCTGGAATCATCTGGATAGAAGGTGGGATATCTTCTTGCTCACAACACTTATGAGATTTATTCAACTTCCTGGTTATTCTCCACTGATTAGTGGTTCCAAATAAAGCTTCTTAGATCGTGGTTTATCCTGGTTTGTTAAGAATCATGAAGCTATTGCCATATGTACGAACAGGCTAATCTGGAATCACCTGGATAAAAAGTGGGATATCTTCTTCCTTACAACTCCTATGAGATTTATTCAACTTCCTGGTTATTCTCCACTGATTAGTGGTTCCAAATAAAGCTTCTTAGATCGTGGTTCATCCTGGTTTGATAAGAATCATGAAGATATTGCCATATGTCCGAACAGGCTATTCTGGAATCACCTGGATAGAAAGTGGGATATCTTCTTACTCACAACTCCTATTAGATTTATTCAACTTCCTGGTTATTCTCCACTTATTAGTTTTTCCCAATCAAGCTTCTTACACATTGGTTCATCCTGGTTTGATAAGAATCATGAAGATAATGGCATATGTCCGAACAAGCTAATCTGGAATCATCTGGATAGAAGGTGGGATATCTTCTTGCTCACAACACTTATGAGATTTGTTCAACTTCCTGGTTATTCTCCACTGATTAGTGGTTCCAAATAAAGCTTCTTAGATCGTGGTTCATCCTGGTTTAATAAGAATCATGAAGATATTGCCATATGTCCGAACAGGCTAATCTGGAATCGTCTGGATAGAAAGTGGGATATCTTCTTACTCACAACTCCTATGAGATTTATTTAACTTCCTGGTTATTCTCCATAGAATATTGGTTCCAAATAAAGCTTCTTAGATCGTGGTTCATCCTGGTTTGATAAGAATCATGAAGATAATGGCATATGTCCGAACAGGCTAATCTGGAATCATCTGGATAGAAAGTGGGATATCTTCTTACTCACAACTCCTATGAGATTTATTTAACTTCCTGGTTATTCTCAAAAGAATATTGGTTCCAAATAAAGCTTCTTAGATCGTGGTTCATCCTGGTTTGATAAGAATCATGAAGATAATGGCATATGTCCGAACAGGCTAATCTGGAATCATCTGGATAGAAGGTGGGATATCTTCTTGCTCACAACACTTATGAGATATATTCAACTTCCTGGTTATTCTCCACTGATTAGTTTTTCTCAATCAAGCTTCTTACATATTGGTTCATCCTGGTTTGATAAGAATCATGAAGATAATGGCATATGTCCGAACAGGCTAATCTGGAATCATCTGGATAGAAGGTAGGATATCTTCTTGCTCACAACACTTATGAGATTTATTCAACTTCCTGGTTATTCTCCACTGATTAGTGGTTCCAAATAAAGCTTCTTAGATCGTGGTTCATCCTGGTTTGATAAGAATCATGAAGATATTGCCATATGTCCGAACAGGCTAATCTGGAATCATCTGGATAGAAAGTGGGATATCTTCTTACTCACAACTCCAATGAGATTTATTTTACTTCCTGGTTATTCTCCACAGAATATTGGTTCCAAATAAAGCTTCTTAGATCGTGGTTCATCCTGGTTTGATAAGAATCATGAAGATAATGGCATATGTCCGAACAGGCTAATCTGGAATCATCTGGATAGAAAGTGGGATATCTTCTTACTCACAACTCCTATGAAATTTATTTAACTTCCTGGTTATTCTCCACAGAATATTGGTTCCAAATAAAGCTTCTTAGATCGTGGTTCATCCTGGTTTGATAAGAATCATAAAGATAATGGCATATGTCCGAACAGGCTAATCTGGAATCATCTGGATAGAAGGTGGGATATCTTCTTGCTCACAACACTTACGAGATTTATTCAACTTCCTGGTTATTCTCCACTGATTAGTTTTTCCCAATCAAGCTTCTTACATATTGGTTCATCCTGGTTTGATAAGAATCACGAAGATAATGGCATATGTCCGAACAGGCTAATCTGGAATCATCTGGATAGAAGGTGGGATATCTTCTTGCTCACAACACTTATGAGATTTATTCAACTTCCTGGTTATTCTCCACTGATTAGTAGTTCCAAATAAAGCTTTTTAGATCGTGGTTCATCCTGGTTTGATAAGAATCATGAAGATATTGCCATATGTCCGAACAGGCTAATCTGGAATCACCTGGATAGAAGTGGGATATCTTCTTACTCACAACTCCTATTAGATTTATTCAAATTCCTGGTTATTATCCACTGATTAGTGGTTCCCAATCAAGCTTCTTACATATTGGTTCATCCTGGTTTGATAAGAATCATGAAGATAATGGCATATGTCCGAACAGGCTAATCTGGAATCATCTGGATAGAAGGTGGTATATCTTCTTGCTCACAACACTTATGAGATTTATTCAACTTCCTGGTTATTCTCCACTGATTAGTGGTTCCAAATAAAGCTTCTTAGATCGTGGTTCATCCTGGTTTGATAAGAATCATGAAGATATTGCCATATGTCCGAACAGGCTAATCTGGAATCATCTGGATAGAAAGTGTGATATCTTCTTACTCACAACTCCTATGAGATTTATTTAACTTCCTGGTTATTCTCCACAGAATATTGGTTCCAAATAAAGCTTCTTTGATCGTGGTTCATCCTGGTTTGATAAGAATCATGAAGATAATGGCATATGTCCGAACAGGCTAATCTGGAATCATCTGGATAGAAAGTGGGATATCTTCTTACTCACAACTCCTATGAGATTTATTCAACTTCCTGGTTATTCTCCACTGATTAGTGGTTCCCAATCAAGCTTCTTACATATTGGTTCATCCTGGTTTGATAAGAATCATGAAGATAATGGCATATGTCCGAACATGTTAATCTGGAATCATCTGGATAGAAGGTGGGATATATTCTTGCTCACAACACTTATGAGATTTATTCAACTTCCTGGTTATTCTGCAGTGATTCGTGGTTCCAAATAAATCTTCTTAGATCGTGGTTCATCCTGGTTTGATAAGAATCATGAAGATATTGCCATATGTCCGAACAGGCTAATCGGGAATTACCTGGATAGAAAGTGGGATATCTTCTTCCTCACAACTCCTATGAGATTTGTTCAACTTCCTGGATATTCTCCACTGAATAGTAGTTCCCAATCAAGCTTCTTACATCGTGGTTCATCCTGGTTTGATAAGAATCATGAAGATATTGCGATATGTCTGAAAAGGCTAATCTGGAATCACCTGGATAGAAAGTGGGAAATCTTCTTACTCACAACTCCTATGAGATTTATTCAACTTCCTGGTTATTCTCCACTGATTAGTGGTTCCAAATAAAGCTTTTTAGATCGTGGTTCATCCTGGTTTGATAAGAATCATGAAGATAATGGCATATGTCCGAACATGCTAATCTGGAATCATCTGGATAGAAGGTGGGATATATTCTTGCTCACAACACTTATGAGATTTATTCAACTTCCTGGTTATTCTCCACTGATTAGTTTTCCCAATCAAGCTTCTTACATATTGGTTCATCCTGGTTTGATAAGAATCATGAAGATAATGGCATATGTCTGAACATGCTAATCTGGAATCATCTGGATAGAAGGTGGGATATCTTCTTGCTCACAACACTTATGAGATTTATTCAACTTCCTGGTTATTCTCCACTGATTAGTGGTTCCAAATAAAGCTTCTTAGATCGTGGTTTATCTTGGTTTGATAAGAATCATGAAGCTATTGCCATATGTACGAACAAGCTAATCTGGAATCACCTGGATAGAAAATGGGATATCTTCTTCCTTACAACTCCTATGAGATTTATTCAACTTCCTGGTTATTCTCCACTGATTAGTGGTTCCAAATAAAGCTTCTTAGATCGTGGTTCATCCTGGTTTGATAAGAATCATGGAGATATTGCCATATGTCCGAACATGCTAATCTGGAATCACCTGGATAGAAAGTGGGATATCTTCTTACTCACAACTCCTATTAGATTTATTCAACTTCCTGGTTATTCTCCACTTATTAGTTTTTCCCAATCAAGCTTCTTACATATTGGTTCATCCTGGTTTGATAAGAATCATGAAGATAATGGCATATGTCGGAACATGCTAATCTGGAATCATCTGGATAGAAGGTGGGATATCTTCTTGCTCACAACACTTATGAGATTTATTCAACTTCCTGGTTATTCTCCACTGATTAGTTTTTCCCAATCAAGCTTCTTACATATTGGTTCATCCTGGTTTGATAAAAATCACGAAGATAATGGCATATGTCCGAACAGGCTAATCTGGAATCATCTGGATAGAAGGTGGGATATCTTCTTGCTCACAACACTTATGAGATTTATTCAACTTCCTGGTTATTCTCCACTGATTAGTAGTTCCAAATAAAGCTTTTTAGATCGTGGTTCATCCTGGTTTGATAAGAATCATGAAGATATTGCCATATGTCCGAACAGGCTAATCTGGAATCACCTGGATAGAAGTGGGATATCTTCTTACTCACAACTCCTATTAGATTTATTCAAATTCCTGGTTATTATCCACTGATTAGTGGTTCCCAATCAAGCTTCTTACATATTGGTTCATCCTGGTTTGATAAGAATCATGAAGATAATGGCATATGTCCGAACAGGCTAATCTGGAATCATCTGGATAGAAGGTGGTATATCTTCTTGCTCACAACACTTATGAGATTTATTCAACTTCCTGGTTATTCTCCACTGATTAGTGGTTCCAAATAAAGCTTCTTAGATCGTGGTTCATCCTGGTTTGATAAGAATCATGAAGATAATGGCATATGTCCGAACAGGCTAATCTGGAATCATCTGGATAGAAGGTGGTATATCTTCTTGCTCACAACACTTATGAGATTTATTCAACTTCCTGGTTATTCTCCACTGATTAGTGGTTCCAAATAAAGCTTCTTAGATCGTGGTTCATCCTGGTTTGATAAGAATCATGAAGATATTGCCATATGTCCGAACAGGCTAATCTGGAATCATCTGGATAGAAAGTGGGATAACTTCTTACTCACAACTCCTATGAGATTTATTTAACTTCCTGGTTATTCTCCACAGAATATTGGTTCCAGATAGATCTTCTTAGATCGTGGTTCATCCTGGTTTGATAAGAATCGTGAAGATAATGGCATATGTCCGAACAGGCTAATCTGGAATCATCTGGATAGAAAGTGGGATATCTTCTTACTCACAACTCCTATGAGATTTATTTAACTTCCTGGTTATTCTCCACAGAATATTGGTTCCAAATAAAGCTTCTTAGATCGTGGTTCATCCTGGTTTGATAAGAATCATGAAGATAATGGCATATGTCCGAACATGCTAATCTGGAATCATCTGGATAGAAGGTGGGATATCTTCTTGCTCACAACACTTATGAGATTTATTCAACTTCCTGGTTATTCTCCACTGATTAGTTTTTCCCAATCAAGCTTCTTACATATTGGTTCATCCTGGTTTGATAAGAATCATGAAGATAATGGCATATGTCCGAACAGGCTAATCTGGAATCATCTGGATAGAAGGTGGGATATCTTCTTGCTCACAACACTTATGAGATTTATTCAACTTCCTGGTTATTCTCCACTGATTAGTGGTTCCAAATAAAGCTTCTTAGATCGTGGTTTATCCTGGTTTGATAAGAATCATGAAGCTATTGCCATATGTACGAACAGGCTAATCTGGAATCACCTGGATAGAAAATGGGATATCTTCTTCCTTTCAACTCCTATGAGATTTATTCAACTTCCTGGTTATTCTCCACTGATTAGTGGTTCCAAATAAAGCTTCTTAGATCGTGGTTCATCCTGGTTTGATAAGAATCATGAAGATATTGCCATATGTCCGAACAGGCTAATCTGGAATCACCTGGATAGAAAGTGGGATATCTTCTTCCTCACAACTCCTATGAGATTTGTTCAACTTCCTGGATATTCTCCACTGAATATAGTGGTTCCCAGTGAAGCTTCTTACATCGTGGTTCATCCCGGTTTGATAAAAATCATGAAGATATAGCCATATGTCCGAACAGGCTAATCTGGAATCACCTGGGTAGAAAGTGGGATATCTTCTTACTCACAACTCCTATTAGATTTATTCAACTTCCTGGTTATTCTCCACTGATTAGTGGTTTCCAATCAAGCTTCTTACATATTGGTTCATCCTGGTTTGATAAGAATCATGAAGATAATGGCATATGTCCGAACAGGCTAATCTGGAATCATCTGGATAGAAGGTGGGATATCTTCTTGCTCACAACACTTATGAGATTTATTCAACTTCCTGGTTATTCTCCACTGATTAGTGGTTCCAAATAAAGATTCTTAGATCGTAGTTTATCCTGGTTTGATAATAATCATGAAGCTATTGCCATATGTACGAACAGGCTAATCTGGAATCACCTGGATAGAAAATGGGATATCTTCTTCCTTACAACTCCTATGAGATTTATTCAACTTCCTGGTTATTCTCCACTGATTAGTGGTTCCAAATAAAGCTTCTTAGATCGTGGTTCATCCTGGTTTGATAAGAATCATGAAGATATTGCCATATGTCCGAACAGGCTAATCTGGAATCACCTGGATAGAAGTGGGATATCTTCTTACTCACAACTCCTATTAGATTTATTAAAATTCCTGGTTATTATCCACTGATTAGTGGTTCCCAATCAAGCTTCTTACATATTGGTTCATCCTGGTTTGATAAGAATCATGAAGATAATGGCATATGTCCGAACAGGATAATCTGGAATCATCTGGATAGAAGGTGGGATATATTCTTGCTCACAACACTTATGAGATTTATTCAACTTCCTGGTTATTCTCCAGTGATTAGTGGTTCCAAATAAAGCTTCTTAGATCGTGGTTCATCCTGGTTTGATAAGAATCATGAAGATATTGCCATATGTCCGAACAGGCTAATCTGGAATTACCTGGATAGAAAGTGGGATATCTTCTTCCTCACAACTCCTATGAGATTTGTTCAACTTCCTGGATATTCTCCACTGAATAGTGGTTCCCAATCAAGCTTCTTACATCGTGGTTCATCCTGGTTTGATAAGAATCATGAAGATATTGCCATATGTCCGAACATGCTAATCTGGAATCACCTGGATAGAAAGTGGGATATCTTCTTACTCACAACTCCTATTAGATTTATTCAACTTCCTGGTTATTCTCCACTGATTAGTGGTTCCCAATCAAGCTTCTTACATATTGGTTCATCCTGGTTTGATAAGAATCTTGAAGATAATGGCACATGTCTGAACATGCTAATCTGGAATCACCTGGATAGAAGGTGGGATATCTTCTTGCTCACAACACTTATGAGATTTATTCAACTTCCTGGTTATTCTCCACTGATTAGTGGTTCCAAATAAAGCTTCTTAGATCGTGGTTTATCCTGGTTTGATAAGAATCATGAAGCTATTGCCATATGTACGAACAGGCTAATCTGGAATCACCTGGATAGAAAGTGGGATATCTTCTTCCTTACAACTCCTATGAGATTTATTCAACTTCCTGGTTATTCTCCACTGATTAGTGGTTCCAAATAAAGCTTCTTAGATCGTGGTTCATCCTGGTTTGATAAGAATCATGAAGATATTGCCATATGTCCGAACAGGCTAATCTGGAATCACCTGGATAGAAAGTGGAATATCTTATTACTCACAACTCCTATTAGATTTATTCAACTTCCTGGTTATTCTCCACTTATTAGTTTTTCCCAATCAAGCTTCTTACATATTGGTTCATCCTGGTTTGATAAGAATCATGAAGATAATGGAATATGTCGGAACAGGCTAATCTGGAATCATCTGGATAGAAGGTGGGATATCTTCTTGCTCACAACACTTATGAGATTTATTGAACTTCCTGGTTATTATCCACTGATTAGTGGCTCCAAATAAAGCTTCTTAGATCGTGGTTCATCCTGGTTTGATAAGAATCATGAAGATATTGCCATATGTCCGAACAGGCTAATCTGGAATCATCTGGATAGAAAGTGGGATATCTTCTTACTCACAACTCCTATGAGATTTATTTAACTTTCTGGTTATTCTCCACAGAATATTGGTTCCAGATAGAGCTTCTTAGATCGTGGTTCATCCTGGTTTGATAAGAATCATGAAGATAATGGCATATGTCCGAACAGGCTAATCTGGAATCATCTGGATAGAAAGTGGGATATCTTCTTACTCACAACTCCTATGAGATTTATTTAACTTCCTGGTTATTCTCCACAGAATATTTGTGGGAACCGAAATTCGCACTGTCGATTTTAAGTAAGTAAATCGGAGGAAAGCTAAGGAAACCTAACTTTCCCTGAAGGTCCGGATTCTCTGCGACAACCAACGACAAGTGATCAAATAAATGCGGAAATGTTTTATTAAGATTTGAGACTGGACCTTAAGGAAGGCTGCCTACGTACCCCTTTCGAGGATCAAGTCGGACGTAGTTCAGTTAGAAAGATTTGAACAAGAGATCAAACTGCCTGGCGGAGTTCGTCTAGTACGAGCGTTTGTCATAGAAACGGGCGTGTCGAGAATAACGCCTAGGGTTTCTATGTGCAGAACTCTAAATAAAGCTTAATCGTTGGATCTTTCCGAGAGGAGTAGAGATATGCTAACGTGACGGAAGTAGGACAGGGGCGGCCGGACGTTCTAGGTCCTGCCTTGCTAGTCTGGCCACCTAAGTCCTACATTCTCTAAGCTAGCAGGAACTCTCTAAGTCTAAATCTCGGATCTGCCCTAATTTTCGGATTTGCTCTCTCAATGATTTTCGCTCTGCCTTTCTTCCTCTCCCAAAGCTCCTTTATATACTCCTTCTTATGACGGTATATTCTTCTTCTGGGCCGCAGGGCGGGCTTCTTTCCATTTTCGTCGGCCTCCACGCTTTTCGGGAAACTTGACATTTATCCTTCCGGAAATTTAACATTTATCCTGTTACGTAAAGATAAACGTAAATCGTCGTATCCATCTCAGATAATCGTAGACAGACTGTCCGATCGCGTTTGGTCCCTTCCGGGCCGTCTCTAGGACTTCCGTTGTTTTCTACAATCTCTTGGGAAGTTCCTCGTTCATTCGTAGAGTTGAGACGAGTGGTGTTTTAAGATGACCATCGCTGTTTCGTACGAAGAATCTAAGATCTTCCTTCCCGTCGATATCTTACGAGTTTCCGAAATGTTTCCGACGGTCTTTGATTGGAGTAAGGACCAGAGTTTTGTACACGAAATCTCGATGATTCGTCCTGCGAGGACTTGAGAAAAACTCAGAGTACAAACTTCAGACTGCCGGAGACTGGGATTCGTGTACCGAAGATCGTTATCCGAAGACCCAAGCCAGCACGGGGCTAGCCGCCCGGCGGCCATGGCCAGCACGGGCGCTAGCCGCCGGCGGCCACAGCCAGCACGGGGCTAGCCGCCCGGCGGCCACGGCCAGCACGGGCGCTAGCCGCCGGCGGCCACGGCCAGCACGGGGCTAGCCGCCCGGCGGCCACGGCCAGGACGGGCGCTAGCCGCCGGCGGCCACGGCCAGCACGGGGCTAGCCGCCCGGCGGCCACGGCCAGCACGGGCGCTAGCCGCCGGCGGCCACGGCCAGCACGGGGCTAGCCGCACGGCGGCCACGGCCAGCACGGGCGCCAGCCGCCGGCGGCCACGGCCAGCACGGGGGTTAGCCGCCCGGCGGCTACGACCAGCACGTGCGTCTCGACGAGGGCTTCGATTTGATATGTTGATCGTTTTCTGGGTCCTCACGGTTTGAGAGAACGGGCTCTTTGAAGTTTCCCGGCGGTAAGGACCAGCACGGGGGCTTAGCCTCCCGGCGGCCAGGACCAGCACGGGGGCTAGCCGCCGGCGGCCAGGACCAGCACGTGCGTCTCGACGAGGGCTTCGATTTGATATCTTGATCGTTTTCTGGGTCCTTACGGTTTGAGAGAACGACCTCTTTGAAGTTTCAAGGCGGATTCCTTGTCGTTCGGCCTGTCCAAGCTTTTGACGCTTGTTTTATGGAAAGTCCGCGCACGATAAATATTTTTAGCCGTTGATTTCGAGATAACCGTTTTTGACCCCAACAGTTAGCCCCCCAGCCTGTAAGACGCGGAGACGATCTTGCGGGCGGAAGATTATGAGTTGAAAATCGAAATCTTTGGCTAATAGTATTTCATTGCGGAAATCCACATCACTTTTGATTGGTGATCTCGAACGTGGTGTCGGGAAGACCGTGAGTTCGTTGCTCAACTTCGACTCGATTCTTGCCGGTCTGAAACCCGTGTGCACCCTTGTCCTGGATTCGGAGGGTTCGGAGGACCAGGACCACGCAGTCAAGGATTGCGAAGCCGGCGCATATAAGACATGCAGCGGTGGTGCGACCAATGGAGGCGACGGTGAGACCGTTCCTACTTTGGGTGAGTCGGAGGACGAAGGCGGTGTCCCGGAGGACGCCTAGGTTGATCAATCCCTGAAGGGATTTTTATTTTGATTGTATTTCGGCCGTTGGTTGGCCATCATGTATGATTTCGGGACTGGCCGTTGGTGGCTTTGAATCCCTGCCCTTTTTAGGGCGCTGTATTGAATTCGCGGTACGCGTTTATAAAATATTTTGCGTTTTAGAACTTCTGTTTGTCGAAGTTAGAGGGGCAGGGTGTGAGTTGTCGTCTCATTCCTGCCTCCCTGACGATCACCGTATCCGTAGTTTGTACAAAGCGAGATTTTCCTGCAGTTTACGATTTACGCGAAAATTCGTGGAAACGTACAGACTTAAGTGAAGAGACAAGTTTTGGGATCTCGCGTCGTTGACGCTTTGCCTATGAGATGTTAAGATACCAGCAAGGCTGGGTTTAGGGCACGACCTAGGTTTACTCTCAGACTGAGGCTGTGCGATGACAAATCGGCTTTCGTTTTGCCTGTTCGTGATTTTAACCTGATTCGTACTGTTTTAAAATCCGCGAAGTGGTATCGGCTTATATGATTTGTATGGGCACGAATCGAGCTACTTCCTTTACGAAGTGCTGAACCAAATTTGGATTTTTTGTATAGCGCGCTATGGGATCCTTGTCGGATGTAAAAGAGCCTACCCTTAGGTGGCTTGTCTGTTTAGGACGTTAGAGTTCGTTTGTTGTGATCAGCAACAACGAAATGATGCCGTTTTGAAGGTGTATGAATTTGTTATCGAAAAATGTTTATCCGAGCACGAAGCGACGTCTCGCAGTGCTGCGATTTTATTTTTCTCATGCCATAAGAAGATTATGGGCTTTCGCTTATGATTTGATTTATACTTTCGTCAAGTGTTAAGGATAGAATCCGAGTAGTCACTTCGGATTGTGATTTTGTCGCTTGGTCCGTATGCTACTTTTTAGCGAGCGATTTTAGGTGTAAGCGATGAGAGACATGTGTCTGGATGTGATAATCGTTTTATGGATACTGGATCCGTTGTCGCAGCCGTTTAGTAGTTGGCGAATTGTGTTGAGGATTTAGGACCGAAGGGTCGCGTAAATTTTACAAGGGGGGAAGCGTCTAACTTCACTATGTTTCGTGAAGTGTTGGCCTTCTGAGATTTGTTTTTGTAAGAATGACTCGTATAGCTCTAGGAGCTTTGCTACGAGCCTTTCTTTTCGTGCCGCGTTTTATGGGGCGTATAGAACTTAATCGATTTGATGATAAGTTTAAGATTTTCCGTTTAACCATTTGGTTGTTAGGATCGAGTTTCGTTATCGTATGATTTCCGATTTTGGGTTATACGACAAACTGCTTGCATAATATCCGTTTGACGTTTTACGACAAATCGTGGATTGTCTCTTTTTTTTTTTTTTTTTTTTTTGGCGAAAGTTGCTTCGGATTACTCATGAAGTTTTACCGAAGGTTATTTCGTTAATTTTGTAGCTCACCGTCGAGCCATTAGTCTCACGGAAGCGGAATGAGTATGCCAGGGATGCGCGGCGATCGTTTCTCGGATTTTCGAGAGATTAGATCGGTTTGCGTGTTCTGCCTAGGCAGTCAAGAAACAATAGAACAAAACTGGAAGAAAATGCCTAAGACTTAGCTTGCTAGACTTTCCACCTAGGTCCTAAGTTCCCTAAATTTTACGGCGGTTTACAAGACGTTCCCATTCCTTTCCTATGATAAAATTTTCTAAGTCGGACATACCTTAGTCTCATTGATTACTCGAGATTGCCTCATGTCCGTTCCTCTTTGTCTTCTAACGTTTTATTGTCAAAGGTCTTCGCCTAAGTTCATATCCTCGTTTCCTCGTACTGCTGGTTAAATCGACCATGTACCCGAAGGAATAGTGCAGAATCGTTGAAGCAAAGGGAGGAGAAGTAGGCGAAACTCGAAGAAGGCTAAGGTGGGCGGACAAGCGAAAATGATTGGCAAGACGTCACTTGAGTGAGGCTTGTTATTTCGTCAAGCTATGAGTGAACTGGTCAGGTCAAGAAGCTTATGATATTGTTTTTCTTTACGAATGATATTTCGTAAAATATTGCCGAGCTTTTACTTTACGAGAGTTTTTCAACAAAATGTTGTCGAGTTAATTTTACAGAAACTGTTTCGTAAAATGTTGTCGAGTTTAGTCGCGCAGAAGCTGTCTCGTGAAGTATTGTCTAGGATTATTTTACGAAAGGTGCAAAGTATTGGATTGGACTATCGTCAGAATAGTTTTGCGAGGATTTGCCGTGCTTGACGAATGTTGTGTCGCCCGATAACCAGCGCAGTACGGGTGCGCTAGTCGTCCGGCGCCTAGAGGCAGCACGGGGGCTAGACAACACTTGGATGTCGAGTCTTTCGGAAGATCTTCGATCCATTGCCGAGGGAAATGGTGTTTTAAGATAACCATCACCGTTTTATACGAAGTCTTCCTGTCCGTTGACGTCTTATGGATTCTTCGAAATCTTGGAGCAAGAAAAGGAGTTTTGTTTGCGGGATATCGGAAAGTCGCAAAACACGGATTTCTGACGACCCGGGGGCCTAGAACTTACGCACGAAGACTAGCCGTCCGACGACCCAAGCCAGCACGGGGCTAGCCGCCCGGCGACCACGGCCAGCACGGGTGCTAGCCGCCGGCGGCCACGGCCAGTGCGGGGCTAGCCGCCCGGCGGCCACGGCCAGCACGGGCGCTAGCCGCCGGCGGCCATGGCCAGCACGGGGCTAGCCGCCCGGCGGCCACGGCCAGCACGGGCGCTAGCCGCCGGCGGCCACGGCCAGTATGGGGCTAACCGCCCGGCGGCCACGGCCAGCACGGGGCTAGCCGCCCGGCGGCCACGGCCAGCACGGGCGCTAGCCGCGGGCGGCCACGGCCAGCACGGGGCTAGCCGCCCGGCGGCCACGGCCACGACCGGAGTCGGCTGCTCGGTTCCTTCGACTTGTGCGTGTTTTTTGCGTTCTTGTTTGTTTTGCGTAGGTTTTTCCTTGTGTAGAAAATGTTTCTTAGAACGTTGTTGACCTTTTATTTTACGAGAGTTATTTCACAAAATGTTGTCGAGTTAATTTTACGGAAACTGTTTTGTAAAATGTTGTCGAGTTTAATCATGCAAAAGCTGTCTCGTGAAATATTTTCGAGAATTTATTTTACGAAAGGTGTTCCGTAAAATGTTATCGAATTTTATCATTAGAAACGCTGATTGGTAACCCGATCAGTCGTGCTTTCTGTTTCATGAGTAGTTTGGGGTTTCTCCGCGATTTCCAGGAGAAATTCTAAAAAGCATTTTCAGTCGAAACTCTACTTGGTAATCAGACCGTCATATCAGCTTTGGGCTCGATCCTTCCTAAAATCGTATGTGGGTCGTTTAGCCAGTGATTCGGGCCCCTTTTGGGCTGTCTTGGGCCTTAGACGTTTTTACGATTTTTCTTTAGAAAAAGCCGTCGATGTGACGCTGGTTTTTCCGAAAGGTTTCAATTCCCCGTATAGTTAAGGCAACTGGTGTTCAAGCTAACCATAGCCGTTTTATACGACAGGCAGGAATCCGTCTTCACTACCAAGTCTTTTTATGAATTTTACCGAAGTCTTTCTTCGATAATCCCAAACGAGGGGGGTTGTGTCCATGGACGATAGGAGTTTGTTTCCTGCGGTTGCCTCGACAAGACGGTCGATGTGCAGGAAGCGGAAAACAATCCTTCGGGCATGCTTTGTTGAGATCAGTAAAGTCGACGCACACTCGCCATTTCCCGTTTTTCTTCTTGACGACGACGGGATTGGCGAGCCAGTCGGAATATCTTACTTCTGTTATTGATCCAACTTTGAGGAGTCTTTCGACTTCCTCATTAACCGCAGTTGCCCGTTCGGGGCCTAGCTTTCGCCTCTTTTGTTTTACGGGTTTATGAGTTGGATCGATGTTGAGTTCGTGACATGTTACGTTGATGTCGATTCCCGGCATATCTCCCGCAGCCCAAGCAAACGTGTTAAGGTTCTTCTTGAGACATGCGGTGAGTTCTGCTTTCAATAGATTGCGGAGATTGGCTCCAATCTCCACGCACCGCTCTGGGTTAGTCTCGTCGAGGCAGACCGAAATTACTGGTTCGCAAGTGGGCTCACGTTTTCCTTCCAGGACCTCAGCTCTTTGCGACTGCCAGAAGATTTCTGGAGGGTCCTGCGATGCTGGTTCGTGAGTTGCTTGCTTTTTTGGGTTAGTTTCGGACTCAGAGTTTTTTCGTTTTAACCCAGCGGCCAAGCAGACTTGCGGCGCTTTACGATCTCCTTGTATTGTTTCAACTCTGAGGAGGGTCGGAAATTTGAGGCACAGATGGAAAGTCGAGGGGATTGCTCGCAAGGAATTTAACCACGGAGTCCCGACGATCGCGTTATATGCTGCTGGACCGTCGACTACCAAAAACTCCACCATCTTCGTGACGCTCCCGGCTCTGACCGAGAGATCGACTGAGCCGAGGGTCATTGTGATGTTTCCTGAGAGTCCGATTATTGGGTTGGGATCGTCCGTGATAGCGCTTAGGTCGATTCCCATCCTCTCGAGAGTGTTCTTATATATAATATTTGTCGAGCATCCGGTGTCGACCAATATTCTTGCTACGTCGATGTCCTGGATCGTTAGTCTGATAACGAGGAGTTCGTCGTGAGGTTTGGCTTGACCAGCCGTTGCTCTGTCCCCGAATGACACGATGTTGCGGACAGGTGATGTGGCCATGCTGTTGTTACCAATCGTAGGTTTTTGAGTAAGAGAATCCGACCTCCCCTCTCTCTAGCGCCAAACTGTGGGAACCGAAATTCGCACTGTCGATTTTAAGTAAGTAAATCGGAGGAAAGCTAAGGAAACCTAACTTTCCCTGAAGGTCCGGATTCTCTGCGACAACCAACGACAAGTGATCAAATAAATGCGGAAATGTTTTATTAAGATTTGAGACTGGACCTTAAGGAAGGCTGCCTACGTACCCCTTTCGAGGATCAAGTCGGACGTAGTTCAGTTAGAAAGATTTGAACAAGAGATCAAACTGCCTGGCGGAGTTCGTCTAGTACGAGCGTTTGTCATAGAAACGGGCGTGTCGAGAATAACGCCTAGGGTTTCTATGTGCAGAACTCTAAATAAAGCTTAATCGTTGGATCTTTCCGAGAGGAGTAGAGATATGCTAACGTGACGGAAGTAGGACAGGGGCGGCCGGACGTTCTAGGTCCTGCCTTGCTAGTCTGGCCACCTAAGTCCTACATTCTCTAAGCTAGCAGGAACTCTCTAAGTCTAAATCTCGGATCTGCCCTAATTTTCGGATTTGCTCTCTCAATGATTTTCGCTCTGCCTTTCTTCCTCTCCCAAAGCTCCTTTATATACTCCTTCTTATGACGGTATATTCTTCTTCTGGGCCGCAGGGCGGGCTTCTTTCCATTTTCGTCGGCCTCCACGCTTTTCGGGAAACTTGACATTTATCCTTCCGGAAATTTAACATTTATCCTGTTACGTAAAGATAAACGTAAATCGTCGTATCCATCTCAGATAATCGTAGACAGACTGTCCGATCGCGTTTGGTCCCTTCCGGGCCGTCTCTAGGACTTCCGTTGTTTTCTACAATCTCTTGGAAGTTCCTCGTTCATTCGTAGAGTTGAGACGAGTGGTGTTTTAAGATGACCATCGCTGTTTCGTACGAAGAATCTAAGATCTTCCCTCCCGTCGATATCTTACGAGTTTCCGAAATGTTTCCGACGGTCTTTGATTGGAGTAAGGACCAGAGTTTTGTACACGAAATCTCGATGATTCGTCCTGCGAGGACTTGAGAAAAACTCAGAGTACAAACTTCAGACTGCCGGAGACTGGGATTCGTGTACCGAAGATCGTTATCCGAAGACCCAAGCCAGCACGGGGCTAGCCGCCCGGCGGCCATGGCCAGCACGGGCGCTAGCCGCCGGCGGCCACAGCCAGCACGGGGCTAGCCGCCCGGCGGCCACGGCCAGCACGGGCGCTAGCCGCCGGCGGCCACGGCCAGCACGGGGCTAGCCGCCCGGCGGCCACGGCCAGGACGGGCGCTAGCCGCCGGCGGCCACGGCCAGCACGGGGCTAGCCGCCCGGCGGCCACGGCCAGCACGGGCGCTAGCCGCCGGCGGCCACGGCCAGCACGGGGCTAGCCGCCCGGCGGCCACGGCCAGCACGGGCGCCAGCCGCCGGCGGCCACGGCCAGCACGGGGGTTAGCCGCCCGGCGGCTACGACCAGCACGTGCGTCTCGACGAGGGCTTCGATTTGATATGTTGATCGTTTTCTGGGTCCTCACGGTTTGAGAGAACGGGCTCTTTGAAGTTTCCCGGCGGTAAGGACCAGCACGGGGGCTTAGCCGCCCGGCGGCCAGGACCAGCACGGGGGCTAGCCGCCGGCGGCCAGGACCAGCACGTGCGTCTCGACGAGGGCTTCGATTTGATATCTTGATCGTTTTCTGGGTCCTTACGGTTTGAGAGAACGACCTCTTTGAAGTTTCAAGGCGGATTCCTTGTCGTTCGGCCTGTCCAAGCTTTTGACGCTTGTTTTATGGAAAGTCCGCGCACGATAAATATTTTTAGCCGTTGATTTCGAGATAACCGTTTTTGACCCCAACAATATTGGTTCCAAATAAAGCTTCTTAGATCGTGGTTCATCCTGGTTTGATAAGAATCATGAAGATAATGGCATATGTTCGAACATGCTAATCTGGAATCATCTGGATAGAAGGTGGGATATCTTCTTGATCACAACACTTATGAGATTTATTCAACTTCCTGGTTATTCTCCACTGATTAGTTTTTCCCAATCAATCTTCTTACATATTGGTTCATCCTGGTTTGATAAGAATCATGAAGATAATGGCATATGTCCGAACAGGCTAATCTGGAATCATCTGGATAGAAGGTGGGATATCTTCTTGCTCACAACACTTATGAGATTTATTCAACTTCCTGGTTATTCTCCACTGATTAGTGGTTCCAAATAAAGCTTCTTAGATCGTGGTTTATCTTGGTTTGATAAGAATCATGAAGCTATTGCCATATGTACGAACAGGCTAATCTGGAATCACCTGGATAGAAAATGGGATATCCTCTTCCTTACAACTCCTATGAGATTCATTCAACTTCCTGGTTATTCTCCACTGATTAGTGGTTCCAAATAAAGCTTCTTAGATCGTGGTTTATCCTGGTTTGATAAGAATCATGAAGCTATTGCCATATGTACGAACATGCTAATCTGGAATCATCTGGATAGAAAATGGGATATCTTCTTCCTTACAACTCCTATGAGATTTATTCAACTTCCTGGTTATTCTCCACTGATTAGTGGTTCCAAATAAAGCTTCTTAGATCGTGGTTCATCCTGGTTTGATAAGAATCATGAAGATATTGCCATATGTCCGAACAGGCTAATCTGGAATCACCTGGATAGAAGTGGGATATCTTCGTACTCACAACTCCTAAAATTCCTGGTTATTATCCACTGATTAGTGGTTCTCAATCAAGCTTCTTACATATTGGTTCATCCTGGTTTGATAAGAATCATGAAGATAATGGCATATGTCCGAACAGGCTAATCTGGAATCATCTGGATAGAAGGTGGGATATCTTCTTGCTCACAACACTTATGAGATTTATTCAACTTCCTGGTTATTCTCCACTGATTAGTGGTTCCAAATAAAGCTTGATCGTGGTTCATCCTGGTTTGATAAGAATCATGAAGATATTGCCATATGTCCGAACATGCTAATCTGGAATCATTTGGATAGAAAGTGGGATATCTTCTTACTCACAACTCCTATGAGATTTATTTAACTTCCTGGTTATTCTCCACAGAATATTGGTTCCAAATAAAGCTTCTTAGATCGTGGTTCATCCTGGTTTGATAAGAATCATGAAGATATTGCCATATGTCCGAACAGGCTAATCTGGAATCACCTGGATAGAAATTGGGATATCTTCTTCCTCACAACTCCTATGAGATTTGTTCAACTTCCTGGATATTCTCCACTGAATATAGTCGTTCCCAATCAAGCTTCTTAGATCGTGGTTCATCCTGGTTTGATAAGAATCATGAAGATATTGCCATATTTCCGAACATGCTAATCTGGAATCACCTGGATAGAAATTGGGATATCTTCTTCCTCACAACTCCTATGAGATTTGTTCAACTTCCTCGATATTCTCCACTGAATATAGTGGTTCCAAATAAAGCTTTTTAGATCGTGGTTCATCCTGGTTTGATAAGAATCATGAAGATAATGACATATGTCCGAACAGGCTAATCTGGAATCATCTGGATAGAAAGTGGGATATCTTCTTACTCACAACTCCTATGAGATTTATTCAACTTCCTGGTTATTCTCCACTGATTAGTGGTTCCCAATCAAGCTTCTTACATATTGGTTCATCCTGGTTTGATAAGAATGATGAAGATAATGGCATATGTCCGAACAGGCTAATCTGGAATCATCTGGATAGAAGGTGGGATATATTCTTGCTCACAACACTTATGAGATTTATTCAACTTTCTGGTTATTCTACAGAGATTAGTGGTTCCAAATAAAGCTTCTTAGATCGTGGTTCATCCTGGTTTGATAAGAATCATGAAGATATTGCCATATGTCCGAACATGCTAATCTGGAATTACCTGGATAGAAAGTGGGATATCTTCTTCCTCACAACTCCTATGAGATTTGTTCAACTTCCTGGATATTCTCCACTGAATAGTGGTTCCCAATCAAGCTTCTTACATCGTGGTTCATCCTGGTTTGATAAGAATCATGAAGATATTGTGATATGTCTGAACAGGCTAATCTGGAATCACCTGGATAGAAAGTGGGATATCTTCTTACTCCCAACTCCTATCAGATTTATTCAACTTCCTGGTTATTCTCCACTGATTAGTGGTTCCGAATAAAGCTTCTTAGATCGTCGTTCATCCTGGTTTGATAAGAATCATGAAGATATTGCCATATGTCCGAACAGGCTAATCTTGAATCACCTGGATAGAAAGTGGGATATCTTCTTCCTCACAACTCCTATGAGATTTGTTCAACTTCCTGGATATTCTCCACTGAATATAGTGGTTCCCAGTGAAGCTTCTTACATCGTGTTTCATCCCGGTCTGATAAGAATCATGAAGATATTGCCATATGTCCGAACAGGCTATTCTGGAATCACCTGGATAGAAAGTGGGATATCTTCTTACTCACAACTCCTATTAGATTTATTCAACTTCCTGGTTATTCTCCACTGATTAGTGGTTCCCAATCAAGCTTCTTACATATTGGTTCATCCTGGTTTGATAAGAATCATGAAGATATTGCCATATGTCCGAACATGCTAATTTGGAATCATTTGGATAGAAAGTGGGATATCTTCTTACTCACAACTCCTATGAGATTTATTTAACTTCCTGGTTATTCTCCACAGAATATTGGTTCCAAATAAAGCTTCTTAGATCGTGGTTCATCCTGGTTTGATAAGAATCATGAAGATATTGCCATATGTCCGAACAGGCTAATCTGGAATCACCTGGATAGAAATTGGGATATCTTCTTCCTCACAACTCCTATGAGATTTGTTCAACTTCCTGGATATTCTCCACTGAATATAGTGGTTCCCAATCAAGCTTCTTACATCGTGGTTCATCCTGGTTTGATAAGAATCATGAAGATATTGCCATATGTCCGAACAGGCTAATCTGGAATCACCTGGATAGAAAGTGGGATATCTTCTTACTCACAACTCCTATGAGATTTATTCAACTTCCTGGTTATTCTCCACTGATTAGTGGTTCCAAATAAAGCTTCTTAGATCGTGGTTCATCCTGGTTTGATAAGAATCATGAATATATTGCCATATGTCCGAACAGGCTAATCTGGAATCACCTGGATAGAAATTGGGATATCTTCTTCCTCACAACTCCTATGAGATTTGTTCAACTTCCTGGATATTCTCCACTGAATATAGTGGTTCTCAATCAAGCTTCTTACATCGTGGTTCATCCTGGTTTGATAAGAATCATGAAGATATTGCCATATGTCCGAACAGGCTAATCTGGAATCACCTGGATAGAAAGTGGGATATCTTCTTACTCACAACTCCTATTAGATTTATTCAACTTCCTGGTTATTCTCCACTGATTACTGGTTCCCAATCAAGCTTCTTACATATTGGTTCATCCTGGTTTGATAAGAATCATGAAGATAATGGCACATGTCTGAATAGGCTAATCTGGAATCACCTGGATAGAAAGTGGGATATCTTCTTACTCACAACTCCTATGAGATTTATTCAACTTCCTGGCTATTCTCCACTGATTAGTGGTTCCCAATCAAGCTTCTTACATCGTGGTTCATCCTGGTTAGATAAGAATCATGAAGATATTGACATATATCCAAACAGGCTAATCTGGAATAATGATACACTAAAAATGAATCCTTGCTACTGCCAAGTTAACAGTTGCAATTGTAGTACTTGAGATTCAAATCCAGAGGACCATTCTACACTCTAGTTCTATGAGTTCCTAGATCAAGCTAAGAAGAAGATAATGATTTGGTTTAAAAAGTGACGTAGAGAACAAGTAAAAAGCACAAGTGATGAATTCAAGTTAAAAAGAGTTGATCTAGGATGAATGCGAGTATTAAGCTTACGAAAGAAGTGGGAAGTGATCCTTACGAGTCGCAGCATTAAGCTTACGAAAATCAATGCACATGCAATGACCAGTAACTGTTCTAGTAGGGATCAATTCATTCTTTTCATTGGTTACCACAGTGATCCCACCCTTCTTAGGTACGACGTTGATATACCATGGATTTTACCAATTTTTACCCATGGTATATAAGTGTTTTATATACAATTTATTATGTATTGGAGTCTATTTAGAGTATTTACAGGTTCAAGGACGATTTGGAGATATAAGATGATTTTGGTACCTTTTGGAGTCTTTCGCAGTGCAGAACTGCACAGACGGTTCAAATGTTTAGCTCTCGATGGAGACCTTCCCATCGTTGGATTTAGCCCATACTTTGACACAAGATAGAGCTTTGAGTTAGCTTTCCAATGCCACCGGTTTGAGGTCAATCTGGAATCACCTGGATAGAAAGTGGGATATCTTCTTACTCACATTTCCTATTAGATTTATTCAACTTCCTGGTTATTCTCCACTGATTATTGGTTCCCAATCAAGCTTCTTACATATTGGTTCATCCTGGTTTGATAAGAATCATGAAGATAGTGGCATATGTCCGAACAGGCTAATCTGGAATCATCTGGATAGAAGGTGGGATATCTTCTTGCTCACAACTCTTATGAGATTTATTCAACTTCCTGGTTATTCTCCACTGATTAGTGGTTCCAAATAAAGCTTCTTAGATCGTGGTTCATCCTGGTTTGATAAGAATCATGAAGATATTGCCATATGTCCGAACAGGCTAATCTGGAATCATCTGGATAGAAAGTGGGATATCGTCTTACCCACAACTCCTATGAGATTTATTTAACTTCCTGGTTATTCTCCACAGAATATTGGTTCCAAATAAAGCTTCTTAGATCGTGGTTCATCCTGGTTTGATAAGAATCATGAAGATAATGGCATATGTCCGAACAGGCTAATCTGGAATCATCTGGATAGAAAGTGGGATATCTTCTTACTCACAACTCCTATGAGATTTATTCAACTTCCTGGTTATTCTCCACTGATTAGTGGTTCCCAATGAAGCTTCTTACATATTGGTTCATCCTGGTTTGATAAGAATCATGAAGATAATGGCATATGTTCGAACAGGCTAATCTGGAATCATCTGGATAGAAGGTGGGATATATTCTTGCTCACAACACTTATGAGGTTTATTCAACTTCCTGGTTTTTCTCCTGTGATTAGTGGTTCCAAATAAAGCTTCTTAGATCGTGGTTCATCCTGGTTTGATAAGAATCATGAAGATATTGTCATATGTCCGAACAGGCTAATCTGGAATCATCTGGATAGAAAGTGGGATATCTTCTTCCTCACAACTCCTATGAGATTTGTTCAACTTCCTGGATATTCTCCACTGAATAGTGGTTCCCAATCAAGCTTCTTACATCGTGGTTCATCCTGGTTTGATAAGAATCATGAAGATATTGCGATATGTCCGAACAGGCTAATCTGGAATCACCTGGATAGAAAGTGGGATATATTCTTACTCACAACTCCTATGAGATTTATTCAACTTGCTGGTTATTCTCCACTGATTAGTGGTTCCAAATAAAGCTTCTTAGATCGTGGTTCATCCTGGTTTGATAAGAATCATGAAGATATTGCCATATGTCCGAACATGCTAATCTGGAATCACCTGGATAGAAAGTGGGATATCTTCTTCCTCACAACTCCTATGAGATTTGTTCAACTTCCTGGATATTCTCCACTGAATGTAGTGGTTCCCAATCAAGCTTCTTACATCGTGGTTCATCCTGGTTTGATAAGAATCATGAAGATATTGTCATATGTCCGAACAGGCTAATCTGGAATCACTTGGATAGAAAGTGGGATATCTTCTTACTCACAACTCCTATTAGATATATTCAACTTCCTGGTTATTCTCCACTGATTAGTGGTTCCCAATCAAGCTTCTTACATATTGGTTCATCCTGGTTTGATAAGAATCATGAAGATAATGGCACATGTCTGAACAGGCTAATCGGGAATCACCTGGATAGAAAGTGGGATATCTTCTTACTCACAACTCCTATGAGATTTATTCAACTTCCTGGTTATTCTCCACTGATTAGTGGTTCCCAATCAAGCTTCTTACATCGTGGTTCATCCTGGTTAGATAAGAATCATGAAGATATTGATATATGTCCAAACAGGATAATCTGGAATCATGATACACTAAAAATGAATCCTTGCTACTGCCAAGTTAACAGTTGCAATTGTAGTACTTGAGATTCAAATCCAGAGGACCATTCTACACTCTAGTTCTATGAGTTCCTAGATCAAGCTAAGAAGAAGATAATGATTTGGTTTAAAAAGTGACGTAGAGAACAAGTAAAAAGCACAAGTGATGAATTCAAGTTAAAAAGAGTTAATCTAGGATGAATGCGAGTATTAAGCTTAAGAAAGAAGTGGGAAGTGATCCTTACGAGTCGCAGCATTAAGCTTACGAAAATCAATGCACATGCGATGACCAGTAATTGTTCTAGTAGGGATCAATTCATTCTTTTCATTGGTTACCACAGTGATCCCACCCTTCTTAGGTACTACGTTGATATACCATGGATTTTACCCATTTTTACCCATGGTATATAAGTGTTTTATATACAATTTATTATGTATTGGAGTCTATTTAGAGTATTTACAGGTTCAAGGACGATTTGGAGATATAAGATGATTTTGGTACCTTTTGGAGTCTTTCGCAGTGCAGAACTACACAGACGGTTCAGATGTTTAGCTCTCGATGGAGACCTTCCCATCGTTGGATTTAGCCCATATTTTGACACAAGATAGAGCTTTGAGTTAGCTTTCCAATGCCACCGGTTTGAGGTCAATCTGGAATCACCTGGATAGAAAGTGGGATATCTTCTTACTCACAACTCCTATTAGATTTATTCAACTTCCTGGTTATTCTCCACTGATTAGTGGTTCCCAATCAAGCTTTTACATATTGGTTCATCCTGGTTTGATAAGAATCATGAAGATAATGGCATATGTCCGAACAGGCTAATCTGGAATCATCTGGATAGAAGGTGGGATATCTTCTTGCTCACAACACTTATGAGATTTATTCAACTTCTTGGTTATTCTCCACTGATTAGTGGTTCCAAATAAAGCTTCTTAGATCGTGGTTCATCCTGGTTTGTTAAGAATCATGAAGATATTGCCATATGTCCGAACAGGCTAATCTGGAATCATCTGGATAGAAAGTGGGATATCTTCTTACCCACAACTCCTATGAGATTTATTTAACTTCCTGGTTATTCTCCACAGAATATTGGTTCCAAATAAAGCTTCTTAGATCGTGGTTCATCCTGGTTTGATAAGAATCATGAAGATAATGGCATATGTCCGAACATGCTAATCTGGAATCATCTGGATAGAAAGTGGGATATCTTCTTACTCACAACTCCTATGAGATTTATTCAACTTCCTGGTTATTCTCCACTGATTAGTGGTTCCCAATGAAGCTTCTTACATATTGGTTCATCCTGGTTTGATAAGAATCATGAAGATAATGGCATATGTTCGAACAGGCTAATCTGGAATCATCTGGATAGAAGGTGGGATATATTCTTGCTCAGAACACTTATGAGATTTATTCAACTTCTTGGTTATTCTCCACTGATTAGTGGTTCCAAATAAAGCTTCTTAGATCGTGGTTTATCCTGGTTTGATAAGAATCATGAAGATATTGCCATATGTCCGAACATGCTAATCTGGAATCACCTGGATAGAAAGTGGGATATCTTCTTGCTCACAACACTTATGAGATTTATTCAACTTCTTGGTTATTCTCCACTGATTAGTGGTTCCAAATAAAGCTTCTTAGATCGTGGTTTATCCTGGTTTGATAAGAATCATGAAGATATTGCCATATGTCCGAACATGCTAATCTGGAATCACCTGGATAGAAAGTGGGATATCTTCTTCCTCACAACTCCTATGAAATTTGTTCAACTTCCTGGATATTCGCCACTGAATGTAGTGGTTCCCAATCAAGCTTCTTACATCGTGGTTCATCCTGGTTTGATAAGAATCATGAAGATATTGCCATATGTCCGAACAGGCTAATCTGGAATCACTTGGATAGAAAGTGGGATATCTTCTTACTCACAACTCCTATTAGATTTATTCAACTTCCTGGTTATTCTCCACTGATTAGTGGTTCCCAATCAAGCTTCTTACATATTGGTTCATCCTGGTTTGATAAGAATCATGAAGATAATGGCATATGTCTGAACAGGCTAATCTGGAATCACCTGGATAGAAAGTGGGATATCTTCTTACTCACAACTCCTATGAGATTTATTCAACTTCCTGGTTATTCTCCACTGATTAGTGGTTCCCAATCAAGCTTCTTACATCTTGGTTCATCGTGGTTCATCCTGGTTAGATAAGAATCATGAAGATATTGACATATGTCCAAACAGGCTAATCTGGAATCATGATACACTAAAAATGAATCCTTGCTACTGCCAAGTTAACAGTTGCAATTGTAGTACTTGAGATTCAAATCCAGAGGACCATTCTACACTATAGTTCTATGAGTTCCTAGATCAAGCTAAGAAGAAGATAATGATTTGGTTTAAAAAGTGACGTAGAGAACAAGTAAAAAGCACAAGTGATGAATTCAAGTTAAAAAGAGTTAATCTAGGATGAATGCGAGTATTAAGCTTACGAAAGAAGTGGGAAGTGATCCTTACGAGTCGCAGCATTAAGCTTACGAAAATAAATGCACATGCGATGACCAGTAACTGTTCTAGTAGGGATCAATTCATTCTTTTCATTGGTTACCACAGTGATCCCACCCTTCTTAGGTACTACGTTGATATACCACGGATTTTACCCATTTTTACCCGTGGTATATAAGTGTTTTATATATAATTTATTATATATTGGAATCTATTTAGAGTATTTACAGGTTCAAGGACGATTTGGAGATATAAGATGATTTTGGTACCTTTTGGAGTCTTTCGCAGTGCAGAACTGCACAGACAGTTCAGATGTTTATCTCTCGATGGAGACCTTTCCATCGTTCGATTTATCCCATATTAGGACACAAGATAGCGCTTTGAGTTAGATTTCTAATGCCACCGGTTTGAGGTCAATCCAACGGTTAGATCAGAGGTTATGCCCATTTTACCGAAGAGTGGTCAGTCTGCCTCGCGAGAGGAAGCTGTCGAGAAGAGGATTGTATGTCGATCGATGCAGCACACTTCATGTCGATCAAGAGGGACATCAGAATGTGGGCTGAGTATATTTTATGACCAACTGAAGCCCAGAAGTAACCACAAATTACCCTTATGCCCTTGGTCGACCAGAAACCCTATTTTACTGTTTTCTAAGCCATTGTTGGCTGCTACGCTTCAACTATTCTAGAGAGAGAAAGCTTAGGATTGGAGAGAGAGATCTGAGCACCTTGAGAGAGGGAAGATCTTGAAATCCTTTGTTTCTTTACTTTGTTCTTCTCTTATTTATTCTATTGCAGTATTATTCAGACCATCATAATGTTTCTTATGAGTATGTTTGAGTAGTCTCATTGTTAGATTTAGATTTCTCATAAGGTTGACTCATGTATTGCAAATAAACCATTGTTAGGGTGTTTAAAATATAGTTCTTCATCTAGTTGTTCTTAATACTTTGTTTAGGATTAGTCATCCTTGACCTAGATCTTAGGATTAATTTGGATAAGTGAGAACTTAGCAATTTCCTGAAAACTAAACTAGTTTGTTCTAATCTGACTGAGAATAAACGAGAGTTGTTCCTAGTTAGATTAGAGAACCCATCAAATCTGATCTTAAGGCTCGCTGGAAGCAATATCGATCGACGCAACTAGGGTTGTATCGGTCGATATTGTGAAAGGTGCATCGATCGATGTTCCATTGAATTATCGATCGACACTTTCTTATGATCATTGAACGAGAGTTGATGACCCAAGATCCAACCGAAGTTAATCATTTGATTAAACCAAAAGTTTGAGTTCAGAACTATGAATACTAAAAACCCTAATTAACTTGCAAACTTGTCACACCTGAGATAATACCTAAATCTAGCTACCTTTCCTTCTGTTAACAACCTCAAATCAAATCAATCGAGCAACTGCTTTACTCACCATTTAATTTACTATTTAAGACATATATTTATCCAGCTTTATTTTAATACTATTTAATCTATTGTGTAATCCTTGAGTCTCTGTGGATTTGATCCCTAAGTATTACAATTGAACCTTTTATTTGAGAGAGTAATTCACTCCTTAGGGTAATTTGAGTGATATCAAATTTGGCGCCGTTGCCGGGGACTCATTCTTATTACCAGTAGATTAAATTTATAATATAGTTTAGATTTTACATTCTGTTGCTTAAAAGTTTTTCACCTTCCTGCTGACAAAGGTACTTAGGAGAAGAACACAAGTCTCGGCCAGACAATCGATCGGAGAAGAAATGAGCATATCGAGTGACGTATCGACGAACGAGACGATCGACACTTCACTGCTGGAATCGATCGATACCGGTCAACCAAAATCGATTGACCCTGATTTACACACATCGATCGACTCCCACCAGCCGGAAGCAGGTAAGTCTGTGTTTACAAATTTCAATAATGGAAAAGTAGTTCTAGGAAATAAAAGGGATCACGTATGCAATAGATCGAACCAAATTAATTATAGACATAGGACTGCAATCCATGTTGGAATAGCTGTTGTTTTGAATGCTGGACTGGAGCATTACCAAACGATTGGAGATTACAACAGACCTGATCAGTTATACACCAACAGGTCCGCGATCCGCCCACTAGCGATTCAGAGGAAAGACTTTGAATTGAAACCAAAATATTTATCTCTAGTGGGTAAAAACTCCTTTCATGGTCTCCCTCATGAAAATCCCATAGACCATATCAAAGCACTTGAGGACTTTGTGTCTAACATAAAGATGCAGGGAGTTTCCGAAGACTACCTATTCTGCAAACTCTTCCCACATTCTCTTGATGGAGACGTGACCTGCTGGCTGAAACAGTTGCAGCCAGGATCTCTGACTTGCTGGAGCGATGTCAAAAGTGCCTTTCTCAAAAATTTCTTCGATGATGCACGGACCGAAGAATTTAGAAAAAATATCTATAATTTTTCTCAAGGCACTGCTGAAGCTTTTAAAGCCTCTTGGGTGAGATTCAAAAGCTACCAGCGAGACTGCCCCCATCATGGATTTTCCGAGATTCAACTACTTAATATTTTCTTCAGAGGTCTCGATTTGATATACCAATTGACTTTGGACGCTGCAAGTCAAGGGAACTTCAAAACTAGGAGCCCCGAAGAAGCCACGAGGCTAATTGAAAATGTGGCAACCAGCACTAGTACCGCGAAGATTGATCTCGAGAGGAGAAAGATGGAGATTTCCAATGGAGATCGGATATCCAAGACCTCTTCACATGAAGGGGATGAAGAAGAACATGTAAACCTCATCGATCAGATTGTCTTTTTGCGAACAAAAACTTGTTAACCCGCAGATAAACATGAGGTCTACAAGAAGCCATGAGGAAGAACAGACTCATGAGAGCATTGTGGAATCTAAATTGGAAGAAATTTTGAAAGACCAGCAGAAGACTGTCCTGGATGCTGATGTAAGATTAGATTCCATGTGCTCTAATTTCAATAAGAAATTTAAGGCTTTGAGCGACCATGTAAAAGTTCTGGAAAGCAGAGTTTCCCGCGACGATGGGTTTGTCCAAAGAGAAAAAGAATGTCTCCCTAGAAGGATCGACACAAACCCAAAACGTCAAGTCTGCTCTGTACTTCTAAGGAGCGGGAAACACCTTGTTCCAACTACAAGAGAAAGCGTTTTCAATGGTGAACTCGCTGAAGGAGAGAGAACTGAAAAATGTGGATCCAAACCAATAATTCTTGATGATTCTGAACCGATTAACCTCAGGGATGATAAAAAGGAAGATTCAACTATCGATCGACAAAGTAAACAAGATATCGATCGACAGAAGGGTAAGAACATCGATCGATGTGGTGGTGCAACCATCGATCGACGTCCTACACCTACTACACCGAGAACGACACTCGTCGAACCGGTAATAGAGAGAGTGTACAAACCTTTAACACCCTTCCCTCCCAACACGTCGCAGACAAAACGAGAATTGGATAAAGAAATTTGCAAGAAAGCCCTCGAAAACATCACAGTTGAAATGCCACTGAGCGATGCCATGAAAGTTTCACCCCCCATTAAAAAATATGTTAAAGACATGGTATCCAAAAATTTTCCATCGTCGGAAAACAGTGTCATGATGGTTTCCGAAGATGTAAGTGCCATAATCCAAGGCGAAATGCCGATCAAAAGACCTGACCCTGGAAGTTTTGTTCTAGATTGCAACATAAAAGATAAACGATTTGATAGATCACTTTGCGATCTAGGCTCCAGTGTCAACCTTATGCCTTACTCTATTGCTATATCCCTCGGGTTTGACGAATTTAAACCAACCCAAATAACCCTGGTTCTTGCTGATAGATCCATTCGAGTACCAGAAGGACTACTTGAGGACGTACCTATAAAGATAAACAATTGTCATATACCTACGGACTTCGTTGTGTTAAAATACAAGCATGAACCAAAGGATCCCCTTATTTTAGGAAGACCTTTCCTAGCCACAGCTGGAGCAATAATTGACGTAAAGGAAGGACGATTACGTTTGAACATTGGAGACATTTCAATGACTTTTGACATGGAAAAATTAATCAAACATCCCCTAATCGATAATCGAGCATTCTATGTGGATGACATCTCTGAGCAAGCTGAAGAATCCTTCGCGGATCTACGCTCAGATGACCCCTTAGAAAATGACCTTTCTACCACTGAAAGAAATATGTTTAGCATAGATAACAGGACTGACGAATATACGCGGCTGATGAATGCAAGCGAGGAAATAAAAAATGTTGATGAAGAGGAAAACGACGAGTCAAAAAACAACGTCGATCGATATACACAACGTACCATCGATCGACAACCATCTTCGCTGGACAATTTGAGCTCTGAAAAAGCACCGAAGGTCGAGTTGAAACAATTACCCGCTGGACTCAAATATGCTTTTCTCTATGATAATTCTTATCCTGTAATCGTTAATGCCAACCTGAATGATGGAGAACTTGCATTGCTACTGAACAAATTGCGCAAGTATAGGAAAGATATCGGGTATTCTCTCGACGATATTCCTGGTATCTCTCCAACTCTATGCATGCACCGCATTCATTTAGAAGATAAATCGAAACCATCAATAGAACACCAAAGAAGGCTAAACCCAAACCTGAAAGAAGTAGTTAAGAAGGAAATCATTAAACTACTCGATGCCGGAATCATTTACCCGATTTCAGATAGTAATTGGGTAAGCCCGGTGCATGTCGTTCCGAAAAAGGGAGGTATTACAGTGGTGAAGAATGATAAAGACGAACTCATTCCTACGAGAACCGTCACTGGGCATCGAATGTGTATTGATTATAGGAAATTAAATGCCGCCACTAGGAAGGATCATTTTCCCCTGCCCTTCATCGACCAAATGCTCGAAAGATTAGCGAATCATCAGTACTACTGTTTTCTCGACGGATATTCAGTATTTTTCCAAATCCCTATTCATCCTGAGGATCAGGAAAAGACCACATTCACTTGTCCATATGGTACATTCGCATACCGAAGGATGCCCTTTGGGCTTTGTAATGCTCCTGCTACCTTACTGAGATGCATGATGTCTAAATTTACAGATATGATCGAGGATTTCATGGAAGTCTTCATGGATGATTTCTCGGTGTATGGATCCGATTTTACATCATGCCTCAACAACTTGTGCAAGGTATTAGCTAGATGTGAGGAGAAAAATCTTGTTCTAAATTGGGAGAAATGCCATTTTATGGTTAACGATGGGATTGTTTTATGCCACAAGGTATCTGCAGCCGATATCGAGGTGGATAAAGCTAAAATAGAAGTGATGACAGGTTTGCCAACACCGACCAATGTAAAAGATGTAAGAAGTTTTCTGGGACATGCTGGTTTCTACAGGAGATTCATTAAAGATTTTAGCAAAATAACCATACCCCTTACATCTCTCCTGAGAAAAGAAGTCAAATTCAACTTTACCCCTGAGTGTCTAAGAGCTTTTAAAGAAATTAAGACAGCTCTAGTGACCGCTCCCATTGTGCAAGCTCCGGATTGGAATTTACCTTTCGAAATAATGTGCGACGCAAGCGACTTCGCTGTAGGAGCAATACTTGGGCAGAAAAAGGATAAGAAGTTACATGTTATCTGCTATGCTAGTAGGACTCTGGATGATGCGCAAAGAAACTATGCGACGACCGAAAAGGAGTTACTAGCAGTTGTTTTTGCTTTCGAAAAATTTCGCCCCTACTTAGTTGGCTCAAAAGTAGTTGTCCACACCGACCACGCTCCCTTGAAATACTTAATGCAGAAGAAAGACGCAAAGCCAAGACTTGTGAGATGGATCCTGCTCCTACAAGAATTCGATATCGAAATAAAAGATAAAAGAGGAGTAGAATCGGAGTTGCTGATCATCTTTCACGAATTAGAGTCGAAGACGATGTTCCAATTGATGACTCACTACCCATAGAAAACGTCTATCAAACGGACTCATAGAAAACGTCTATCAAACGGACTCTGCGTTCATTGGCAACATGTGTTCAACTTTTGAGGAAAAATCGATCGGCACTCTGCATGAAGAATCGATCGACACCTTAGACAACCAGCAGACCCACACAAAACAAGACGAATTGATAGGTTATATAAATGTCAATGTTGCATATAACTCTATGCAATCTGAATTTGATTCTCCTAGGGGTAGAAGTCTATGTCTGGGGGTGCACGCAATTGACGGAAATTTAAAAAACCGACCTTGGTATGCTGATATAGTAAATTATCTAGCTGCTGACGTTGAACCAGAAGACCTCCAAGGTTACTCAAGGAAAAAGTTCCTAGGAGAAGTCAGACGATATCATTGGGACGAACCATATATCTATAAGCATTGTGCTGACAAGATATATAGACGCTGCATTGCAGAAGTCGAAGTTCCGGATATACTTTTCCACTGTCATGGATCTGATTATGCTGGTCATTTTGCGAGTTTTAAGACAGTGTCAAAAATTCTTCAGGCTGGTTTTTGGTGGCCAACCATGTTTCGTGATGCACAATCTTATATAGCAAAATGTGATCGCTGCCAACGAAGAGGAAAAATCAGCAAAAGACACGCAATGAAACAAAATTTCATATTAGAAGTAGAAGTCTTTGATTGTTGGGGCATCGACTTTATGGGCCCTTTTCCTTCTTCATACGGGAACAAATATATCCTAGTCGCTGTCGACTATGTATCTAAATGGGTAGAAGCAATAGCATCCCCGACAAACGATGCTGCTGTAGTCGTGAAACGTTTCAAAAGCATCATTTTTCCTAGATTCGGAGTTCCTAGAGTGGTAATAAGCGATGGAGGCTCTCATTTCATTAACAAAGTGTTTGAGAAGCTGCTTGCGAAGCATGGAGTCCACCATCGAGTAGCTACGCCTTATCATCCTCAGACCAATGGACAAGTAGAAGTTTCAAACCGTCAAATCAAGGAAATCCTGGAAAAAACGGTAGGGAAAACAAGAAAAGATTGGTCCACAAAACTGGATGATGCACTTTGGGCTTATAGAACTGCATTTAAGACGCCACTCGGAACTACACCATTTCACCTACTTTATGGAAAATCATGTCACCTTCCGGTGGAGTTAGAATACAAGGCGGCATGGGCTGTAAAAATGATGAACTTCGACGTCAAACCTGCTAAGGAAAGGAGATTGATTCAGCTGAATGAGTTAGATGAAATCAGATATCACGCTTATGAAAATTCAAAGTTATACAAAGAGAGGACAAAAGCTTATCACGACAAGAAGATCATATCTAGACATTTTGAACCGAATGATCAGGTGCTTTTGTATAATTCTCGTTTGGCAATATTTCCTGGAAAATTAAGTTCCCGCTGGTGTGGTCCCTTTACTGTTAAAGAAGTAAGCCCGTCTGGAGCCATAGTGCTAATCAACTCTAAGGGAGAAGATTTCAAGGTGAATGGACAAATAGTAAAGCACTATTGGGCGGAAGCAGAGAGACCAGACAGACAAATTACAAGTCTTGGACTGCCACCTACCAATTGATATAACATGACTGTCGAGCTTCAATGACGTAAAACAAGCGCTGAGTGGGAGGCAACCAAGTATTAGGTAATTTCTTCAAAGTTTAGTTTAGATTATTACTAATTTTTGCTTCTTGTTAAAAAAAAAATTAAAAATAAAAGAAAAGAAAGAAAACAGATCCAAGTAGACGATTGTTCAGCACATCGACCAATGAGACCATGTTGATATCGTTCGACAGCGCTTCAGGTACAATGATCGATTGTCACTTCTTTCTGTCAAACGACACAGACATCAGCGAGCTGGTATGTCGTTCTTACTTGTTAAATATCGTACTTATGCTTTATGATTTTCACCCTACCACTGACTGTTTTATACTGAGGACAGTGTAATTTAAGTCTGGGGGGATTAATAACGATTATCTACTTTATGAGTCTTATTTAAAATGTTTTCAAAAAGTTTTTATTGAATCAAGAAGGGGATATAATCTTAATCGATTTACTACTTGTCACCTAACAACTCTTTAGACCATTCTTAGATTTACCGACTGCAGAAGTACTAGAGATACTAAAGTGGATCAACCTGTCAACAATGTTTGCACTTGCTGAAATTGTTTGAAGGAACCAAAGCTGACCTCCAACCTAATACTGACTTGATTTGCTTGTCTTGGGGTTTGGAAATCACTGGATCGGAATCCTCTTACAAGTCTGGAAGGTAAAAAGTTTGTGTGTTTCTGGTTCCCTTCCTTCTCTCTCTTCGGCATCTCAAAGATCTAAGTTTATGTTATAAAAGATTGAAATGATTTCTTGAGAGGAAGAGGGTTAGGAGTGTCTCCAGCAACCCCATTATTCTAAATCTCAAGGATGATCACACATTGTGGAAGCGAGGGGTAGGTACATTACCCATGACCCCACTATTCGCCTACACTTTGCCGAAAAAGTTACATGGAATGCATTAGTTGCAAGAAATGTATGAGTCATGAGAATGTATGCAATGTCAATGAGATGAAATAGATTGTCTGAATCAGCATCGAAATTCATTGAAATTGAAACTAATAAGAGATTCAGAGAAGAGAGTGAGGGGAGAAAGGGATCAGAGAAGACTACATGTGTATTCAGAAACTTGCTTGAGTTGAATCCATGTGTCCTGTGATCGATACTCCCAAGTTAAGGCCTACACTTTTATTTTTATGCAAGAAATGAGGTTAGTAGAGGGGATTGTCAGACAGGATCTGTTAGGTTGTGGAACTAGTGGAATTTGGTTGCTATACTAGGATATTGTATAATGTGCTTCTAAGGTTAGGATGTTTAATGATTTGGTTTGCACTACTAGAGAGATGATGAACTGAGTTTTTTAAAATCCTTTGAGTCCCTGCTGTTTTCAAACCTCTTTCAGAGAGACTGCCTGTTTGTTTTGCTTGAGGACAAGCAAAAGGGTAAGTCTGGGGGAGTTGATATACCATGGATTTTACCCATTTTTACCCATGGTATATAAGTGTTTTATATAAAATTTATTATGTATTGGAGTCTATTTAGAGTATTTACAGGTTCAGGGACGATTTGGAGATATGAGGTGATTTTGGTACCTTTTGGAGTCTTTCACAGTGCAGAACTGCACAGACACTTAAGATGTTTAGCTCTCGATGGACACCTTCCCATCTTTGGATTTAGCCCATATTTTGACACAAGATAGAGCTTTGAGTTAGCTTTCCCATTCCACCGGTTTGAGGTCAATCCAACGGTTAGATCAGAAGTTATGCCCATTTTACTGAAGAGTGGTCAGTCTGCCTCGCGAGAGGAAGCTGTCGAGAAGAGGATTGTATGTCGACCGATGCAGCACACTTCATGTCGATCGACAGGGACATCAGAATGTGGGCTGAGTATATTTTATGACCAACTGAAGCCCAGAAGTAACCACAAATTACCCTTATGCCCTTGGTCGACCAGAAACCCTATTTTACTGTTTTCTAAGCCATTGTTGGCTGCTAGGCTTCAACTATTATAGAGAGAGAAAGCTTAGGATTGGAGAGAGAGATCTGAGCACCTTGAGAGAGGGAAGATCTTGAATAATGTTTCTTATGAATATGATTCATCTCAAACTTCATCACAATATCTCCAAGATGGAGATCAATCTTCCCTTGTCGGACATTAATGATAGCTCCAACAGTGCATAGGAATGGTCTGCCCAGGATCAGGGGATCCTTGGACTCCTCTTCGAATTCCTAAACAACGAAATCGGCAGGGACCAGTGTGTTCCCAACCAAAACTTGAAGATCTTCGAGGATCCCAACTGGAGACTTCACAGATCGATCAGCAAACACTAAGGACATCCTTGTAGGCTTGAAGTCTGTGTATCCAAGGCGCTTAGCCACAGAATAGGGCATGAGGTTTATGCTTGACCCTAGATCGACCAGTGAGCATGAGAAGACTGTTCTCCCAATCTAAACCGAGAGGACAAACTTTCCCGGATCACCCAGTTTCTTGATCCTTTTGTTCTGGAGCACTGCACTGCACTCCTTAGAGACAACCATGAACTCGCTGTCATCAGATATCTTCCCAGAGATCAGTCCCTTCACAAAGCTACGCATGGATGGTATCATCTGGATCGCACTCATCAGAGGGAGCTTGACAGTTAGGTCTTCCAGCATCTTCCTGCACTTCATCTCCTCCTTGTCCTTTCGAGTAACTTTAGCTGGAACCGGGTAGGGTACTTTTCGTACATACTGACGAGCAGGAGAAGGTGCTGCAGTCGGTGGAACAACCCCAGCGGGTTGCTCTGCTTCAGCCGGAACAGTCTCAGTAGGTTGTTCTGCCTCTTCCTCATCTGTGGGTACAGCTTCAGGTGGTTGATTCGACTCCTTCTGCTTTCCTTTCTCAGCCGATGTGAATCTTCTGAGGTCCAGATCAGGCAGTTGCTTTCCGCTCCTTAGACCCACTGCATTGCACTCCTTGGGGTTCTTATCTGTTTTTCCAGGGAGAGTTCCTTGCTGTCTCTTCACACTCTCAACAGTCTGAGCAATCTGAATATCCATCTGTCTCATATGGCTTGAGACATTGTCATACTTGGCACTCAGGTCATTGAACATATGATTCATCCTGGTGTTGATGTCATTGGTGACCTGGTTCAGTGCTTTTCCCTGGATCTGCTGACCTTGGAGCAGTTGACTCATCATATTTGCGAGGCTCTTCATGTCATCATGCGGAGCAGTCTGAGCCGGTTGTGCAGCCTGCTGATTAACCGGCTTTTTCTGGCTGTGGAACTGGGCATTCTGAGCTGGGTTCAGGACAAAGGTTCTTCCTTGATTGCCATAAGGCCTTTGGTATCCACTGTTCTGACCCTGATTGCCTTGAGCTTTATCGTCTGGTTTAGGGGCATTGAACAGGTGGGGATTGTTCCTCACGTTAGGGTTCGGGTGATAGTTCTTGAACTGCCATCCTCGCCCATTCACATAGCTCACTTCATGCTGATCCTCAGCTGACTGATCTGCCTCTGATGTGCCTTCCGCGGTTGCTTTATCCTGAGGGGATTCCTCCACGATGAAGACCCGGTTCTGATTGCTCTTAATCAGCTGATCGACCTTGGCAGAGAGCTCATCAATCTTGCTGTTTTCAACGCTGTTCACCTTTTTAGTGCGGTCAGTCTCGCGGTTGTTATCAGCTGAGCTTGAAGCCATGTTCTCAATCAATGCGAAGGCACCTTGAGTGGATTGGGTCATGAAATCTCCATTACTGGCTGAGTTCAAAGCGTTCCTGTACCCCCAGCATACTCCATCGTAGAACACACCCAGCAGATAGTCTTCCTCAAAATCGTGATGTGGGCACTCTCTGCGGTAGACATTGAATCGCTCTCATGCATCGCAGAACGGCTCGTCTACTAGCTGTTTGAAGGTCGCGATCTTCTGTCTTAGAGCTGCCGTCTTTGATTTCGTGTAGAAGTGGCTCAAGAAAGCAGATCGGACTTGTTCCCAAGTGGTGAGTGATCCAGTAGGTAGGGAATCTACCCAGCGAGAAGCTTTCCCATCAAGAGAGAAAGGGAACAAAGTACACTTGATGTAATCGGGTGGTACTCCATTCACCTTAGTGAAACCACACATCTTCTCAAAGTTCTCGATGTGGTCCATCGGTATCTCAGCAGGAAGTCCATTGAAGATCTTCCTTTGCACCAGACTTATCAAGGCTGGCTTGATCTCAAAGTCTTGCCTAGTGCACGGTGGAGGGTTGATGGCAGATCGCGTAGCAGGCAGATTACGCAGTAGGTTTCTCTGGCCGATCGGAACAACCTCCTCCGGTTGGTTCTGCTGATTCGCAGCATTCAGAGCAGCTTGCTCGGCAGTAGCTTGCTGCGCTTGGATCGTTTGCTGCATTGTTCGGGTCAAAACCGTCGTTACGAAGTTAGTATTGAAACATTCGATAAAATAAATTTTATTTTATTTTTACGAAAGAAAATCGTAAAAATAAAATATCTTGCGAAAAGTTCCGCAAATTAAACAAAGTTCTCGTCAAAACTCGATCATCGAAGATAACAAAAGAATCGTCGAAACACGAGAATAGGAACTTGATAATCGCAGGATCATACGAAGCTCGGTCGCTATAGCGATCGAGCTCATACGCAAGCTTGGTCGCTATAGCGACCGAGCTGCGGACAAAGTTCGGTCGCTATAGCGAGCGAGCGTCCGTGCATCGATCATTTTCCGAAACGTCCAAAGTCTTCCGAAACGACGATACGACATAAGACTATCCGTTTCTTGATCTCTCGATCAAATGGAATCGTCAGTTTGGTTTACGATAAAACCGCGGAAAACTTAACCTTATCGGAAAAATCGTAAAAAAGTCTCGAATCAAAAATACGGCCCAAAAGAGGTCCTAGACTTGATTCGAGGCCCACTTACGATTTCTTAAAAACCCATAAACCTTATGACGGTTTATGCTTGGTGGATAAGCATCAGTTTCCGCGAAAAAAAATAGAAATTTTCCGCAGATAATCATGAAGATCGGAAAAAATGGAATATTCCCATTTTTCGACTATGATGGCTTAAGGGCAAAAGGGGGAAGCGTAAACCGACCTTGGAGGGAGTGTATAAGGAGTTCAAAGCGAGAGGCATAGAGGCATCACCTTTTCCAGAGCAAACTAGCACTTAGAGCATTTTAGGCAACTTTCCGTTTTTGTTTTTCGAGCTGCGACGCAATTAGGTTAGCCACCTTCGGGTATTAGAACTAGGATCTCGCCGACAGCTCTCGTAGCCGAACCACGTTGTCCTGTTGTTGTCACGCTTATACGCAGATTTGGAATAAAACCCTTCTTGCTCTCTTTTTTTACGGTTTTTATTTTTATTTTCCGTTATTGTCGTGTTCTGATTGCTTGACGTGTGGTTTCTCAGAAATCCGGGACCTTCTGGGAAATTAGGGTTTTCCTACTTTCCTAAAATATACGAAATATTGACGGTGCAAATTTCGGTTCCCACAGTTTGGCGCTAGAAGGAGGGGGGGGGGTACGGATCAATCTTACCCGCAAAAACCGCTCAACAGTCAGACGCAGGATGGAAATATCAGACGAGATCTCATTCATGGAGGGAGCAGCGGCCGAACAGGCTAAACCTCGCGACGACCTCCTGGTAATTGAGCTGACGATCCACGACATCGATGTCGCGAGAATACTGATCGACACCGGAAGCTCGGTTAACATCATCTTCAAAGAAACTCTCGCGAAGATGCAGATCGATCCGTCGGAAATGACGGAAGATGCCAGCCCGCTGGTAGGACTTTCAGGAGAACCCACCATCGCTTCGGGGTTGATCAGTTTCGCAGTCAAAGCCGGAACGGCATAAAAACTGATGGAATTCCTAGTAGTGGATCTCCCGGCATCGTACAACGCGATCATGGGAACTCCCTGGATAAATTCCATGAGAGCAGTTCCATCAACATATCATTTGTGCCTTAAGTTTCCGACCTCCCACGGGATCGAAACAATCTGGGGAAATCCCAGAGTATCGCGGGTATGTCTCGCTGCGGAACTCAAGCGCAAGAGGTCCGCTCTTGACACCGCTCCCAAGAAAACTAAGAAAACGATTTCAGACGAAGACACACAGGATTTGGCTGAACTCTTCTGGCAATCTCGAAGGGCTGATGCCCTAGAAGAAAAACGTGAACCAACCTGTGAATCCGTAATTACGGTTTGTCTCGATGAAGCATTCCCAGAACGGTGTGTCGAAATCGGAGCCAATCTCCGCGAGCCCTTGAAGATAAAACTCGTAGCCTGTCTTAAGAAAAATCTAAACACATTCGCATGGACTGCGGAGGACATGCCAGGAATCGACATTAACATTACCTGCCATGAATTAAATACTGATACGACGTTCAAACCAATCAAGCAGAAAAGGCGAAAGCTAGGCCCCGAACGAGCAACCGCAGTCAATGAAGAGGTCGAAAAACTTCTTAAGGTGGGGTCCATAACGGAAGTCCGTTATCCCGATTGGCTTGCAAATCCCGTCGTGGTTAAAAAGAAGAACGGAAAATGGCGAGTGTGCGTCGATTTTACCGATCTCAATAAATCATGCCCGAAAGATAGTTTCCCTTTGCCGCACATCGACCGGCTGGTCGAAGCAACCGCAGGAAATGAACTCTTATCCTTCATGGACGCATTCTCAGGGTACAATCAGATTATGATGAATCCCGATGACCGCGAGAAAACAGCGTTCATTACGGATCGCGGAACTATTGCTACAAAGTAATGCCTTTTGGCCTTAAGAAAGCCGGCGCAACATATCAACGGCTCGTCAATCGAATGTTCGCTGATCAACTCGGAAAAACGATGGAGGTTTACATTGATGACATGCTCGTCAAATCCCTCCATGCTAACGACCATGTCGACCATCTTGAGGAATGTTTCGCTCGGCTGAATTCACATAACATGAAACTTAACCCGGCCAAATACAGATTCGCCGTAGCATCGGGAGAATTCCTCGGATACCTGGTAACTTATCGCGGGATAGAAGCCAACCCAAAACAGATCGATGCACTCATCGGGATGGCTTCTCCCAAAAACCAGCGAGAAGTACAAAGGTTGACCGGGAGGGTCGCAGCACTCAATCGGTTTATATCTCGATCAACGGATACATGCTTACCATTCTACGACGTCCTGCGGGGAAACAAAAAATTCGAGTGGTCGGATGAATGCGAAGACGCTTTCAAACAGCTAAAGCACTATCTGGCGACTCCTCCAGTTCTAGCAAAACCCGTAGAAGGGGAACCTCTATTCCTGTACATAGCAGTATCGGCAACGGCCGTTAGCGGCGTCCTGATACGAGAAGAACGTGGGGATCAGAAACCCATCTTATACGTAAGCAAGACGCTCCTGGACGCCGAAACCCGTTATCCCCTGATGGAAAAATTAGCGTACGCAGTCGTAACATCGGCGCATAAGCTTCGACCTTATTTTCAATCCCACACCATCGTGATCCTTACAACATTCCCCATCCGAAATATCTTGCATAGTCCGAGCCAGTCACGAAGGTTAGCCAAATGGGCCGTCGAACTCAGCGAGTACGATATAGACTATCGCCCCAGAACGAGTGCAAAGTCTCAACTCCTCGCGGATTTCTTGGTGGAGTTGCCAACCAAAGCCATAACTAACAAAGAGCCTAACTCAACCTGGCTCCTCCACGTTGACAGATCGTCGTCAAAACAAGGATCCGGGATCGGCATCCGTTTGACGTCGCCGACCGGAGAGATCCTCGAACAATCGTTTAGATTAGAGTTCCACGCCTCGAATAACGAGGCAGAGTACGAGGCCCTTATCGCGGGATTACAATTAGCCCACTGTTTGAAGATATGAAATATCCACGCTTACTGCGACTCTCAACTCGTTGCGAGCCAGTATAGCGGGGAGTACGAAGCCAGGGACGAAATGATGGAAGCATACCTCAAACTAGTCCAAAACTTATCCAAGGACTTTGATTCTTTCGCCCTGACTAGAATTCCTCGTTCCGAGAATACGCAAGCAGACGCACTCGCAGCCCTGGCCTCGAGTTCAGATCCGGGACTTAAAAGAGTAATCCCGGTAGAGTACATTGAACATCCGAGCATTGGACCTCCCGTCATCATCAATCTTATTCAAGATGATAACGAGGAAGAAATCGCAGTCGAATCAGAAGAAACGCCAGAATAAACGAATATGGCTGTGATACGCCGTGGCTAGAGGCGATACGAGCGTATATCATCGACGGAAAATTACCTCTTGAGAAGTGGGCGGCTCGAAAAGTCTGAACCCAAGCCGCCCGTTATGTAACGGTCGACGGAGAAATTTACAAATGGAAATTCTCTGGACCACTCATGACTTGTTTAGAAGGACATAAGGCTAGAATGGTAATGGAAGAAGTTCACTCTGGTTCCTGCGGAAATCATTCCGGCGGAAGGTCGCTCGCCGTAAAAATAAAACGCCACGGGTATTACAGGCCAACGATGATCGGAGACTGCGAAAAATTCACACGAAAATGCGAAAAATGCCAGAGGCATGCTCCAACTATTCGGCAACCTGTGGAAGAACTCTCCTCCATTACGTCGCCATACCCCTTCATGCGCTGGGCTATGGATATCGTAGGACCTCTTCACAAATCCAAGCAAAAACGCTTTCTGCTGGTCCTCACAGATTTCTTTTCGAAATGGGTAGAAGCCGAATCATACGCAAGTATAAAGGACGCACAAGTCAAAAATTTCGTATGGAAAAACATTATCTGCAGGCATGGAATCCCATACAAGATAGTAACGGATAACAGATCCCAGTTCATCTCTACCCGCTTCGAAGCATTTTGCGAAAAATGGAAGATACGATTAAACAAATCAACTCCCAGATATCCGCAATGCAACGAACAGGCAGAAACAATCAATAAGACCGTCCTCGATGGACTTAAGAAACGCCTGGACGAAAAGAACTCGAAGGAGTCCTCTGGTCACACCGCACAACTCCGAGACGAGGAATGGGAGGAACACTTTTCACCCTCGTGTACGGCACCGAATGCATGATTCCCGCAGAAGTCGAATTTTCCGGGATCCGTAGACGGCTTCTCCCAGACCGGGAAGAAATAAACAATGCCATGCTATTGGATAACCTCGATCTCGTCAACGAGCAACGGGATCGAGCCCTAACCCGAATCCAAAACTATCAATATGCAGCCGGAAAATACTATAACTCCAACGTCCGAAATCGCTGATTTCACGTAGGAGACTTAGTTCTGCGCAAAGTTTTCCAGAACACTGCTGAACGAAACGCAGGAAAGCTAGGAGCCAACTGGGAAGGACCATATAAGATTATAAAAGTCGTCTGGCCTGGTTCCTACGAAATCGAAAACATGCAAGGTGTAAAAATCCCAAGAACTTGGAACATCATGCATCTAAAAAAATACTCACTAAAACATCGCAATCAAAGAACTCCGAGATGGTTTGATCCCCGAAAAGGGGTACGTAGGCAACTCGCTAACCGGCGAGTTCAGTTATCCCCCCCGATTAAAAAGGGGGGAGCGGGGTGCGTATATTCGTATACTCCCACGACTTTCAAAATTTTACGGAAACTCCGAATTTTCGAAACTCTTCAACAACGATTATCACATCCAGAAATCGTCACTCATCTAAACTACACTATTAAAAAGCCCGTAACTCTTTTATGGCATAAGAAAAATCCGTTCACCGCACTGCGAGACGTCGCTTCGTGCCCGAATAAATTTTTCTCGTAAAACTTTTAAAAACAAAACGCCTACAGAACGGCATCATGTCTTTGTTGCTGATCACAACAAACGAACTCTAACGTCCTAAACAGACAAGCCACCTAAGGGTAGGCTATCTTACATCCGACTAGGATACCATAGCGCGCTATACAAGAAAATCGAAATTTCGTCTGAGCGCTTCGTAAAGGAAGTAGCTCCGACTCGTATCCAGACAAATCATAATAAGCCGATAACACTTCGCGGATTTTAAAACGGTACGAGTCAGGTTAAAATCGCAAACAGGTAAAACGAAAGCCGATTTGTCATCGCAAAGCCTCAGTCCGAAAGTAAACCTAGGTCTTGCCCTAAACCCAGTCTTGCTGGTACTTAACATCTCATAGGCATAGTATCGACACCTGATACGAGATCCCAAAATTTGTCTCTTCACTAAAATTCGTCCGTTTTACGAACCTCCGCGGAAATTCTTAAACTGCGGAAAAACTCGCTTTGAACACGCGATAGATATGGTGATCATCTGAGAAGTAGGAATGAGACGACAACTCATACCCTATCTCTCAAACTTCGACATACGGAAGTTCTCATAAATACGCAACTCCGAATTTTCATTAATTAAAAACCGCAACGCGGTAGGGATTCAAAGCCACAAGTGGCCAGTCCCGAAGATAAAAACACGGCCTTAAAAGGCTGGAACAAACACATACTCATAAAACGCCTAAACCAAAAGACCACAACCTTAAACCTAGACGTCCCATTCACCTGCCTCGCTCGCAGCCGCTTCGTCACCATCTTCTCCAGTCGCCAAACCGGACTTCTCGGCATCCTCCGCAGATCGATCCAGAACGCACTCAGATCGCAGATCAGACAGCAGAAGCTCGAAAGTCCTGTCCACGGATCCCAACTCGGACCTGCGGGCCAACAAGCTATCCTCCTCGGACTGAAGAGACGAAGAGGGATCGTCTTTAAGCGCATGAATAACCGCCAGCCAACCATCAATGCTCGCTGGGATCAGATCCCTGCGGTAAACAAGCTCTAAGGAGCTCAGGATCTCGGCAAAACCCGCCAAACGAGACTGGAACCCGGCATGCAAAGCACTCATGGCGTCATCCGCACTGCGACGCATCAAGCCCTCACTAGTCTCGATCTGGTGCTGGAGTCGACGAACCTCCGAAGCCTTTGCCTTCCTGGTTTTCTTCTCCTTGATCAAAGCACTCGCAGTTTTTCCAAGATCTCTCTCAAGCTCGCCGACCTGCCGCTCAAGCCAAGACACCTTAGCAGTGCAGGAATTCGTCAGCGCCATCATTGTACTTTGGACTTCGGATAGTTGGCCCGGCGCTTCTCTGAGCTCCCTGGCAAGACGAGCGGCCTCGGTACTGCAATCCCCAATCATCCCGTCGATCAGAGATATGAACTATGGGGAGAAAAGTCGTGTAAATAAGCATAAAATCAAAATGGAAGGATAAGTTAAAATCTGAACAACATACCTTTCCGCGGAGAACGGGTGCAATACGCAATCCCTCCGGCAGCGGAGGACCTCCCTCGACAGGTGCCACACACTTCCTCTTTCGAGACCGAGAGACCGGGACAGAACTTGCTGCTCGCAACCCTAGAACGATCTCCTTCTTGGCAGGAGGAACGGGCTCAACAACCTCTTCCTTGTCTTCAACGATGATCGGAACGGACAACGATCCCGGAGCCTGGGATGGAACTTCTAGAGACTGCATCTCGGAGCGCTCTCCGACCTCGGAAAGAATTGGAACCTCGGAACCGGAAGCTGGGGCAGGAGAGGATGATTTCTCTTCGGTGGTCTGGATGATTTCCTTCTCAGCCTTGCGACGAGCCATCCTCTCGCGGAACGAAAGGAAACCAGCAACACAAGTAGGCTCAGGTGCAGATTCATCAACTGGGGCCAGCGGAGCTTCAACTATTTCAGCATCTGAGTTCATCTTGCCATCTTGAGAGGAAGACATTTTGGGAGAGAATTTGAGAGAGAGAAAAGAGAAGAGGTGTGAAAGAAATGAAGGAGAAAAACTCAATACTTATAAGATTGTGGTTGCATACTGTTCAAAAAAAAAAAAAAATTCGTATATCTTTACGAGTTTACGAATACGAACTTCGTCAAAAGAAACGACTATCTTGTCCGATTCACCTAAACATACGTTTGAATCTCCCGGCGATTCTAACGTACTGGGGGCTAACTGTTGGGGTCAAAAACCGTCGTTACGAAGTTAGTATCGAAACATTCGATAAAATAAATTTTATTTTATTTTTACGAAAGGAAATCGTAAAAATAAAATATCTTGCGAAAAGTTCCGCAAATTAAACAAAGTTCTCGTCAAAACACGATCATCGAAGATAACAAAAGAATCGTCGAAACACGAGAATAGGAACTTGATAATTGCAGGATCATACGAAGCTCGGTCGCTATAGCGACCCAGCTCGGGAACAAGCTCAGTCGCTATAGCGACCGAGCTGCGGACAAAGTTCGGTCGCTATAGCGAGCGAGCGTCCGTGCATCGATCATTTTCCGAAACGTCCAAAGTCTTCCGAAACGACGATACGACATAAGACTATGCATTCTCGACTATCAATATAGCCGTTCTCCGCAACTCACGACTATCCGTTTCTTGATCTCTCGATCAAATGGAATCGTCCATTTGGTTTACGATAAAACCGCGGAAAACTTAACCTTATCGGAAAAATCGTAAAAAAGTCTCGAATCAAAAATACGGCCCAAAAGAGGTCCTAAACTTGATTCGAGGCCCACTTGCGATTTCTTAAAAACCCATAAACCTTGTGACGGTTTATGCTTGGTGGATAAGCATCAGTTTCCGCGAAAAAAAAAATGGAAATTTTCCGCAGATAATCATGAAGATCGGAAAAAATGGAATATTCTCATTTTTTCGACTATGACGGCTTAAGGGCAAAAGGGGGAAGCGTAAACCGACCTTGGAGGGAGTATATAAGGAGTTCAAGGCGAGAGGCATAGAGGCATCACCTTTTCCAGAGCAAACTAGCACTTAGAGCATTTTAGGCAACTTTCCGTTTTTGTTTTTCGAGCTGCGACTCAACTAGGTTTAGCCACCTTCGGGTATTAGAACTAGGATCTCGCCGACAGCTCTCGTAGCCGAAGCACGTTGTCCTATTGTTGTCACGCTTATACGCAGATTCGGAATAAAACCCTTCTTGCTCTCTTTTTACGATTTTTATTTTTATTTTCCGTTATTGTCGTGTTCTGATTGCTTGCCGTGTGGTTTCTCAGAAATCCGGGACCTTCTGGGAAATTAGGGTTTTCCTACTTTCCTAAAATATACGAAATATTGACGGTGCGAATTTCGGTTCCCACATGCATCTGCTGCATTTGCTGTTGCATGAGTGCAAACGCAGCAGTGAGATCATCCTGGTGATCACCCTTATTGGTGTTCATAGATCTCGGCTGTTGACGGTTCTGTCGTTCCAATCTCGCTAGTTCTTTGTTGGTAAGCTGATGCAATGGTCCTTGTGCGTTGCTCCGAGTATGTCTACTGGTCATGCACCTGGATTATCAGCTGAAACAAAGAAATAAACACGAGTCAGATATCTTAGACTAGATATGAAACCGAAAATTAGAGGTAAAAAATCTGGTCCCGTCGCAACAGCGCCAAAACTTGATACACTAAAATGAATCCTTGCTACTGTCAAGTTAACAGTTGCAATTGTAGTACTTGAGATTCAAATCCAGAGGACCAGTCTACACTCTAGTTCTATGAGTTCCTAGATCAAGCTAAGAAGAAGATAATGATTTGGTTTAAAAAGTGACTTAGAGAACAAGTAAAAAGCACAAGTGATGAATTCAAGTTAAAAAGAGTTAATCTAGGATGAATGCGAGTGATCTCAATCACGACCGAGCAGCCATTCAGGTTTGATGCAGTTCTATCTAGAACTCGGAGAACAGGCTAGAGCAACACACTGTCGTGTAGTTGATCCTTTCACCGATCAGACCCACCTCCTAAGATGTCGCTTGGTCTGAGATCTGATGGAGAACCTTAAAGATTAACTCCGATTTGTTCACAATGCACCTTAACATCTACTTTCGTGTGGCTAAGGATGCAGTGCTCATTCATACAAGATCTAGCAACCTATTACACTTTTGATGCACATGTTTACTTAGGATCAAACGCTAGATGATCAGTTTAACGCAGGCATGAAACAATGAATGAATGAAGATTTACTAAATAATAACCTATCTATGCTCAGTCGCGAATGCACTCTATCACCCTAGATCAACAGTCGACTACTCAATCATGATGCAGTGAAGAACAACAGATGAAACTGAAATACTCATGATCATATTAAGAAGAATAAAACTAGGGTTCAGGTTGTTCTTCGAATGGAAGAGGTGAGCCGTCGCCCTTACAAAAAGCTTGAATCCAAAAGTATGAAACTTGTCTTGCAAAAACTAGCGTAAGAAAATAGTAAAAAGATAGATGGCGTTTTATATGGAGGCGCCAATCAGAAGAAAAGAGATTAGGGCAACAGGGCCTTCATTCCCGAAATAGGAGTTTCCATATTCGTCGGGAACAATCTCCGGATCGCTCCGTCTGCTTGTTCCGCTTGAGAGAGAACAGTCTCGGGACTGTTCTACTTGAGTGTTCTCCGCAGGATTGCTCCAAAAGGACATCTTTTCATCATGCACCTTCTCTTCTCTCTTATACTAACTCCAGACCTGTAAAATGTCAAAAAGGACTAGACTGACACGAATTAGTGACTTGAAACAAATGAAAACATATATACAATGATGTGAAAAACACCATATATCAAATCACCTGGATAGAAAGTGGGATATCTTCTTACTCACAACTCCTATGAGATTTATTCAACTTCCTGGTTATTCTCCACTGATTAGTGGTTCCCAATCAAGTTTCTTACATATTGGTTCATCCTGGTTTGATAAGAATCATGAAGATAATGGCATATGTCCGAACAGGCTAATTTGGAATCATCTGCATAGAAAGTGGGATATCTTCTTACTCGCAACTCCTATGAGATTTATTCAACTTCCTGGTTATTCCCCACTGATTAGTGTGTTGAACTGTGTGAAAGAGTAATGAGTTGAGGTGAGAATATGAAGCATGAGGAAGAGGGAAAAATGTTAAGGAGAAGAAGAGAAGAAGTTGTGATAGTTCACTGTAGCAGTAAATATTAGTTTCTGTGGTAACAATCAAGAGTTAGTGCTACAGTGAGGTAAATAGAGAGGAGAAGCAAAGACACTAGTCGGCAAAGAAGGTTACATAAGTGTATGGATGAAGTCTTGGTCTAGTGACCGTTTGGAGATCAAAGAGAGCGCGCCTGACAGCCTGTCAGTGGCTGGAATGGTAATGGCATCTTGTCAAAGATGCCAAAGCATGTGAGAGCTCCCATTGGTTCATTCAAACATGGCGCTCCTCTTCCTAGTTGACTACACATGCTTACCTTATCTTTTAGCATAGTAAACCCTTGTTATATTTGTGTATAAATATGTAATCCCCTCTCATTAATCAATACACATGTTTGAGTCTCTTCCTCTCTTTGCGCAAACATGATACTATTTGAACACTATTGAATCTAGAAACTCTTTTCTCTCAATCTCTCTCGAATTCTCTTAAACTCTTACTTAATCTCTCATCAATCTCTTAATACCTACTCTATTCTCTAAAATCATATGGTATCAGAGACAGGTTGGCTTTGGTATTAAGAGATCTCATCCGATTCTCTCTTGTGTTCTTGCTACTCTTTGAAGTGTTCTTTGTGTTCTTGCGGTTTGTTCTTGATTCTACCAGTTCTACTTGCTTGAGATACTTTGTTCTTGAAATGTTGGCGCTTGTGGAGTCTACTTACTGTCCAAGTTTGAAGCTCTGTGGTGTGGCGACTCTGAACAAGAGAAGATGGAAGGTGGGAAGCTAGTTACAGTTCCAGTTCAGTTGAAAGGAGGTGGAAACTACTTGTTGTGGTCTCGGCTTGTGAAGACTGCTGTGGGGAGGTTAGGGCTTTGGAACCACATCACTGATGATGGTCCGGAACCAGTGACCAAGGAAAACAAAGAAGATGAAGATGCTAAAGAGCTGGCGGTTGCTGCAGCTAAGAAATGGATTCAAGAGGACCTCATGGTGTTGGCGATTCTTCAAGTATCTCTTGAGGTTCCTATCCTAAAGAGCTACAGCTACTGTGAGACTCCAAAGCACTTATGGGAGACTCTCCAAAAGACTTTTGGAAACATCTCCAACCTGAGCCGAGTCTTTGAGTTAAAGAGAACCATAAACACTCTAGCTCAAGGAGATGTGGAGCTTACTACTCACATGGGGAAGTTCAAGTCGATGTGGACTGAACTTGAGAGCTTGAGGCCAAACACTACTGATGAAGAAACTTCTATGGAGAGGAGAGAACAAGATCAGGTGTTTGGTTTGCTAATGACTCTCAATCCGAGCTACAAGGATGTGATCAAGCATATCTTGAGGTCACAGAAGTTACCATCCATGGAGGAGGTTATGTCTCAACTTCAGAAGGACGAAGGATCACTCGGCTTGTTTGGAGGAAAGGGTGAACTCACCATTGCTCATCAAGCTGAGGAGATACAAGCAAACAAGGCCGGGTACAAGAGTGGAGAAAGGTTTGGAGGGAGTTGTGATCACTGCAAGAGACAGGGTCATAAGAAGAGTCAGTGTTGGATCCTCCATCCTCACTTGAAGCCTCCCAAGTTCAACCGAGACAGAGAATCAAAGGCCAACCTTTCTGCTGAAGCAAGTGTAGCTGGATCATCCGGAATCACTCCTCATGTGAAAGCGGGTGAAAGTGAAGGAAAGGCCTTAGCATCTCATCACAGTGGAGGCAAGGGCATTGATCATGATGTGATCAAGAAGTCAGACATTGAGGCTCTCATCAGGGCACTCAAGGAGTCTGGTAACCCACTCGGAAACACTCTTGGTTACTCATATACTGCTTATAAATTTGCTAGTAAGACTGATAGGTTGCTAGACATGATCAAGAGTTCTCATATTGTTCTTCAAACTAGAAGTGTCTCGGATAGCTTGCTAGACTTGATAGGAAATGTGAAGAATGGAAATGATTTGCCTAGGACTCATCTTGCTATAAACATGTTTAAACCATTGATCATTGATTCAGGTGCATCTCATCACATGATTAGTGATAATCATCTCATTAGGGATATAGAACCTGCTCATGGTCATGTGTTGATTGCAAATGGGGATAAAGTTCCCATTCGTGGTGTTGGGAAGTTGAAATTGTTTGACAGGGATTCAAAGGCATTTTATATGCCTGAGTTCACTTCTAATCTTCTCTCTGTTAAGAAGTGCACCACTGATCTTCAATGCAATGTTATCTTTAGTCCTAATGATGTGAAGTTTCAGGATATTGAAAGCAATAAGTTGATTGGACAAGGAGCTACAAAAAGAGATCTCTACTTGCTTGAAGACTTAAGTCCAATCTCTAGTTCTTGCTTTTCTTTTAATTCGGTTTCTTCTTTAAGTAAGGATGCATTGTGGCATAGGCTAGGCCATCCTCATTCTAGAGCTTTAAGCTTAATGTTACCAGGTGTCATGTTTAATAATGATTGTGAAGCTTGTATTTTGGGTAAACATTGTAAGACTGTCTTTCAAAGATCTTCTACTCTTTATGAGAATTGCTTTGATCTTATTCATTCTGATGTGTAGACAGCTCCTTGCTTATCTAGGGATAGTTACAAGTATTTTGTCACCTTCATTGATGAAAAATCTAAATACACCTGGTTAACAATGATTAAAACAAAAGATAGGGTGTTAGATGCTTTTAAAAATTTCTAAGCATATGTCTCTAACCAATATATTGCCAAGATTAAGATTTTCAGGTCAGATAATGGTGGAGAATATACTGGAAATGCTTTCAAAGATCACCTAGCACAGCATGGAATTCTACACCAAACTAGTTGTCCTTACACTCCTCAACAAAATGGTGTGGCTGAGAGGAAGAATAGGCATCTTATGGAGGTTGCCAGATCCATGATGTTTCACACCAGTGTCCCTAAAAGGTATTGGAGTGATGCTGTTCTTGCTGCTTGTTATCTGATCAACAGGATACCAACCAAGATACTAGGAGATCAATCACCATTTGAAGTGTTAAACAACAGTCGCCCATTGTTGGAACATTTGAGGATCTTTGGCTGTGTGTGCTATGTTCTAGTTCTTAGTGAGACCAGAAACAAGCTTCAAGCCAAGAGCACCAAGGCTATGTTTATTAGGTATTCTACAAGTCAAAAGGGCTACAAGTGTTTTGATCCTGAGGCAAGAAGGGTGTTGATCTCCCGGGATGTAAAATTCATGGAGGATAAGGGCTACTATGAAGGGGAGAACTGGAAAGATCTTGAAGACTTGACCCAGCAATCTGATAAAGCTAGGAGCTTGAGGATCATTATGCAGGGGCTGGGCATTGGATTGACCCATGATCAGAGTAGACAAGAACACACTACTCGGGAAGAATATCAAGATATCTCCCACCTTGAGCATGAGGGGGGGGGAGAAGAGCATGAGTTTGAAGCTGGAGGTCATGGAGATCAAGGCTCAAGTCCTGCACAAAGTGGAGAAAGAAGTGGAGAAAGAAGATCAGATCTTGATCCGGTTCAGCATAGGGCAGCTAGGGACAGTGAGAGAGGTCAAGTGGAGGCTGAGGCTGAACAAGAAGAGACTAGTGGACAACAAAGAGAAGCTGGCAGTGAACAAGAAGTGGCTGAACAGCAAGTGGAAGTACCTTTGAGAAGGAGCACTAGAGTAAGGAAGGATCCTTCCTCTTGGGTAAACACAAGAGTTTACTACAATGCCCAAGCAGTAGAGCATCCTTCTCAAGCTGTGTGCTCCTTTGCCGAGTTCCCTGAAGATCAGTGTGCTTTCATGGTGAGCTTGGATGAGAGCTATGTTCCAAGAAGCTATGAAGAGGCCATGCTGATTCAGGAGTGGAGGGATTCAGTCAATGCAGAGGCTGATGCTATGATAAGGAATGATACTTCGTATGAAAGCAAGTTACCTAAAGGGAAGAGAGCAGTGTCATGCAAATGGATCTTTACCATAAAGTATCTACCTAATGGTAAGATAGATAGGAGAAAGACTAGGCTGGTAGCGAGGGGTTTTACACAAACTTATGGTGAGGATTACATAGATACATTTGCTCCAGTCCCCAAGCTTCATACTATTAGAGTTGTGCTATCTCTTGCTGTCAACCTTGAGTGGAAGTTATGGCAAATGGATGTGAAGAATGCCTTTCTTCAGGGGGAGCTTGAAGATGAAGTCTACATGCTACCACCACCAGGGATGGAAGGGATGGTAAAACCAGGCAATGTGTTAAGACTGAAGAAAGCTATCCATGGGTTGAAGCAATCACCAAGGGCATGGTACCACAAGCTTAGCACAACTCTGAATGGTAAAGGGTTCAGGAAGTGTGAGTTGGATCACACACTCTTCACCCTGGTTACACCAGGAGGTATCATTGTTATATTCATGTTGATGATATTATCATTACGGGTTCTGATAAAACATGTATACAAGAGACAAAGGACTATCTCAAGTCTGTATTTGATATAAAAGACTTGGGAGAGATGAAATACTTTCTTGGGATTGAGTTATGTAGGTCCAAGGAAGGTTTATTCATTTCCCAAAGAAAGTATGCACTTGATCTTTTGAAAGATGCAGGTGCTTAAGGAGGAAAGACTGCCAAGATGCCCATGGAATATGGGTACAAGATTCCAAGAGAGGGGGATATGGAAGATAGCAAGCCATTTCATGATCCCAAGTTGTATAGGAAGCTTGTGGGGAAGCTGATCTATCTCACTATCACTCGGCCAGACATGTGCTTTGCAGTAAACCAAGTGAGCCAGCATATGCAACAACCCAAGGAGCACCATTGGAGAATGGTGGAGAGAGTGCTCATATACCTGAATGGAACTCAAGGATTGGGGATATGGATGGGCTGCAACAAGAGTACTGAAGTTGTTGGTTACTGTGATGCAGATTGGGCTGGAGACAGAGCAGATAGGAAGTCTACAACCGGCTATTGTACCTTCATTGGAGGCAACATGGTGACTTGGAAGAGCAAGAAGCAGAAGGTGGTGTCTTGCTCTAGTGCTGAGGCTGAGTATAAGGCTATGCTTAAACTTACAAACGAGTTGGTGTGGATCAAAGGGATACTGAAGCATATGGAGGTTGAGCAAGCCACACCTATGACTATGCATTGTGATAACCAGGCGGCTATACACATTGCTACAAACTCAGTCTTCCATGAAAGGACCAAGCACATTGAGGTAGATTGTCACAAGGTTAGGCAGATGATAGTATTGGGAGTAATCTTGCCATGTTACACAAGAAGTGAAGATCAGTTGGCGGATGTATTCACCAAGGCAGCAAGACAGAAGACAATGGAGTCCATCCATGTGAGGTTAGGACTCATTGATCTTTCACCTAAGAGATAGTCCCCTGATCATGAGATCTTTACTCTTTTTCCCTTATCAAAGTTTTGTCCCACTGGGTTTTCTTTGGTAAGGTTTTTAATGAGGAAGATCTCATGGTCCTTCCAAGCTTGACTTGTTCCACATGGTTAAGCTTGAGGGGAAGTGTTGAACTGTGTGAAAGAGTAATGAGTTGAGGTGAGAATATGAAGCATGAGGAAGAGGGAAACATGTTAAGGAGAAGAAGATAAGAAGTTGTGATAGTTCACTGTAGCAGTAAATATTAGTTACTGTGGTAACAATCAAGAGTTACTGCTACAGTGAGGTAAATGGAGAGGAGAAGCAAAGACACTAGTCGGCCAAGAAGGTTACATAAGTGTATGGATGAAGTCTTGGTCTAGTGACTGTTTGGAGATCAAAGAGAGCGCGCCTGACAACCTGTAAGTGGCTGGAAATGTAATGGCATCTTGTCAAAGACGCCAAAGCATGTGAGAGGTCCCATTGGTTCATTCAAACATGGCGCTCCTCTTCCTAGTTGACTACACATGCTTACTTTATCTTTTAGCATAGTAAACCCTTGTTATCTTTGTGTATAAATATGCAATCCCCTCTCATTAATCAATACACAAGTTTGAGTCTCTTTCTCTCTTTGCGCAAACATGATACTATTTGAACACTATTGAATCTAGAAACTCTTTTCTCTCAATCTCTCTCGGATTCTCTTAATACCTACTCTATTCTCTAAAATCATATAGTGGTTCCCAATCAAGCTTCTTACATATTGGTTCATCCTGGTTTGATAAGAATCATAACGATAATGGCATATGTCCGAACAGGCTAATCTGGAATCACCTGGATAGAAAGTGGGATATCTTCTTACTCACAACTCCTATGAGATTTATTCAACTTCCTGGTTATTCTCCACTGATTGGTGGTTCCCAATCAAGTTCTTACATGTTGGTTCATCCTGGTTTGATAAGAATCATAAAGATAATGGCATATGTCCGAACAGGCTAATCTGGAATCACCTGGATAGAAAGTGGGATATCTTCTTACTCACAACTCCTATGAGATTTATTCAACTTCCTGGTTATTCTCCACTGATTGGTGGTTCCCAATCAAGTTCTTACATCGTGGTTCATCCTGGTTTTATAAGAATCATGAAGATATTGCCATATGTCCGAACAGGCTAATCTGGAATCATCTGGATAGAAAGTGGGATATCTTCTTACTCACAACTCCTATGAGATTTATTCAACTTCCTGGTTATTCTCCACTGATTATTGGTTCCAAATAAAGCTTCTTAGATCGTGGTTCATCCTGGTTTGATAAGAATCATGAAGATAATGGCATATGTCCGAACATGCTAATCTGGAATCATCTGGATAGAAGGTGGGGTATCTTCTTGCTCACAACACTTATGAGATTTATTCAACTTCCTGGTTATTGTCCACTGATTAGTGGTTCCAAATAAAGTTTCTTAGATCGTGGTTCATCCTGGTTTGATAAGAATCATGAAGATATTGCCATATGTCCGAACAGGCTAATCTGGAATCATCTGGATAGAAAGTGGGATATCTTCTTATTCACAACTCCTATGAGATTTATTTAACTTCCAGGTTATTCTCCACTGAATAGTGGTTCCAAATAAAGCTTCTTAGATCGTGGTTCATCCTGGTTTGATAAGAATCATGAAGATAATGGCATATGTCAGAACAGGCTAATCTGGAATCATCTAGATAGAAAGTGGGATATCTTCTTACTCACAACTCCTATGAGATTTATTCAACTTCCTGGTTATTCTCCACTGATTTGTGGTTCTCAATCAAGCTTCTTACATATTGGTTCATCCTGGTTTGGTAAGAATCATGAAGATAATGGCATATGTCCGAACAGGCTAATCTGTAATCATCTGGATAGAAGGTGGGATATCTTCTTGCTCACAACACTTATGAGATTTATCCAACTTCCTGGTTATTCTCCACTGATCATTGGTTCCAAATAAAGCTTCTTAGATCGTGGTTCTTCCTGGTTTGATAAGAATCATGAAGATATTGCCATATGTCCGAACAGGCTAATCTGGAATTACCTGGATAGAAAGTCGGATATCTTCTTCCTCACAACTCCTATGAGATTTGTTCAACTTTCTGGATATTCTCCACTGAATAGTGGTTCCCAATCAAGCTTCTTACATTGTGGTTCATCCTGGTTTGATAAGAATCATGAAGATATTGCCATATGTCCGACAAGGCTAATCTGGAATCATCTGGATAGAAAGTGGGATATCTTCTTACTCACAACTCCTATAAGATTTATTCAACTTCCTGGTTATTCTCCACTGATTATTGGTTCCACATAAAGCTTCTTAGATCGTGGTTCATCCTGGTTTGATAAGAATCATGAAGATATTGCCATATGTCCGAACAAGCTAATCTGGAATCATCTGGATAGAAAGTGGGATATCTTCTTACTCACAACTCCTATGAGATTTATTAAACTTCCTGGTTATTCTCCACTGATTAGTGGTTCCAAATAAAGCTTCTTAGATCGTGGTTCATCCTGGTTTGATAAGAATCATGAAGATAATGGCAAATGTCCGAAAAGGCTAATCTGGAATCATCTGGATAGAAGGTGGGATATCTTCTTACTCACAACTCCTATGAGATTTATTTAACTTCCTGGTTATTCTCCACTGAATATTGGTTCCAAATAAAGCTTCTTAGATCGTAGTTCATCCCCGTTTGATAAGAATCATGAAGATAATGGCATATGTCCGAACAGGCTAATCTGGAATCATCAAGATAGAAAGTGGGATATCTTCTTACTCACAATTCCTATGAGATTTAATCAACTTCCTGGTTATTGTCCACTGATTAGTGGTTCCAAATCAAGCTTCTTATATATTGGTTCATCCTGGTTTGATAAGAATCATGAAGATAATGGCATATGACCGAACAGGCTAATCTGGAATCATCTGGATAGAAAGTGGGATACATCTTACTCACAACTCCTATGAGATTTATTCAACTTCCTGGTTATTCTCCACTGATTATTGGTTCCAAATAAAGCTTCTTAGATCGTGGTTCATCCTGGTTTGATAAGAATCATGAAGCTAATGGCATATGTCCGAACAGGCTAATCTGGAATCATCTGGATAGAAGGTGGGATATCTTCTTACTCACAACACTTATGAGATTTATTCAACTTCCTGGTTATTCTCCACTGATTGGTGGTTCCCAATCAGGTTTCTTACATCGTGGTTCATCCTGGTTTGATAAGAATCATAAAGATATTGACATATGTCCGAACAGGCTAATCTGGAATCATCTGGATAGAAAGTGGGATATCTTCTTACTCACAACTCCTATGAGATTTAGTCAACTTCCTGGTTATTCTCCACTGATTGGTGGCTCCCAATCAAGTTTCTTACATCGTGGTTCATCCTGATTTGATAAGAATCATGAAGATATTGTCATATGTCCGAACAGGCTAATCTGGAATCATCTGGATAGAAAGTGGGATATCTTCTTACTCACAACTCCTATGTGATTTATTCAACTTCCTGGTTATTCTCCACTGATTATTGGTTCCAAATAAAGCTTCTTAGATCGTGGTTCATCCTGGTTTGATAAGAATCATGAAGATAATGGCATATGTCCGAACAGGCTAATCTGGAATCACCTGGATAGAAAGTGGGATATCTTCTTACTCACAACTCCTATGAGATTTATTCAACTTCCTGGTTATTCTCCACTGATTGGTGGTTCCCAATCAGGTTTCTTACATCGTGGTTCATCCTGGTTTGATAAGAATCATGAAGATATTGCCATATGTCCGAACAGGCTAATCTGGAATCTTCTGGATAGAAAGTGGGATATCTTGTTACTTACAACTCCTATGAGATTTATTCAACTTCCTGGTTATTCTCCACTGATTGGTGGCTCCCAATCAAGTTTCTTACATCGTGGTTCACCCTGGTTTGATAAGAATCATGAAGATATTGCCATATGTCCGAACATGCTAATATGGAATCATCTAGATAGAAAGTGGGATATCTTCTTACTCACAACACTTATGAGATTTATTCAACTTCCTGGTTATTATCTACTGATTGGTGGTTCTAAATAAATCTTCTTAGATCGTGGTTCATCCTGGTTTGATAAGAATCATGAAGATATTGCCATATGTCCGAACATGCTAATCTGGAATCATCTGGATAGAAAGTGGGACATCTTCTTACTCACAACTCCTATGAGATTTATTTAACTTCCTGGTTATTCTACACTATAGTGTTTCCAAATAAAGCTTCTTAGATCGTGGTTCATCCTGGTTTGATAAGATTCATGAAGATATTGCCATATATCCGAACAGGCTAATCTGGAATCATCTGGATAGAAAGTGGGATATCTTCTTACTCACAACTCCTATGAGATTTATTCAACTTTCTGGTTATTCTCCACTGATTATTGGTTCCAAATAAAGCTTCTTAGATCGTGGTTCATCCTGGTTTGTTAAGAATCATGAAGATAATGGCATATGTCCGAACAGGCTAATCTGGAATCATCTGGATAGAAGGTGGGATATCTTCTTGCTCACAACACTTATGATATTTATTCAACTTCCTGGTTATTCTCCACTGATTAGTGGTTCCAAATAAATCTTCTTAGATCATGGTTCATCCTGGTTTGATAAGAATCATGAAGATATTGCCATATGTCCGAACAGGCTAATCTGGAATCATCTGGATAGAAAATGGGATATCTTCTTACTCACAACTCCTATGAGATTTATTTAACTTCCTGGTTATTCTTCACTGAATAGTGATTCCAAATAAAGCTTCTTAGATCGTGGTTTATCCTGGTTTGATAAGAATCATGAAGATAATGGCATATGTCCGAACATGCTAATCTGGAATCATCTGGATAGAAAGTGGAATATCTTCTTACTTTATAACTCCTATGAGATTTATTCAACTTCCTGGTTTTTCTCCACTGATTAGTGGTTCCCAATCAAGCTTCTTACATATTGGTTCATCCTGGTTTGATAAGAATCATGAAGATAATGGCATATGTCCGAACAGGCTAATCTGGAATCATCTGGATAGAAGGTGGGATATCTTCTTGCTCACAACACTTATGAGATTTATTCAACTTCCTGGTTATTCTCCACTGATTAGTGGTTCCAAATAAAGCTTCTTAGATCGTGGTTCATCCTGGTTTGATAAGAATCATGAAGATATTGCCATATGTCCGAACAAGCTAATCTGGAATCACCTGGATAGAAAGTGGGATATCTTCTTCCTCACAACTCCTATGAGATTTGTTCAACTTTCTGGATATTCTCCACTGAATAGTGGTTCCCAATCAAGCTTCTTACATCGTGGTTCATCCTGGTTTGATAAGAATCATGAAGATATTGCCATACGTTCGAACAGGCTAATCTGGAATCACCTGGATAGAAAGTGGGATATCTTCTTACTCAGAACTCCTATGAGATTTATTCAACTTCCTGGTTATTCTCCACTGATTATTGGTTCCAAATAAAGCTTCTTAGATCGTGGTTCATCCTGGTTTGATAAGAATCATGAAGATAATTGCATATGTCCGAACATGCTAATCTGGAATCACCTGGATAGAAAGTGGGATATCTTCTTACTCACAACTCCTATGAGATTTATTCAACTTCCTGGTTATTCTCCACTGATTGGTGGTTCCCAATCAGGTTTCTTACATCGTGGTTCATCCTGGTCTGATAAGAATCATGAAGATATTGCCATATGTCCGAACAGGCTAGTCTGGAATCATCTGGATAGAAAGTGGGATATCTTCTTACTCACAACTCCTATGAGATTTATTCAACTTCCTGGTTATTCTCCACTGATTATTGGTTCCAAATAAAGCTTCTTAGATCGTGGTTCATCCTGGTTTGATAAGAATCATGAAGATAATGGCATATGTCCGAACAGGCTAATCTGGAATCATCTGGATAGAAGGTGGGGTATCTTCTTGCTCACAACACTTAAGAGATTTATTCAACTTCCTGGTTATTCTCCACTGATTAGTGGTTCCAAATAAAGCTTCTTAGATCGTGGTTCATCCTGGTTTGATAAGAATCATGAAGATATTGCCATATGTCCGAACAGGCTAATCTGGAATCATCTGGATAGAAAGTGGGATATCTTCTTATTCACAACTCCTATGAGATTTATTTAACTTCCAGGTTATTCTCCACTGAATAGTGGTTCCAAATAAAGCTTCTTAGATCGTGGTTCTTCCTGGTTTGATAAGAATCATGAAGATAATGGCATATGTCAGAACAGGCTAATCTGGAATCATCTAGATAGAAAGTGGGATATCTTCTTACTCACAACTCCTATGAGATTTAATCAACTTCCTGGTTATTCTCCACTGATTAGTGGTTCTCAATCAAGCTTCTTACATATTTGTTCATCCTGGTTTGGTAAGAATCATGAAGATAATGGCATATGTCCGAACAGGCTAATATGTAATCATCTGGATAGAAGGTGGGATATCTTCTTGCTCACAACACTTATGAGATTTATCCAACTTCCTGGTTATTCTTCACTGATCATTGGTTCCAAATAAAGCTTCTTAGATCGTGGTTCTTCCTGGTTTGATAAGAATCATGAAGATATTGCCATATGTCCGAACATGCTAATCTGGAATCACCTGGATAGAAAGTCGGATATCTTCTTCCTCACAACTCCTATGAGATTTGTTCAACTTTCTGGATATTCTCCACTGAATAGTGGTTCCCAATCAAGCTTCTTACATTGTGGTTCATCCTGGTTTGATAAGAATCATGAAGATATTGCCATATGTCCGAACAGGCTAATCTGGAATCACCTGGATAGAAAGTGGGATATCTTCTTACTCATAAATCCTATGAGATTTATTCAACTTCCTGGTTATTATCCACTGATTAGTGTTTCCCAATCAAGCTTCTTACATATTGGTTCATCCTGGTTTGATAAGAATCATGAAGATAATGGCATATGTCCGAACAGGCTAATCTGGAATCACCTGGATAGAAAGTGGGATATCTTCTTACTCACAACTCTTATGAGATTTATTCAACTTTCTGGTTATTCTCCACTGATTAGTGGTTCCAAATAAAGCTTCTTAGATAGTGGTTCATCCTGGTTTGCTGAGAATCATGAAGATATTGCCATATGTCCGAACATGCTAATCTGGAATCACCTGGATAGAAAGTGGGATATCTTCTTACTCACAACTCCTATGAGATTTATTCAACTTCCTGGTTATTCTCCACTGATTACTGGTTCCCAATCAAGCTTCTTACAAAGTGGTTCATTCTGGTTTGATAAGAATAATAAAGATAATGGCATATGTCCGAACAGGCTAATCCTGAATCATCTGGATAGAAGGTGGGATATCTTCTTACTCACAACATTTATGAGATTTATTCAACTTCATGGTTATTCTCCACAGATTAGTGGTTCCAAATAAAGCTTCTTAGATTGTGGTTCACCTTGGTTTGATAAGAATCATGAATATATTGCCATATGTCCGAACAGGCTAATCTGGAATCATCTGGATAGAAAGTGGGATATCTTCTTACTTACAACTCCTATGAGATTTTTTCAACTTCCTGGTTATTCTCCACTGATTAGTGGTTCCAAATCAAGCTTCTTACATATTGGTTCATCCTGGTTTGATAAGAATCATGAAGATAATGGCATATGTTCGAACAGGCTAATCTGGAATCATCTGGATAAAAGGTGGGATATCTTCTTGCTCACAACACTTATGAGATTTATTCAACTTCCTGGTTATTCTCCACTTATTAGTGGTTCCAAATAAAGCTTCTTAGATCGTGGTTCATCCTGGTTTGATAAGATTCATGAAGATATTGGCATATGTCCGAACAGGCTAATCTGGAATCACCTGGATAGAAAGTGAGATATCTTCTTCCTCATAAATCCTATGGGATTATTCAACTTCCTGGTTATTATCCACTGATTAGTTGTTCCCAATCAAGCTTCTTAGATCGTGGTTCGTCGTGGTTTGATAAGAATCATGAAGATATTGCCATATGTCCGAACGGGCTAATCTGGAATCATCTGGATATAAAGTGGGATATCTTCTTACTCACAACTCCTATGTGATTTATTCAACTTCCTGGCTATTCTACACTGATTATTGGTTCCAAATAAAGCTTCTTAGATCGTGGTTCATCCTGGTTTGATAAGAATCATGAAGATAATGGCATATGTCCGAACAGGCTAATCTGGAATTATCTGGATAGAAGGTGGGATATCTTCTTGCTCACAACACTTATGAGATTTATTCAACTTCCTGGTTATTATCCACGGATTAGTGGTTCCAAATAAAGCTTCTTAGATCGTGGTTCATCCTGGTTTGATAAGAATCATGAAGATATTGCCATATGTCAGAACAAGCTAATCTGGAATCATATGGATAGAAAGTGGGATATCTTCTTACTCACAACTCCTATGAGATTTATTCAACTTCCTGGTTATTCTCCACTGATTGGTGGTTCACAATCAAGTTTCTTACATCGTGGTTCATCCTGGTTTGATAAGAATCATGAAGATATTGCCATATGTCCGAACAGGCTAATCTGGAATCATCTGGATAGAAAGTGGGATATCTTCTTACTCACAACTCCTATAAGATTTATTCAACTTCCTGGTTATTCTCCACTGATTATTGGTTCCAAATAAAGCTTCTTAGATCGTGGTTCATCCTGGTTTGATAAGAATCATGAAGATATTGCCATATGTCCGAACAAGCTAATCTGGAATCATCTGGATAGAAAGTGGGATATCTTCTTACTCACAACTCCTATGAGATTTATTAAACTTCCTGGTTATTCTCCACTGATTAGTGGTTCCAAATAAAGCTTCTTAGATCGTGGTTCATCCTGGTTTGATAAGAATCATGAAGATAATGGCATATGTCCGAAAAGGCTAATCTGGAATCATCTGGATAGAAGGTGGGATATCTTCTTACTCACAACTCCTATGAGATTTATTTAACTTCCTAGTTATTCTCCACTGAATATTGGTTCCAAATAAAGCTTCTTAGATCGTAGTTCATCCTCGTTTGATAAGAATCATGAAGATAATGGCATATGTCCGAACAGGCTAATCTGGAATCATCTGGATAGAAAGTGGGATATCTTCTTACTCACAATTCCTATGAGATTTAATCAACTTCCTGGTTATTCTCCACTGATTAGTGGTTCCAAATCAAGCTTCTTATATATTGGTTCATCCTGGTTTGATAAGAATCATGAAGATAATGGCATATGTCCGAACAGGCTAATCTGGAATCACCTGGATAGAAAGTGGGATATCTTCTTACTCACAACTCCTATGAGATTTATTCAACTTCCTGGTTATTCTCCACTGATTGGTGGTTCCCAATCAAGTTTCTTACATCGTGGTTCATCCTGGTTTGATAAGAATCATGAAGATATTGCCATATGTCCGAACAGGCTAATCTGGAATCATCTGGATAGAAAGTGGGATACATCTTACTCACAACTCCTATGAGATTTATTCAACTTCCTGGTTATTCTCCACTGATTATTGGTTCCAAATAAAGCTTCTTAGATCGTGGTTCATCCTGGTTTGATAAGAATCATGAAGATAATGGCATATGTCCGAACAGGCTAATCTGGAATCATCTGGATAGAAGGTGGGATATCTTTTTACTCACAACACTTATGAGATTTATTCAACTTCCTGGTTATTCTCCACTGATTGGTGGTTCCCAATCAGGTTTCTTACATCGTGGTTCATCCTGGTTTGATAAGAATCATTAAGATATTGCCATATGTCCGAACAGGCTAATCTGGAATCATCTGGATAGAAAGTGGGATATTTTCTTACTCACAACTCCTATGATATTTATTCAACTTCCTGGTTATTCTCCACTGATTGGTGGCTCCCAATCAAGTTTCTTACATCGTGGTTCATCCTGGTTTGATAAGAATCATGAAGATATTGTCATATGTCCGAACAGGCTAATCTGGAATCATCTGGATAGAAAGTGGGATATCTTCTTACTCACAACTCCTATGTGATTTATTCAACTTCCTGGTTATTCTCCACTGATTATTGGTTCCAAATAAAGCTTCTTAGATCGTGGTTCATCCTGGTTTGATAAGAATCATGAAGATAATGGCATATGTCCGAACAGGCTAATCTGGAATCACCTGGATAGAAAGTGGGATATCTTCTTACTCACAACTCCTATGAGATTTATTCAACTTCCTGGTTATTCTCCACTGATTGGTGGTTCCCAATCAAGTTTCTTACATCGTGGTTCATCCTGGTTTGATAAGAATCATGAAGATATTGCCATATGTCCGAACAGGCTAATCTGGAATCATCTGGATAGAAAGTGGGATATCTTCTTACTCACAACTCCTAATAGATTTATTCAACTTCCAGGTTATTCTCCACTGATTGGTGGCTCCCAATCAAGTTTCTTACATCGTGGTTCATCCTGGTTTGATAAGAATCATGAAGATATTGCCATATGTCCGAACATGCTAATCTGGAATCATCTGGATAGAAAGTGGGATATCTTCTTACTCACAACTCCTATGAGATTTATTTAACTTCATGGTTATTCTCCACAGATTAGTGGTTCCAAATAAAGCTTCTTAGATTGTGGTTCACCTTAGTTTGATAAGAATCATGAATATATTGTCATATGTCCGAACAGGCTAATCTGGAATCATCTGGATAGAAAGTGGGATATCTTCTTACTTACAACTCCTATGAGATTTTTTCAACTTCCTGGTTATTCTCCACTGATTAGTGGTTCCCAATCAAGCTTCTTACATATTGGTTCATCCTGGTTTGATAAGAATCATGAAGATAATGGCATATGTTCGAACATGCTAATCTGGAATCATCTGGATAAAAGGTGGGATATCTGCTTGCTCACAACATTTATGAGATTTATTCAACTTCATGGTTATTCTCCACAGATTATTGGTTCCAAATAAAGCTTCTTAGATTGTGGTTCACCTTGGTTTGATAAGAATCATGAATATATTGCCATATGTCCGAACAGGCTAATCTGGAATCATCTGGATAGAAAGTGAGATATCTTCTTACTTACAACTCCTATGAGATTTTTTCAACTTCCTGGTTATTCTCCACTGATTAGTGGTTCCCAATCAAGCTTCTTACATATTGGTTCATCCTGGTTTGATAAGAATCATGAAGATAATGGCATATGTTCGAACAGGCTAATCTGGAATCATCTGGATAGAAGGTGGGATATCTTCTTGCTCACAACACTTATGAGATTTATTCAACTTCCTGGTTATTCTCCACTTATTAGTGGTTCCAAATAAAGCTTCTTAGATCGTGGTTCATCCTGGTTTGATAAGATTCATGAATATATTGCCATATGTCCGAACAGGCTAATCTGGATCCACCTGGATAGAAAGTGAGATATCTTCTTCCTCATAAATCCTATGGGATTATTCAACTTCCTGGTTATTATCCACTGATTAGTTGTTCCCAATCAAGCTTCTTAGATTGTGGTTCATCATGGTTTGATAAGAATCATGAAGATATTGCCATATGTCCGAACGGCCTAATCTGGAATCATCTGGATATAAAGTGGGATATCTTTTTACTCACAACTCCTATGAGATTTATTCAACTTCCTGGTTATTCTCCACTGATTATTGGTTCCAAATAAAGCTTCTTAGATCGTGGTTCATCCTGGTTTCATAAGAATCATGAGGATAATGGCATATGTCCGAACATGCTAATCTGGAATCATCTGGATAGAAAGTGGGATATCTTCTTACTCACAACTCCTATGAGATTTTTTTAACTTCCTGGTTATTCTACACTATAGTGTTTCCAAATAAAGCTTCTTAGATCGTGGTTCATTCTGGTTTGATAAGAATCATGAAGATAATGGCATATGTCCGAACATGCTAATCTGGAATCATCTGGATAGAAGGTGGGATATCTTCTTGCTCACAACACTTATGAGATTTATTCAACATCCTGGTTATTCTCCACTGATTGGTGGTT